>CM026206.1:23408533-23871033 GCA_014839995.1 Xenentodon cancila
ACTTTACAAAAATAACTCTTGGGAGGGGCCTTCCACAGAGCAATGTTGAGCAAAAGTATTGAGAGAAACACTCCTTGATAAGATGCAAATGAACAATGACTAAAACTATTACTGAGTCCTGACTAACACCCACACCAGACAGCAACCTACATTCAGGGGACCGTTACATTTACACACGGACACCTATGATTCAGATGATTACACCAAACAGTCCTCACAATGTCTGTGTCACACTACACCACTCTGCAGGGACTGTGTCTCTCCCGTCACTAATAATTACAAAGACAACATTTTCTGTATGTGTTATCAAAACAACCAAAACAAATTAATGATCACCTGCTTCTCATCTGGGAGTGAGGTTGATGCCATTGGTGCATCGTCATCACCAGGATGTCTGTCTTCGGAAACCTTGGAGTAAAAAAACAAACAAAAAGAAAACAGATATTAACAGCAATTCGACATTAACTAACTTAATTAGCAGAGTTGTGTAGTGTGTCTACCTCTGTCACTATCCACCCTATACTAGTTATTAGTATGTATAATACTAATTAAGATAATAGTAGTGTCAGCTTTTAATATTTTTATCATTCTGTAAAGTGCTATTTTATATTTACCTTCTTTCTCCATGGCCAGTCTGAGTCCCCATAGTTATAAGTAATCTCTTGCTCCGGTTTAATGTCTCTTATTGCAAAAATTACATAGATGAGGTTGTCCTTTCACCGTGATCGTTTTGATTTTGCTATTTGGGTTGACATTATCATCATTGACAGTCTCCCTAACGAGCCATCCTCTCTCGCTGCATCAATACTGAAATGAGATAATTCCAATGTATAAGATATCTTAACTTCAAATCAACTGACTACTTTTCTTATTTTTAGTAGATATGACTAACTTGCATTTTTTAAATTGTGTGTGCCAATAAACTTACAAATATGTGTATTGATATATCAAGATTTACATACCACAACTGTTTTCCATTGAAACGAAACTCAAACATAAAGACTTTCAAGCCTTTGTGGTAGAGTTTAACTCTCCTTTCATACTCCTTTTTGTTGATTAAATCTCCTCTATATTCAAAAAGAAATTCTCCTTGTTCAAAGTGTTTCTTAGCAAACACTCCTCGACCTAAGAGACAAAGTAAAAATGTCAATCACAATATGTATTTAAAAGAAATACCTTTTTAAAATCATAAAATCTTTGCAACTCACCTTTGAGAGAATTAATGAATTTCACATCAAATCCTTCTTTGTCCTTACCCAAGGATGCAAAGTATACTGCTTCATCCTTGGGTTTGACTCTGATTCTCTGGGGCCTCTGGACTCTTCTCTGTTATTAGTAAAAATATTATGATTTTAGCAAACAGACAAACACTTTTAAAATAATACCTTTAAAATTTAAATTATTTATTTATTTCCTCGTACTAGGCTGTAGTGTGGATGACTATATTAAAAATAATAAATGAAAATGCATTAACACATTATTTTTACAATTTTTTTAATTTTACAAAATTAAAAATACACTAGGTCACCCAACTCTTACAGTGTAAAATGCAATAAAATCATCCTATTTTTAATTTTCTCAAATCAAATAAAGGTTTCATAAATCAGAAACTGTGTTTAATGTATTCTTTACTATCTAAAGCATAATTTAATCCTGGTTTGAGCAGTCCAGGTCCTGGGGTTTTTGAACAGGGCCTGGTCTTAGGTGGTCTTAGTGCGCAAAATGCAGTGGAATGTTCCTTTAGCGCGCTGACGAGGACGCCAACTTCAGGGTCTTTACAGATAGCCACACATTTTTAAAGGCCCTCCTAAGTATGTTACTCCTACAGCAGTAACATGCTTCCTCCTGAAACTACAAAGACTGCAACGGTTCAAGTGTTGCAGTAGTAAGTTAACAATGCACCATTTTCTAAAAATTACACTTTCAGCCGCTTAATAAAAATATATTTTAGATACACTTCGGGTATTTAACTCTGACAGCAGTCACATGCTTCCTCCTGAACGCTAGCTTGAGGTTTTACAGTGACCGGAAGCAAAACTATAACTAAAATAAGTCTCCCAAAAAAGGGGAGGAGAACAGAACATTTTTAGACTTTTTTGTTGTTGTATAATTTCTGTACTATGAAGGAAACGAGTTAAAAAGCTTACCTTTTCGTTTTCACCGGACCCGTCCATTTCTCCTCATGGCCTCTTGGTACGTGTGGTGCGCAAAACGACAAAGCTCATTGGCTGATGAGAAGTCAGGTGGGCAAAATTAAGAGTTGTGTTTTTTTTTAACCCAAGCTCAGGGATAACTAAATATAGAATAAATATACCAAAGAACATATATTTGAACCGATTTTATTTATATTTTTTGGGTGATGAGTCAATAATTTTGAGAAATATGTCAGACTTTTTTTTTTTTTAAAGCAGCAGTTTTTAAATATCTAAAAAAAGAATCAAGTTATTGCAGTGTTCAAATGAAAAACATACTCTGTTATTAATTAAAACAAAGATAATTAGAAATGATAAAACTACCAAATAAAAAAAATAAATAAATGGAGGTTATAATTTTCACAATATGTGATCCTGATACTGATTTTATATTTGAGCCACAAATCACTTCTTTGATCTAGTTATTAAATACTAGTGGAAGCTTGCCAATTGATGGCATCCAGATGCAACATGTTCTCATGATCAAATTCCAGTTTTTTTTTTTTTTTTTTTTTTTTTTTTTTTTTTTTAATTAAATTCCAGTTTTATACAATGTTTATAAGGAGATGCATGTCCTTCACAGTGTCATGAATGAGGACAAAACAGACAACAACAGCGTGATGCTTTGCCCTGTGAACTCAAGCAGGTTTCTGGGTTGATTTTCATTAGTTTTTATGTGAGAAGTTTGTGCATCTTATAGTCATCTGGTGTAGACCCTTAGTCACCCAATTAATGCAAATCGAAAAAAATCATGGAAGGGAACTCCAAAAGTTAGAAAAAGAACAAGGTCTGTCAGGTGATTGTTGGAACATCTTCAAGAATAAAAAAAAGGATGTCTACTACTTCTAGCTTTTCAGAGTCCAATATCATAAACCCTAGTTGATTCACCGTTTCCCTTTCCACTTCTATCTTAATTTCCACAACAAATAATTTAACTTCCATCTAATAGCATCCTCTACTTTTCACCACAAACTATCTTCATATCCTTTTTCATGACAATCTATTAGTCTTTGTTTTGGTCTTCTGCTGTGTCTCCTGGCTGGCAGCTCCATTCCATCCCCTTTCTAGTGATAAATTCACTTGCCTCCTCCTGTACTTATCCAAAACACCTGAATCTGGCCTCTGGCTTTTTCTCCAAGTTAAGGTTAGAACATTAACAGTGTACCCCAAAGAAGGATTAGCACTTAAGTACGGTACAGCTAAAAAAAAAAACACCTACAGATAACAAAACCCAAAAATCTGTGTCTTAGAAAATTACAAATCACATAAAATGACATACAAAAGGATGTTTTCAAAACAGAAATGACAGACATTGGAAAACTATGTTCAAATTAATGGACTGAATACTTGGTGGTTTGGGTTCCTCCTTCACATGAATTACTGCATCAATGATGTGGCATGGAGGTAATCCATCTGTGGCACTGCTCAGATGTAGTGGAAGTCCAGGAATTCTTTTTTATGGTACTGTCTGCATATATATATAATGGGTTTTAGACCAGGTTGGCAATAATCCTCTGATAAAAGAAAAATATATATGCAATTTATTCTAGCAGCAGTACCCCAACCCCCACTCCATTGATGTTATTGATGATTCAGTGGTGTGTGTAGTGTGGTGTGATGTGTGTAGATGAGAGCATGATGTTGTGTTGGATGTAACCCCCCAGATGTCCAGGAGGTGAGAGATTTAGAGTTAAAGCATCTCCCAGCAGTAATGTTGACCTTTGCCCCCAGCTGGACAGCTACTCATGAAAACAACCACACTTCAGGTTGGATCACAGCTGGTGCCAGTGTGTGCCCTCCCCAAGTGCTTGAAATCCCTCTAAATCAAAAACCATGTACCCATCCAGCCCCAGCAGGTAAGAGGAAGCGTGGCCGAACCCCCACCCACCCTAAAGGGCACATACCAGCAGCAACGAGAGGCGGTAAAGGGTGGGGTAGGAGGCCCCCCCCTACCCTAATCAACCTCCCCGCCGCTCAGCAGGGAGGCGCGCCCTGACAGGAGGCTGAGCGGAGGAGACAGACCTGCAGGATGGAGTCAAGGGCCGCCCGGAACGGCCGCCCAGTATCCCGGGTCACCACCTCTCCCGGAGGGGGAGCCCAAGCCAGCAGAAGCCCCCCCCAGGTTGTCCGCCACAGCCCCCGACCCCTGGAATACCACCACCCGGACCAGCCTCAACAGGCCCCCAGGTGTGACCCCCCTGACCACCCTCCATCCAGAGCTGGGCTATACCCCAGCGGGCGACACAGGGGACTGCTGGATACCCCAGGACTGCCCCCAGATGTCATTGATGCCCCTTCCCAGGCCAGCTAGTGCCAGAACCTTGGGCTGCACTTATATCCTATATATATACGAGTATATAGAGAGAGAGAGAGTACTAGAGAGAGAGAGAGCGAGAGGATGAGAGAGTAGGAGATGAGAGAGAGATTGCGTAGGAGAATAGAGAGATAGAGTCAGAGAGATATAGTATATAGATATAGCTAGGATATAGTAAGATATATAGATCCTAGACTATGATAGATATATCTATATATTCTATATGATACATATATACATATATGACATAATATAGTATATACACACACAATATTCAATTCAATTCATCTTTCCAGAGACCAGAACACGACCCCCAAGCAATTATTACATAACAACGGCAGGTAAAAACTCTCCTAGTGGGAAAAAAAACCTTATAAGCCAAACAGTGTGGCAGGAAAAACTTCCTTTAAGAGGGAAGAAACCTTGAGCAGGACCTGGATCATAAAGGGGGGGACCCTCTTGCCGAAGGCCAGTTGGGTAGAACAGGAAGTAAAGACAGAAGAGAGACACAGACACACCGCCAAAGGCACAAGACAGGACGCCCTAGTGTAATTATCAATTAGCAGCAGAACTAAGACTTCTATGTATTTATGGGTGATATATGGACAGTTGATGATCCACATAGATGAGGTCTGCAGGTAATGATGTCAGCAGATATCCAACAGACATCCATTCAGACAGGTGAAGGCAGACACTGGGATGGTCAGAGGTGGAACTGCAGGTCAGCATGCAGCTCCTGAGGTTCTGGTCCGCAGGACATGCAAAGAAGAGGAAAAGAAGGGCCAGACAAGCACAAAAATCTACAAGAACAATGGAGCACAATTATGCTTATGGGATACTGTTAATAAATGAGGGTTGAGGTGAAGAAGGGACAGAGAAGGCAAAGAGAAACAGAGAAGGTGAAGGGCACCAGTGGATCATGTTGGTGCCCCCCTGCAGCAGAGGCCTACAGCAGCATATCTACACCGAAGCTGTTGAAGATGAGCTGCTCTAATCTGGTCCTGTAGCTGCAGCTTTGACTACTGGTCCTGAAACATTAAGGTACTAAATATACACCAACTATATGCTTTATTAAACAGAAATGTTTTAAGTTTAGTTTTAAAGCTGGATGTGGTGTCAGCCTCCTTCACCCAAACTGGAAGTTGGTTCCATAGTAATGGTTCCTGATAGCAGAAGACCCGTCCTCCAAATCTACATTTGGATCTTCTAGGAACTTTAAGTAAACCTGCACCCTGAGAACAGAGAGCTCTATTAGGAACGTACGGTACTATCAGGTCTTGCAAATATCGCAGTGCTAGGCCATTTTGGATTTTATACATAAAATGTTGAATTGGATTCTAAATTTTACGGGGAGGCAATGGAGGGAATCTAAAACTGGAGAGACGTGGTCTCTCTTGTTGATTCGTGTCAGCACTCGCGCTGCTGCATTTTGGATCAGCTGGAGGATCTTCAGAGAATTACTTGGACATCCAGCCAACAACACATTACAGTAATCTAGTCTAGAAGACACGAACGCGTGAACTAGTTTTTCAGCATCACTCAGAGAGGATGCTCCTAATCTTTGCGATATTACGGAGGTGGAAAAACGCAGTTTTACAAACCTGATTAATATGGAGGCCATTGCAACACTGTCTAATCCTTTCCTAAGCTTTTTGTGACCACAAACAACAACCTCTGTTTTATCAGAATTAAGTCGCAAAAAATTAGTGGACATCCAGTCCTTGATATCCTTAAGACACACCTGAAGCTTGTCTAATGGTTCTGTTTCATCTGGCCTCATAGACAGATACAGCTGCGTATCATCAGCATAACAATGAAAATTAATGCAGTGGTTCCGGATAATACTTCCCAAGGGCTGCATGTATAAACTGAACAGGATTCGCCCTAGCACTGAACCCTGCGGGACACCATAACAGACCCTTGTCTGTACGGAAGAAACCTCATGAAGATGAACAAACTGGAATCTATCAGACAGATATGATTTAAACCAACCTAGAGCTGTTCCTTTCATCCCAAAAACATACTCTAGTCTCTGCAGTAAAATGTTGTGATCTATAGTATCATAAGCAGCGCTGAGGTCCAGCAGAACCAGTATGGACACTAACCCATTATCTGAGGTCCAGCAGAACCAGTATGGACACTAATCCATTATCTGAGGTCCAGCAGAACCAGTATGGACACTAATCCATTATCTGAGGTCCAGCAGAACCAGTATGGACACTAATCCATTATCTGAGGTCCAGCAGAACCAGTATGGACACTAATCCATTATCTGAGGTCCAGCAGAACCAGTATGGACACTAATCCATTATCTGAGGTCCAGCAGAACCAGTATGGACACTAATCCATTATCTGAGGCCATAAGAAGGTCATTCGAGACTCGAACCAGTGCCGTTTCTGTGCTATGATGCATTCTGAACCCTGACTGAAAAACTTCAAATAGATAATTTCTATACAAATGCTCACACAGCTGGCTTGCAACGACCTTTTCCAGAATTTTAGAGATAAATGGAAGGTTGGAAATTGGTCTATAGTTAGCTAAAATGTCTGGGTCAAGAGAGGGTTTTTTAAGTAATGGTTTGATTACTGCGACTTTAAAAGCCTGTGGCACATATCCTAAGACTAGGGACAAGTTGATCTGGTCCAGTATTGTTTCACCAATAGGAGAGAAAACTTTTTTAATAGTCGAGTTGGGATAGGGTCTAACAGACACGTTGTAACAAGTGGCCCAATAACTTCTGTAAAGGACCACATTACCACGTTTTAAAAAAAGGGCTCTAAGAAGGCTTGATAAAGAATATTGACGAAAAACAGAGAAATATTACAATATTTATTGTACACAGATTTCTAACCATGAATCTGACAAATAACCCCACAATGAATCCCTTATTGTGCCCCCCTTTGTCCATATGATGTGCAACAGTTCAATCGGCCTTAAATCCCAGTTCTTGTCCCAGTCTGTCCACTTGGGAACCAAACAAAACTTTAACGCTCTCACCGGATTCGAGCAGCCAACAATCCTCCTTAGGGCTGATCTGGCCAAAGGTATGTTTCCTCAACTCCTGCCAGCGTGCTATGTCCAGGATCCAGATGAGGTGTGGGTCTCTGACCACGGTATCCGCAATTCCCCTCCTCGGGAATGGAAATGATACTGGGTCCTGATGTGGAGGTCTGGTGTTCGATGGACCTCTTTGATACTGCTTGTGCCATACCTTTTATCCCTCCTCTTGACTGCACACCTGTCTCCCATCTCCTTGATTGCAGGAGTGCCTCCCGCATAGACAGGTTGCACTCATTTAAAGGGATATTGTCCTTTTTAATACCCTTTACCAGTGAGACAAACAACATGGTGACATCAACCTTAACTGAATGAAGGCCATGTCATTTTCTGACGTGTATACACATACACATACACACACACATATATATATATATATATATATATATATATATATATATATATATATATATATATATATATATGTGTATATATATATATATATAAACAAAAAAAAAACTCGTTCCTCACCCTCCGTGGGTGGTGTCCCTTCTAAGCTCGGGTCCTCTACGAGAGGCCAGGGAGCTTGAGGGTTCTGCCCAGTATCTTTGCTGTTCCTAACACTGCACTTTTCTGGACTGGGATGTCTGAGGTTGTTCCGTTGATCTGCTGCAGCCACTCTTCCAGTTTGGGGGTTACTGCCCCGAGTGCTCCGATCACCACAGGCACTACTGTCACCTTCACCTTCCAGGCCTTCTCCAGCTCCTCTCTAAGCCCTTGGTATTTCTCCAGTTTCTCGTGTTCCTTTCGCCTGATGTTACCATCACTTGGTATTGCCACATCCACCACCACAGCTTTTCTCTGCCCTTTGTCTACCACCACGATGTCTGGTTGGTTTGCCATCACCATCCTGTCTGTCTGTATCTGGAAGTCCCACAGGAGCTTTGCTCGGTCATTTTCCACCACCTTGGGAGGTGTTTCCCATTTTGATCTTGGGGTTTCCAGCCCATAGTCCACACAGATGTTTCTGTAGAGTATGCCCGCTACTTGGTTATGGCGTTCCATGTATGCTTTCCCTGCCAGCATCTTACACCCTGCAGTTACATACACATACATACATAATCATATATATATATATATATATATATATATATATATATATATATATATATATATATATATATATATAGCAAATTTTTTTGTTGTGTTTTCTTTTAACATTTTGCATCTTTTTATAACACATCCTTTACAAAAACCATCATTATAGGGTCCTTCCTTGTGTTAACCAATCAGAATCCCCCAAATGATACACGTGTGTGAATTATTCATGAGGTGGTGCATTACCGGGACCTGTCTCTAGGGGGTGCTGTCATGATACACAAATTACACACAAAATCAGGTTTTTGTGAATTATAAGGTCATCCCCTAAAACTTTGGATTCATGCTTTTTAGACCTATTTAAGCACCCTCCCAATTTTTTTTCCTCTCATTTATTATGAGGACATGGGCTATGTCCTCATAATACAAAATGTCCCATTTGTGTGGCGTGTAAACTGGAAAAATGTCCTTATAAACCATAGTAACAAACACACACACACACACACACACACACACACACACACGCACGCACACACGCACACACACACACACACACACACACACACACACGTGATACGAACCATATTAGAAACAGTCATGAGCAGTTTAAAGGGAAGCTTGTTCAGGAGATGCTCCTTGAAAAAAAAACAAAAAAACAAAACAAACTTATGCTGAGTGTGGAACTGAAGAATTGATTCAACTTGGAAAAACTAATTCTATATTATGTTAAATTTACATATCAAAGAAAGCTTACTGTATAAAAGCTTACTGCTGAATACATGTTGGAACTTTTCTAAGCCAAGTTACAATGCAGATATATGCACATATTTTTACATTTAATGTAAAATAAATAAATAAATAACAAAAAAACAAACAACACAGAGTCTATTGTTGTGTTAAGTGAGAAAATGATACTTGATGCATCTTGATATTTTTTATTCTGTACAAGATTTATTCTTTCCACTTTGTGACAGTTTGGTACCTTCACAGAAAATTATCTGTAATGACTCATAACAAAATTTCTACCAATATCTTTTATTAATAAAACAAAATGAAGAGTTGTGGTCAGTCAGCAGGAACATTATATATTTAATCCCAGCATCACAGAGAACTGGCACACATGCCTGTAGCATCATGATTGCAATAAATAGTCACCACATTTAAAATATGTCTGAGTATGGATGAGGATTTTTTGTTAAATGTGCAAAATGTAGTGCAAAAGATCTGGTTTTCAGTCACTGGCAAAGGCATGACATGTTTACCAGGAATGAGCCAACTGTTGGCTGCTTTTTTTATATGCAATATGGATTCTAACATGTAAAAAAAAAAGAAAAAAGCCCACTTGTTGGTTAATTTGCAAATAGAGTCGATTCAGATCATTTTTATTTGATGTTTTGAGGCAAAGTGCTTGTGCATGTTAGTTTTTAATGCAAGGTGCTGCTCGTGATTCCTGCTCAGCCAACTCCAGTCTCTGTCAAGTCGACGGCACAAACGGTCCCGAGGCCACATTTTCACCTGTTTGGAATTCTGCCTTTTCTGCTCCATCCACATCACATTAACAATTAACCATTTTTGACACCTGTGAAATCCTTCAGAGCCTTTTTCATTAACATTCTGATGTGTCTAAGAATTGCTTTTATCCCCCACTCACCCTACCGAGACGTCCTTGTTGTTACTTAAACGCCTTTTCTGTTTCTGTTTCTCACCCTTCATTCAATTATATCTGTGCAAAGTTGGGACATTAAAACGAGAGCTGTATAATGGCAAAGTTCTCCATATCAACTTTGTTTCATAATGTTTTTGCAATTCAAATAAGTGTGTCACGTGTGCAGTTCTTGTGTAAACTAATCAGCGTTGAATGAAAGTAGGAGAAAAGATCACTTTTCCAAATGTTCAGGCTTATCGAAGTTTTAGTCAGTTCCATATTTGTAGAGCAGCTGTAATCAACTTGAAAAAACAAACATAATTTACATCGGTCCTTTTAGAGCTGCAGTTTTCCCATAACACCATGTTGTTTTTACAGTTAAAACAATCTCAAACTAACAAAAGTGATATATTTAGATGCATTGAGAGCAGAAGCTGCAGGTGCATCGCTTTTTTTTTCTTTTTTTAGGTTTCTCTCTTTAATTTCATTTAGGTGCTGAGAAAATAAACAGCTTGGTCTAACCAGTTATTACAGATTGGAGGAGAGAAGTGTGGATAGCACTGTTATTCATCTAGTTATTAGATTTTTTAGGTTCCTCCGAACTGCTGATCTGATGTCAAATTCACTCACTGCTTCTATCAGTCTGTCTGTTAATCTGAGTGCAGCAGTTCAGACTCATGCTGCGGTAAAAGGGATATTTTTGTTACTTGGTCCAACGTCGTCACAGGGGTCACTCAGACATGACTCCAACAGGTTTGGGTTGGAGGCAAAACTATATAAGACGAATTGGACAAAACCCCTGTGACATCACCCAAAGGTTTTCTGGTGAGTGCTTTTGAAACCTCTTGTTCCTCTTACTGCAGGGTTCTGTGCTGGAAGTGGGTGGAATAACAGGTCTGGAAGTGGGTGGAACATTCAGGTCTGGAAGTGGGTGGAACAAACAGGTCTGGAAGTGGGTGGAACATTCAGGTCTGGAAGTGGGTGGAACATTCAGGTCTGGAAGTGGGTGGAACAAACAGGTCTGGAAGTGGGTGGAATAACAGGTCTGGAAATGGGTGGAACATTCAGGTCTGGAAGTGGGTGGAACAAACAGGTCTGGAAGTGGGTGGAACAAACAGGTCTGGAAGTGGGTGGAACATTCAGGTCTGGAAGTGGGTGGAACAAACAGGTCTGGAAGTGGGTGGAACATTCAGGTCTGGAAGTGGGTGGAATAAACAGGTCTGGAAGTGGGTGGAACAAACAGGTCTGGAAGTGGGTGGAATAACAGGTCTGGAAGTGGGTGGAATAAACAGGCCTGGAAGTGGGTGGAATAACAGGTCTGGAAGTGGGTGGAATAACAGGTCTGGAAGTGGGTGGAATAAACAGGCCTGGAAGTGGGTGGAATAACAGGTCTGGAAGTGGGTGGAATAACAGGTCTGGAAGTGGGTGGAACATTCAGGTCTGGAAGTGGGTGGAACAAACAGGTCTGGAAGTGGGTGGAACAAACAGGTCTGGAAGTGGGTGGAACATTCAGGTCTGGAAGTGGGTGGAACATTCAGGTCTGGAAGTGGGTGGAACAAACAGGTCTGGAAGTGGGTGGAACAAACAGGTCTGGAAGTGGGTGGGACATTCAGGTCTGGAATTGGGTGGAACATTCAGGTCAGGAAGTGGGTGGAACATTCAGGTCTGGAAGTGGGTGGAACATTCAGGTTTGGAAGTGGGTGGAACATTCAGGTCTGGAAGTGGGTGGAACATTCAGGTTTGGAAGTCGGTGGAACATTCAGGTTTGGAAGTGGGTGGAACATTCTCACTTTAGTTCAGTCATAGCAAGTTAGCAGGTTTAGCTTGGCTGACTTAGCTCGTGCTAACCAATTATGCTACTTAATATTACTTCTCAGTCATTTTGATCTAACTTGTCCAAACATTTTCACTTCAAGCTGACATCCTTAACAAGTGCTGCCAAAGCTAAAATTCAGATTAGCAGAACTCTGCTGTGCTGAAGGACAGCGGGTCTCAGCGGACCCCCGCTAGTTCTCCTTTCAGCTTTGGCAGCACTCGTTCTGGACGTCGCTGGCGAGTGGTCCGGTCACTCAGAGGGATGCTGCCAACATCCGAGCAGACCCAGCTACTGCAAGAGGTAGAAACTGTGGAGGTAGAGACGTTGCGCTGGCGTCCTCCAGTTAGCCTTCCAGCGTGAGCAAAGGTGGCTGCTTCACGCTACTTTGATAACCTTTACCTCAAAACCAGCCGTAGCAGCCTCATAGTACAGTTAACAGTATAACAAGACACATCTTTAAAATAAATATGATTATGGCATGTTCTATAGCTCTATATAGCTAAAGTGATGACAGGAAGCCTGGATACGGCAGCTGTCAATCAACGACTACAGCCCTAATCATGTATACATTTATTTCTTTATATTATTTTACCTGATGTAGTAGAAAAAACCCATCCCCTATGCGGTTGGAGGAGAGTGACTCTTCTTTGGAGGCATCTTCTAGAGGTCACTACCGGTTCAGCCTCAGACCAGCAGCAGGATGCACCCCGCTGGACTGAAGGCAGTGCACGTGACGCTCCTTAATCATCACCCTTACTGTCATCACAATATCAGTATTGCAAAAGATAGTGTGGGCGGCAATAAATGACAGTCTATTATATTTCTATAGTGCCATATTCCAGCCTGGAATGTCAATACTATATCTGGCATGTCAGATGAACCTTCACGGTCCTATAATGAGTTTAACTACACTGTTGTACAACGGTGCTCATGCAGCTCTTTTGACGAACAAATTACCATAAAGGTAAATTATGTTTCAGTTGTATTTCTTTTTTTTTTCTTTAAATCCAAGGACCAAGTAAAGCTATTCTTTAGAGAGACTTTATCGCAATGCTACTTACATAATTCACTGCCAATATAGGAGTTGCTACCAGGTGCATTTTATATATATATTTTTTTATTTTTCAATAAATGTTGGAATAGATATAATTTTTCCAGTGTCTATATGGGCTTTTTAATGCCTGGCATCTTAGTTATTTAAAAAGATGTTACCACCGAACACCAAAGTATTTATTACTATATTACGAGTCATATCATCATTGCAATGTTCAACAGTGATATCGCTTGCTTTACTAATATTGTGCAGCCTTATAACCTTTACTGACAGACAGAAATACATTGTTATACTTCTCAAATAGATGTTTTAAGTACTTAAACTTATATATGAAATTATGCTTTATTCTTTTAGAAAAGTTAATTTAGGAGGCAGTTTAATTGCTTTAACTTCTGACATACTGATACATTTTAAAGACTTTATTGGCTTCTATCACTGACATGTTGACATGCATTCGGACCTATTTGCATATCTTACAGCGGCTTGTTGAAAGGGATTACAGGAAACGCAATTCAGTTACAAGACAACTGCTTTAACACATAGTGACATGCTGGTGATATCGAACAATAAGTGCATATGAGGTTGGATGTTGCCTTCACCCTGATTTGCATAGGTAAATCACAAATGGAGAAGAAAAGAGAGGAAAGCCAGCGCAGAGCTGAAGGAGCTGGGATCGGAAAAGGAGGAGCAGTGTGAAAGAAGAGGTGGAGAGATCAGAGGAAAGGAGTTGATGGATTTCCTGTCTGAATTAATAAGGAGGAGGGCTGCTGTTTGATCAATGAGCTGTCTGTCCTCTCCTCACCCTTATAGGTTTCCGCTGGGTGGAGTTATCACTACACAAAAACAAAACGTAAACGGGATTTTCTAGATTTAATTTGCTCCGCCAGTGTGAGTTAAGGATAATTAATAATGAATAAGGGTCTCTACAATAATTTTCATTTAAAAAAAATATTCAAAAATGATGCAAAAATGAAGGGTCCAAGTAAAGATACGTCTGCTGATGAGCACTTACAACTTTGTTGTATACAGGCTTGTCAATCAATTATTTAATTAAACACGGTTGTTTATCAGGAGTTTATTTGTAAATCGGTACAAAATGGCCTGTGTCTCTTCAATCGTTATCTTCACTCCTCTCTCTCCCTCTTATCATCTAAATTATTCCCCTCATATATGCCTTCTTTCGGCTGCTAACTGCTCCATCTGTCTAGCTCCCCCTCTAATTGTTCCTGTCCTGCCAAATGAGACATTCACCCCAATCCCATTCTCATCCATATGGCTAACCTCCCCACTTCCTCTTTGACTGATCATCATTGTCCCTATAAATTACTACATGGCCATTTTTTTCTCTGCTCTTGAACTTTTCTCCTTTGCTCATTTGCGTGCAGAGAAACTTCAACAAACTACAGATAAATGTGAGCGGTACACTTATGCCGTTATGTATGAAACATGCTGCTGCATGTTAGAACGTGCTTCCTTTTGGGCGGTTCTTCACATTTCTCACAGTTTTTGTCACAAGGGTGGTTTAAAGCAGGAATCTTTATTTGAGATGTATCAACAAAGAAAAAACAGAGAGCAGGAGGTAGACTTCTTACCTTGAGCTTCATCATGGAGTCCTGGCAGAGTTTGTCTCCGCGGGCGGCAGTGACCTCGTCCAGGCCGATAAGTTTGGCCTTGTAGCGGACACCATCGCCCTTAAAGCGCCTGATGAGAGCTGCCTCACTGCGATCCTGCCCTGCAGACACACAAGCACACTCTCACTGCAGTCAACAGTACAGTACACATTCCAGTCAAGGACCTCAATCTACTTCAGACCAGAGCTATTACCTCAGGATCATCAATCAAGTACACCACAAGAGTAAACCGTAATCTTTGGAAAAAAAAACAGAAGGAAAACAAAAGACAGAAACAAATAAACAAGTAGAGTACAGTCAAACCTACAGTCGTTAACGACGTCTTGATACACAACTAAGTTGGATCACAGAGTAAAACCCTGGTATTTGGGACGGGTAGAGTGAAAACCGCTCTACAAAACAACAGTGTGACCTTTTGCTCTTATCTTGCCTGCTTCCTGCAGTCCTGCCTCTGCTCTCTCGCTGTCATGCTCCAGACAGTCGACACTGTGAGAATTCATGATCACAAGCTGGCTGCGGCTTGCGTGACCTTGCTCTTGTCCAGGAACTCTCTATATTTTCTCTTGTGGTCCTCCTCACACACAGACACACAATATGTATGTACAGTTATCTGAAAAAAATAAAAGTAATCTCTTTTAATTCTAAGGTTCTACACATGAGGAAATAAAATAATCATCTGGTCCTAACCAGATCAAAATAAGGTAAATATAAATTCAGATGTACAACAGTCCATGACACCATCTCAATTTATTTTTATTAAAATGTGAAAGAAAGTGCGTGAAAGACTAAGTCTTGCTTTGCAGCAAGGTGCTGCTAATAAATTAATAGAAAGATTAACAAGATGAAGTCACCGCGCCATATAACGAACATGGCTGCAAAGTTTATGTTTGCAAAAGTGTATCTGAACAGAGAGGACTTCTAGGATGATGTCCCACGGCCACATGAAACCAAAGCAGAGTTCTCTGGCCTTAATGCCCACATTTGGGGGGAAGTAAACTAAATACCAAACAAAGAGCATATCAGCACGAATACCTCATAGCAACAGTCAAGCACGGTGGTGGAGTATTGATGCTGCAGCTATGGGACCTGGCCACCCTGCACTCATAGGAATCGTCCATGAACTACTCTGGATACTTAAGTAATGTAGAGCTAAAGCTCGGCCAGCTTGTCTGAAATATGGGTAATGCAGCAGGATGATCGTCTCATGCACACCAGCAAATCTACAATGCAATGCTGCAGGAAGACCTTAAGAAAGCAGAGTTTTAAACCTCAGTGACCTGAAACAATGCTGTGAGGGAGAATAGGTCACAATTCCTTCACGGTGATGTGAGAGGCTTACAACATCACACAGAAATGACTTAACTTGACTTAAAAATTTGTTTTATTAAAGTTGTTGCCGCTAAAAGTACCTAAAGCTATTGAATCGTGGTGTGTATATTGTTTTTGCAAATACTGAAAGAGTGTAAGATGTCATATGCTGATGTTGCTCTAAAGCGGTTCTAAGACTTGGTGAGAGTAAAAATATAAATATAAATAAATGATGCATACACACAAAAACCACGTGTATGCATCCTGCTGGGACCTGCTGCTACCTTTGTGCAAACACATGAAACTGCACAGAGGTTCATGCCTTTAATGCTCGATGGTTACTTCTTGTATCTTGATACATTGAACCGTAGCATTAAAATGTGTAGTTTTTATTTCACATAACTTTTTCATTTTTTTAACAGAGAAACAACGTGTTGTGCCGTTACCTTCTTTCCTCTAATCGTTTCCTTCGCCGTCTGAGGTGCAGGTGTGTGAACACTTTATCAAGACATTTTTTGTGGAGAAAGACAAGTGCATCTCTGTTTTCCTCCACATTGTGTGTGATAAAACTGAGTTAAAGCCTGAGAGTGATAGTGCTGTAATGATAATGCAGCAGATTCAGGTAATATATCGAGGCATTAGTTCTGTATTCTGTAACAGCGTGACTCTTGGAAGGTCACAGTGGAAGTGATGGAGAGGTCCCACTCCTCCTTTTCCTCTTTCTTTCACACTCCAGCATATATACAGTCCCCGCTGCACTGCAGTATGTGAGAAATGAGCCCTTTAACAGAGGAGAGAGAATCACGTTTGTGGCACGACTGAGGATTCTTTGTCCAAAGCGAATCAACCACCTGCCTACTTCACCTAGTTTGTCTGCAAGCTCTTTCCTTTTTAAACCTGCATTAGCAGCACCTGCAATTAAACGCATTCATAGAAGGCGGTTGATGTTTGTAAAGCGGGCATCATGATTTTGTTTCACGGGACACGCTTTCTGCGTGAGGATATCTGTTTGGGTTTTTTTGTTTTGGGACCATCAACTTTCCCCATCTTTGTCTCCACCTACTTTCATATTGTGCTGCTTTTTCTGCGCATCTGAACTGGGTAGCGTAAGGCTTTAACACAAATTAAAAAAAACCTCAAGAAAAAAACATTTTAATTCGGCTGACTTCTCCTCCTTAAGCTTGCTGCTTGGAATAGAGACATACAAACACGGGAGCTTTTCGACTGAATCCCTGTGGTATTCAAATCAAAACACATCACACACATTATATTAATTCCCTTCATGAAATCGAGTCAACCTTTGACAAAATGTCATAATACGTCTTCTTAAAGGCCCAATTATTACAGAACAGAGTGACTGTCTTTCTGTGCGCTTGTGGTAACATACCTACATGGTTCACGGCTGCCAGTATCATTTTATTTGCAATTCCTTCCCCATGTGAGAAGAAAAATGGCAAATTCATAGGAAAAGGAGTAACTTTCCACCATTAATAAGGAATGACAGCTGCACACCCAGTTTGTGTACGAAGTTAAAGCTCTCAGTCACTAAACAGACACACGCAGACCTACTTGTAGTAAATCACAGGTCTACCTCAAAATCCAAAGAGACAAAACAGATGAAGAACGTCTGCCCCTATTTTGGAGCGAGTGAACGAGAGCAGCTATTTCTGTGATGTCATGTCTCAGTCATGCCGAGATGGATCTAGGCGAGTTAATCGCCAGAGGATCGTTCAGCTCGTCACTAAGATGTTTGTTCGAGGACGTTCAAACATTACCTTCATTAAACCTGAAACAGTCCCGTGAAATGTGCATATAGACAAATGTACACATAAACAAGCACACTAAGTGTCAACGGTAAGTGGCAATGACACCCCCTCCAAACCCACTTCCCACTGCGTCAACAACATGAAATGTGCTGCGGCTGCTGCTGCAAAGTCTAAGAAAATTATTCATTATATTTTCACATGCAAACATGAGCTCCCTTTGAGGAGGGAGTCGCTTTAAATCTCTCCTACTGCTTCAGAGCAAGCTTGGAAAAGTTGATACTAATATGCAATATAAAGTTACTACTTCATGATACAGTGTTCAGTACAGTCAACATCAATTACAGCAGGATTGTGTAGACGTCTTGTACGCAAACAAATATTTGTTTACATTCAGTCTAGCTCACAATAACTGCGTATCACAGATGGAAAACTTTGAAAGGGTCTTACTTGTAATCTGAGGATCTTTTTTTTTTTTTTTTTTACAGAATTTTAACTGTATTTGTTATGATTTTGCTTAACTATTATAATAATTATTTTATTATGATTAATTATCATCCTAGACTTGACTGGAGGCTGCAAAAATGAGGCAATATCTGTGGTAATATTAAATGGACACTTCCTTCTGCAGACTTTTCTCTGTGATGTACTTCACGATGTTTTTAGATCTTAGTCCGAAGTTTCTCTCTTGCAGAGAGACCAAACTTGCCTCTCAAAGGGTTCAATGCAGCTTTGAAGCAATTACACTTGATTTTAATGTTGGAAAGGCTTCCGTAATTCCGTAATTCATTCATTCATATTACATTTAAAAATAATTTGAAAAAAAAAAAAAAAAGTAAGGGGCTTGTGAGGGTTCCATTACACATAGTTACTCATCTGTGAGGGTACTGTATATACCTGCGTGAGAGTTAAATAACACTAGTTGTGTCCAGCTGCTTTTGTTTCACAGGAACAGCAGTTTTCATTTGAGCTTGACATTTAAGACTCGCCTGCTCCATCTGCATCCATCACCATTACTGCTGCTATACTTAGCGCACAGAGGGAGAGCGTCAGAGAGAGATGGAGAGGTCAAAAAATGCCAAAAGGGGTGGGGTGGGGCAGGGGTGTAGCGTGGGTCTGGAGTTATTTCACCTGCTGAGTGGTTTATATTATTACCTTTTAGGAGCATGTTTCATGAAAGGCTTCCCTGCACGTGCGTGTGTGTGTGTGTGTGCGTGCGTGCGTGCGTGTGTGTGTGCGCGTGCGTGTGTGTGTGTGTGTGCGCGCGCGTGTGTGTGTGTGCGTGTGTCAGCGGAGGAAGCCTTCAGCCTGCTGTAATTAAATGTCTGCTATTGCTGTGACCCCGCTGAGCATCAAACGCAGCTAATGAAAGAATCTTCCGTTTCATCTATCACAGCCACTCCACGGAAACACAGGCTTCCCGTATTTCTCTCTGTCACACTTTTACACAAATCCAGGCAGGTATGGACACACATGCATACCAGTATCAACAAGTGTACCATAATACCGGCGCAGGAATGAACATCAATCTCAGCTACTCTGCAGGTCAGCACACACAAATACACATCACATATCCACACATCATAACAAGCCGAATCAAACCTAACAGCAGTGTTGTAATATCAGGAATTCATATATTTGTGCAGCAGTGCGTGCACTGCACTGTAGCATGAGTGTGTTTGAGTGAGTGATAGCACTTGGTATGCAGGTTTGGTTCACAACTGTCTGTCTGATACAACGAGCAGAGAGGGAGAGAAGGATAAAAAGACAAGAGCAAAGGATGGAAAGGATGGATGGAGCATGATGGATGAATGAATGAGTGAAGCCTCCATTGGATAAATGTCACTCAGGATTAAAGCTTTATGACAGGCAGAGCCCACCTGACTCATTCATACAGACACACACTCGTCTACATGTGATAGATGGCAGGTGACTGCTGGTACTATGCATCAAGCCCTCCAGGAAAGCCCAGAGCATCGCCCCTGGCAACTGCAGCCTTCTGCCTGCTTCAGTGTGCCACTCTATCACTCACTCCCAGCTGGTTTTCCTTTTCACCTCCTTTCCTCGACTATACATTGCTTACAGTTAAATCACATGCTGCATATTAAAACAAGTTATTTAAATCTCTTTATATGCATTCCTCGTTTTCTCTTGCCAACTGGACAATCAAAAGTCTGTGTGGTGATGTAGTGCATCAAGTATTAAGTAATAACAGAGGTACATTGTGTTGACAGATGCATTTGCATCTTGTGATATTAAAGGTAAAAATAAGAAAAAGGTAAAAACAGGTATTCTTGACACATGTCTTACATTCACCTTATACAATGAG
Organism: Xenentodon cancila; assembly: GCA_014839995.1. Classification (NCBI taxonomy): domain Eukaryota; kingdom Metazoa; phylum Chordata; class Actinopteri; order Beloniformes; family Belonidae; genus Xenentodon; species Xenentodon cancila. Next base: position 23,428,682 of record CM026206.1, read on the forward strand.
ACCAATGAAAAAGAAACTGAAGGTCCTGACTTAAATATTAACCAGTGTAAAGATGATGCACGCCAACGCTGGCGTACAGACTGAAAAAATAAATACAGTAAAATGGGGAGCCACATCAATTTCTCCTGCAGATGAAGCAGTCTGGTTGCACAGCGCCTGCATCTTTACACACCTACTCGCTCTGATTTGTACACCAATTTTCAAGCCTATGAATGTGCCTCGTTTTCCGATGTTGATGCATATTCTTATCAAAGGAACTGAGTGTTAGAGCTCTGCATTTCCAGCCTGGAGGATGTGGAAAAGCTCAACCATGAAGATGAGCTTGCTTATTCAGTGTCAAAAAATATTTCCAGGAGAGCAGATAGTGAATGTACACACTGTTGCACACAGACGGGTCAAACACAGTCAGTATCAGGCTTCTCTATCCAGCGCTGCGTACCTGCCAGACATATTCTCCTTGCAACAAGAGAATCAAAGCCAGTAACAAGTTGTCACAAACATCATACCTGACATCTCCTTCCTGTGCAGCTGAACGCAAGCTCAAACTCAGTAATGTGACTGAGTATTCCAAAAAGGTGTGTTAATAAAGTATCTGCATCTGTGAAAGTGAGGGGGCTTCATGGAAACCAGGATGAGGACCACCGATCTCTCGATCAATGGGACTCTGCTCACCAGCAGCATTATTGAGCTCTGATAACATGGAAGTGTTAAATTATAGCTGGACGAGGGAGAAGAACAGTCAGACTAAGAAGTCCCATCCATCCTTTATTTATTCCCGCTTACTCCGTTTCCGGGTCACGGGGGTCTGTTGGAGCCTATCCCGACGCATAGTAGGCGAAAGGCAGGGGTCCACCCTGGACAGGTCGCCAGTCCATCGCAGGTCCACATACAAGACAGACAACCAATCACACTCGCATTCACACCTACGGGCAATTTAGACGTATCAATTAACCTACCCTGCATGTTTTTGGACTGTGGGAGGAAGCCGGAGTACCCGGAGGGAACCCACGCAAGCACGGAGAGAACATGCAAACTCCACACAGAAAGACCCACCAGGAACCAGGAATCGAACCAGGAACCTTCTTGCTGTGAGGCAACAGTGATAACCACTAAGTTACCCCTAGACTAAGAAGTCTTGAAAGGAAAATGGGAGAAAAAAACAGCATCTATTTCTCTGACTGTTTAAAATATATTGTTTCCATTTGAAAAAAATAAAACAGCTTAAAAAGATTGCTTTATTTGTTTAGGGTGAAGTCAGAATCTAATTATAAAAGTTTTATGTTTAAAACCAGCAAGGCCTTACAAGTTCATAATTTAATTATACAGCAGCGATTCAGTTTCGAGGACACTGAGGTGCAACGACTCTCCACAGTAGAGTAAAGTGTGCTGCCCGCTTTGATTCCCACTTGATGACAGGAAGTTGTTGGAACCTTGTCTTGAGATTCCTCAGAAATAATCTCAGTAGCACTAACGCGGTTGCTACTGTCGCCACCGGTGCATATACATGCACTTTCAGCAGGCCTGGGTGGTTTGTATTGGCTTCTGAGGTGTGGCGCTTGTTTTCATTGATAAAAGCTCCCAGAGGCGCTTCACTGCAGCTGGGATGCTTCCCAACAAACACTCAACAGCACACGAAGGATCCCACCAGTTACTCTCCAATTAATCCTCCTTCTAAACCCCACTGCTGAGTATGTACATGAGCTTGTGGTGCCTTTACCTATAAGAGACTTGTTCAGATGAAGCACTCACTTATACCCACTCTCACAGAGACACTTTTGAACCCATAAAACACTTTACTCTGACACAAAAACTCATATTAGAGTGAGTATGTGAACATGATTAAAAGGAAAACCCACACACACAAGGTTGTCAAATGAAACACTTGGCTGCTGCACTACAAAGCCAGGATACAGCTTACCCAGGATATTGTTTTGATTTCTGGCTTAACAAACTCAAACAGTCTTGCTCATGATAAGTGGTGTCATGATGCTGCTCATCGGCTCGACAAGAATGTGACTGCGTCCTTGTGTAAAGACGTAAGCACCAGATGACCAATCGGAGGCATGCACAGAGCCTCTACTTTTCACAAGACTAAACGAATTAATGAATAAATAAATAAAGTATGAAGTCTGAGAGGTGCATAGCTGCCGCAGTCAAAGCCAGCAGAGGATACACGGAAGGCTGTGTGAATGCTTTAAAAGGCTTCCCAGCACCACTGCCGCATCATCGAGACACCTGCAGAACTGACTATATCATCGTTTTGATTTTTTTTTAAATAATGTGTAAAATTGGTATTATTGAGAACTTTTACTTTTATTCTTCAATAAGCAATCATAGCTGTACATACACTCTCTGTCCAAACAACTAGAAAACCTGTGTGATGGTACAGAGTATGGTGAAAACAAACAAACCAACAAACAAAATAAATTCTGAAACTGGGTACAAAAAACAGGGACGTCTTAAGAAAAACCCAGGCTTGAAAACGTGCTTTTGTGAAATCCGGGGTTGAGCCCAGAGTTACTACACCTTGCAAAGCCATCACTTGCGTGCCACTCCAAAAAATCCAAAACCTTTGCAGAGATAGTAAAAAATGCATTTGATTCGGACTCAGGCTCTCTTGGTTCTTTGCATGAAATTGTCTGTGTAATTATTAAGAGGGTCTGTTCATGCTTTTAGATCAGTTTTCTGCAGCAGATGTTTAGTCCTTGCTTGTTTTGCCTTTCAAACTGGAATTTTTCATATCAAACCAGCAGATGTCTGAGGAGTGACTTATGGATGCGATCATACCTTGGACTCTGAAAGTAAACCAAGACCCATCTTTTGAAAACTTAGGGCGTGTGACAGGTTTAGTTTTATCAAAACAAACTATTGTGTGACAGCTCTGTTAGTACAGAAACGCTCATCATGTGTGAATACTGTCATCCGAGCATACGATTAGTTTCAGTCAGCTTCCAGACAAACTCTGGTGTGGTTGGCCGAACATATGGGAAGCTCTCTGACCAAAAACATGCAACCATATGGTTCTTTAGTTGACTTACCTTGTATTTCTAAACATGAGAGCTGAAAATACTTCAGTAGAGATGTGTGAACCACTGGTTTGTGTGTAACACACCAACCCCCTCGCGCTATTTCGACTCCTCGTGAAACCTCCACAGGCAAAAGACACCATTGTATGTAGTCTTCTGGAATCCAACACACATGCAGCGTTGGTTTTAATTTCCATGAACTACATAAGCAACAGAGAGCCATCCAATCACGGTTAGTTCCTGTCCACATCTCTGATGAGGCATCTGCTGGTTCAACATCAAAGCCAGCGTGTTAACTATGCTAGTGTGATCGGGAAAAGTGTCCCAGACTAAACCTTTGCTTTGATCCAGACCAGAAAACAACAAGTGTGAACCTGTCCTAAATCAGAATCTACAGTGAGAACCACGGCAGAAACCACAGAACAAATCAAACCAAAAGAAAACATCAGGGAATGAAACATCACACCGCATGGATCACACACTCAGAAACCCGCACGGATCACACACTCAGAAACCCGCATGGATCACACACTCAGAAACCCGCACGGATCACACACTCAGAAACCCGCACGGATCACACACTCAGAAACCCGCGCGGATCACACACTCAGAAACCCGCGCGGATCACACACTCAGACACCCGCGCGGATCACACACTCAGAAACCCGCACGGATCACACAGTCAGAAACCCGCACGGATCACACAGTCAGAAACCCGCATGGATCACACACTCAGACACCCGCACGGATCACACACTCAGAAACCCGCACGGATCACACACTCAGAAACCCGCACGGATCACACACTCAGAAACCCGCACGGATCACACACTCAGAAACCCGCGCGGATCACACACTCAGAAACCCGCGCGGATCACACACTCAGACACCCGCGCGGATCACACACTCAGAAACCCGCACGGATCACACAGTCAGAAACCCGCGCGGATCACACAGTCAGAAACCCGCACGGATCACACAGTCAGAAACCCGCACGGATCACACAGTCAGAAACCCGCACGAATCACACACTCAGAAACCCGCACGGATCACACACTCAGAAACCCGCGCGGATCACACACTCAGAAACCCGCACGGATCACACACTCAGAAACCCGCACGGATCACACAGTCAGAAACCCGCACGGATCACACAGTCAGAAACCCGCACGAATCACACACTCAGAAACCCGCACGGATCACACACTCAGAAACCCGCGCGGATCACACACTCAGAAACCCGCACGGATCACACACTCAGAAACCCGCACGGATCACACAGTCAGAAACCCGCGCGGATCACACACTCAGAAACCCGCACGGATCACACAGTCAGAAACCCGCACGGATCACACAGTCAGAAACCCGCACGAATCACACACTCAGAAACCCGCGCGGATCACACACTCAGAAACCCGCACGGATCACACAGTCAGAAACCCGCACGGATCACACAGTCAGAAACCCGCACGAATCACACACTCAGAAACCCGCACGGATCACACACTCAGAAACCCGCGCGGATCACACACTCAGAAACCCGCACGGATCACACAGTCAGAAACCCGCACGAATCACACACTCAGAAACCCGCACGGATCACACAGTCAGAAACCCGCGCGGATCACACACTCAGACACCCGCGCGGATCACACACTCAGAAACCCGCACGGATCACACAGTCAGAAACCCGCACGGATCACACAGTCAGAAACCCGCACGGATCACACAGTCAGAAACCCGCACGAATCACACACTCAGAAACCCGCACGGATCACACACTCAGAAACCCGCGCGGATCACACACTCAGAAACCCGCACGGATCACACACTCAGAAACCCGCACGGATCACACAGTCAGAAACCCGCACGAATCACACACTCAGAAACCCGCACGGATCACACACTCAGAAACCCGAACGGATCACACAGTCAGAAACCCGCACGAATCACACACTCAGAAACCCGAACGGATCACACACTCAGAAACCCACACGGATCACACACTCAGAAACCCGCACGGATCACACACTCAGAAACCCGCACGGATCACACAGTCAGAAACCCGCACGAATCACACACTCAGAAACCCGCACGGATCACACACTCAGAAACCCGCACGGATCACACACTCAGAAACTCCCACTCATTGTCCAAGTCACTCCACAAAACAGACATGAAAGTCTTGACTTGATCGGAGGATGGGGAGGACAGGAACCTCTGAGAAGACTTTTCTAAGAACGTATTAGCATATTAGTTGACAGGACTGCCATCTTATTAACTTCATTTGTTAATGTATTCATTACTGTATTAATTGTCATAAAATATTTTGAATAATTTAGTGTTTGGGGAATATCTTTTGCATATTTTCTCTGTAATTTAGTGTCCTCATGTGCCCTGTTTTTCTCTAACTGCTTTTCTTGGTGTATATATATATATATATATATATATATATATATATATATATATATATATATATATATATATATATATATAAAAACTCGTTCCTCACCCTCCGTGGGTGGTGTCCCTTCTAAGCTCGGGTCCTCTACCAGAGGCCAGGGAGCTTGAGGGTTCTGCGCAGTATCTTTGCTGTTCCTAACACTGCACTTTTCTGGACTGAGATATCTGAGGTTGTTCCGGGGATCCCTGTACCTCTTCTCTGCTGACTGCTGACCTGCTGACTTCCTCTTTCCGATATATCTTTACTCACTGTCTCAACATTCCTTTGGGTGTACTGTCACATGCAGATTTTTTTGACAGATACCATCTTGACTTCTTTGCATCAATGGAGCAAAAACAGCGAAATTAAGATAAAAATCACATTGCAGCTGTAATCTAAGACAATTGTTGATTCAAGCAGGGGAACATTGTTAGGCTCAAGAAGAAAACAAACAATTAGGTGAAGTGAAGCACCAAATTCAATGTTTTAATCGATCATGAAAGCGTCACAAACACAGTGACACAAACAGCTGAACATTTACAAACAATCACATCTTCAGTATGGAAAACCACGAGAGTGTGACTGACAACATCCCACACAGATGCTCTCAAACTGAGTCTTGGATAAAAGATCTCAGAAAACTGCCATAAATAATAGTTCAACGCAGCTGGCAGGAAACAGTGTAATGATTTCCTTTCTGACTGTCGCAGGCTAGAAAGCAGTAGCGTTACTGAACATAACTGCAATTCTATGCAACTTCAGCTGCAGTTCATTTTTTTCTAATAATCATCTAAGTCCTTTGCAAAAAAAAAACCCAAAAAACAAAAAAATATCTGTAATTCTCAGAAAAAAACAAGATGATCCAGATTGTTTTTGTCCCAACTAAAGTTTGTACAGCATACCATCTAATAATAGTTGTTTTAATTCTGGAATGTAAATTTAACACATTTTAAACCCAACACGCCTGGGAAACCTTAGCCAACATCTCAAGTATCTGATTGCAGCATTCTTTTACTCTTGCAATCAGATAAACCAAAATAAAAAAGGAGAATTTGTATACAGCATGTACAAGTTAAGTGAACGAGTAAAACAAAAACACACACACACAAAAGATGGAGGTATTGGATGTGGAACCTTGTTTGTGTTTATCACTGGAATCTAAGATGCCAAGGCGCTACTAAAGTTGTTAATAGGTGCAGCTACGAGCCAGAGGAAAGTGAGGGAAAGATGCAGAGCATTTTAGAGTTAATTAAACTTAGGTTTGGCACATGTTCACCTCTGAGTGTACACTCCAACAGGCACTTCTGACTGAAAAGTGTCAACCTATTTTCCTCCTAACTCCCTCATCTGATTGAATGTGGGTGTGAGAGTTTCTTCTTTCTCAACAGAAACACAGGTAACTCCTTCAAACACAGCAGTCCTTCTCTCATGCCAAAGTGCGTGTGCCAGAACAAAGCTCTCTCCTGTGTCATCTCTGCCAAAGTACAGATGAATGTGAAGCTGTTGTCTCTCCCGTCTTTATCTCTGCGTCTCATCTTGCGTAAATAACCTACTCCCCTTCGTCCTCTCAGCAGGAGTCCTGGAAGAGAGGAGCGGAGGGGGACTGATGAACATCATCCTGAACGAACAGGAACAGGAAGCTGGGTCATCTGCACGGGGCTCTCACTTCATCTCATCTTCTTAGTGTGCACACCATCAAACCAAAAGCAAATTAAACTGCTTGTCAGTTTTTGCAAAAGGTGCTTTGAAAAGTACGTGTCTGGCTCTGTATTGAGAGTACAAAAGCAAAACAAAGACAAAAGAAAATTTATGTGTGGCTCTTTTGAGTCGTTGGCATTTATTGAGATAGTTAAAATTCAGAAGCAGGAAAACACTGACAGAAGAGAAAGAATTCAAAGTTTATACACCGAAAGTCACACTACCTTTAAATACAGATGACAGCGAGAAATGAGAAAGAAATGAGCAAAAAGCGAGGTTTATATCACTGCACATCAGTCTGATTGTTCATCAGCCTTTAGTGTTACACAAACCGTCTGCTGCGCTGTGTAAGGATTTGTTTCATCTGACATTGTGTGTGTGTGTGTGTGTGTGTGTGTGTGTGTGTGTGTGTTGTCATGTATTGTGTACGTTTAGTTTCGTTTATAAGCATTTGCCAGCCTTTACACTGATCATTAAGTGCAGCTGTTGTTTTTTTTTTCATTATTCTGTATAATTATCCATGCAGTGTTTTTAAGAGACCTGCAATCACATTCTGAGTGTAGTTCATTTTACAAAAAAATAGAGAAGAAAAAAAGGACAATATTTCAAGCAGACACGTTGCCCATCCCTGTTGGTACGGTGCTGTGCTTCTTACCACACCATTACCTCCTGAAACAGTAACGCAGGACTGTGTCTTCAGGACTGTGCACAAGAAAAGCAACAAAGAAATACGATTGCGCTCAATGGTCAAGAACTCCACCTTTAAGTTTAAGTTTAGTTTAGCACCAAAATGGGACGTGTTGTGAGAAATCAGAAGTGGGAAATAGCAGCCTGTCGACTTCCAACACATAAGAAGTGTCCTTTCGACACGCGTTCCTTCAACTATCACATCAGAGCGAGAGGACTGGCCTTCTATTAGAGCCTGCATGTGACATTGGGACATTTTTTCCTTTGTGCAAATTATGAGCATGAAGCAAAATGTTGCTATGGAGACTGTGGTTAGTGATGCGGTGGGCAAAGCCACACCAACTACGGTGATGGAGAGGACTGAGCTAAGCATACTGTGAGGATCACAGAGTACACACATACACCCAGTTCAAGATGCAGCAAAGCAAATAAAAGGCTTTCACTGCTGTGTATTTTTCTCTCTGAGTCAGGCGTTTTGAATGCTAATTCAGTGTGGTCACATCTGAAAGCTTGGATGAAGCTCAGGAGAGGAAGAAGAAGAGCACAACATTGGAGCAGCTGCTCTGAAAGAGTAATGAGAGTTTGCTGAGGGGTGTGAGATATCCTTCCTGTTAGTCAATGAATATGGAAAGTAGAAACAAAAATATGAGTCTGACAAAAAACAAAAGGAACTGAGAGGGAAGAGGACTGATTACCTCCCACCTTTCCCCCCTCTCACGTTGCGGTTGTGCTCAAAAAGCGGACGATACACCGACAAGAGAACGACGGGATGAGCTTAAGTGAGAAAATGGTACAGAATATCAGCAGAGGAAAGTACCGTAGTGGAGGCATCTCTCTGTAATCACAGTGGGAGCCGTGCAGAAGGCCCCTTCAGAAAGGATGTGGGTGTCTTCTCTCACCAAGTATCCCCCGCTGGCCTCCACACGTCAGGTACCACCCCGGACAATCACCCCCACCCCGTCCCACCACACACACAGGCACATGCAAAAAAACACACACACACACACACACACGAGTGCTCAAAACGCTGCTGCTTTTGTACCAAGATTGCCCTGGGAAAGATATCACAGTAAATGGCGGCGGTGATTGTTCCAGATAGACTGGATATGTGCATAATATCCACACGAAGCAGATAATGTGTTTGTTAATCGCTCACCAGAGACGAGCAAACACACACTTGTACACAAACACAAAGGCTAACAGCTGCACAGCTATAGCCCTTAACTACTCTTTTCATGCCGCAAGCTGCCAGCTTCACTCCAAACCCAGCCTCCTACACATCCTCATCTCAGTCCCATTGTGGGAGAGATGAGATTTTTCAGACTTGTGATGACAGCTGACTGCATGTGTTGACAGCAGTGGAAGTTATTAGAACTTGTAACAGTGTTCATTGCCGCAACATGAAAGACAGAGCGGCATCGCAGAATGTTTTATTAACTATGATTTACTGTTCACGAAAATTAAAGCAATGCTTTTTGATCAGTGTATAGCATCAAGTCAGTTACATTGCTGCAGTCGCCTTGTAGACGGTTGTACTAAACACTGGGCATAAACTCATCTGGTTCTGGTCTAGCTTTGGAACCAACCAGTCCGACTGTCCCGCGTTGGTCACAGGTCCAGAGGAGGGTGACACGGGCCTGCTTTCCAGTATTCTATAAGTGCATTCTGCATTTGAGTATGAGCTACATTTGATTTGACAGAATGCAGTTTTGATGAAGTGCTACACTGTACTGTCAGAACAATTTTCTCACATGGCAAAAGTGTGAAATTGGGATTCAAAGACAACCCAGAAAAAAAAAAAGAAATGGCATGCACGGTTCATCATGATTACAAGGTGGGCGCTGAAAATTTCCAAGTGGTGACAAAACTGCATGCAGCTGTTGGGCTTTTCATAAATGTCAAACTGGCTCCCTGTTCTAATTTGACACTCACATAAAAGTGTTTGTACTGGCAGTCTGTCAGCTCCATCTTTCATTAATAATGAAGGGTATAAAATATGTGTCTTTTTGAAAAACTAAGAGGTTGACTAATTTACAAACATCATCTGAAGGCGTCTTACTGGAGTTGGCTCATCTTCTTAACTCTAAGGTCGCGCTGGCAGGGAGGAAATAAACAGACAAGTGCTACAAGCGAAAGGGGGGGACAGAGAGATGTAATCTCCCGATATTTGAGTAGGATTAATTAAGACTATTATACTTCAAGAAGCAAGTCTGACCAGGAAGACTGACTAATTCATTGTTTAAGAAAGCTGCACTTATTCAGTTAAATGCTAAAGGTTAAAGGTTATCTCAACTCTGTTATGGTAATTCAATTCTACTTTGAGAGAAAAAAAAAAGGTACTCCTAGAAAACTGACCTGGGTTCACGGATGAAACATAATTACGTGCACAGAGACCACACACGTGCACCGAAAACTGCCCCCACGCAACAATGCAGCGCCATCGCCGTGATTAATGTGTGGCATGTAGCAGTTGGCTGTTTTTTCTTTTTTCCTCAGAAAGGGTGAAACAAAGGCCTGAGATTAAACAGCTCTCACTCATATTGACTCGTTAGGCTTCTTTATCCGTCTTTCTTCTCGATTACCGTAGTCTCTGTTCTGTGTCTCATTTAACCAGGACAAGGTCATGTAGGAGTCTGAGGAGTGGGAAGAGGATGGATAAGAGGGGTATTTCAACAGTGAGGAGACTAACCTATGCACTCCTTTCACAATTTCAGAAAACCACCCATTTCTGCTTTCATTGCAATCAGCTATTTGCATTCAAATGCAACCACTCCAACAACGCGCGATGTGCACAAAAACAGTGGCTTCAGGTGCAACACATGAAGCACATTAACAAAGTTTCCGTTTCCCTGTGCACATCCATCGCTTGTGTGTGGTAATATGATTGCCTGTGACTTTCATCACCCAACTCCAGCGACTACATGTATATCTGAGCGTGTCTTTTGGGAAGAATGACCCAGATCACAGGAAAGATAAATGCATCCTGTGTGAGCTGAGCTCAAAGAGTCTATACCTGAGCAAATTCTGCGTCCCATTTGTACAAAGAACGAGAGACAGGGAGACAAGTTAGAGGGTGTGAAAGTGTGTGCATGTGTGTGTCTGATGGTCTAAGTGTGTGAGTGAGATAGTAGATGTGAGAGAGAGAAAGGGAAAGACAGAGAATAAACCCTCAAGTCTCAAAGCTGAAGGCAAACCATTCATCTTCCCTCTCATATCCTCTTCTGGGCTTCAATCCCAATACCAGTGTGTGTGTGTGTGTGTGTGTGTGTGTGTGTGTGTGTGTGTGTGTGTGTGTGTGTGTGTGTGTGTGTGTGTGTGTGTGTGTGTGTGTTGTGTCTGCATTCTCTAAATATAGAGAGCAGTCTGAATGATGAACATGATCTCCACTGCAGCAGAACAATGGAGTTTCTAAATAGGACATGAGAGGTATTCAGGCGCCCCTCACACACTGCGTATGGGAGAACAATGATGTGCAGCGAGGCATCTGCAGCAGGTGATTGTGATTGTGCAGGATTCCCGACAGCTTGTGGAGTATTCGCAACATCCATCAGATGCTGCTTCAGAGAGTGCTGGGCATCACTCTGGCAGAGATGGCATGTGGCACAGAGCAGCAGGGTGATGCTTTCCTGCCAGGTCCTCCCCTCTTCCAACATCACCTCTGCTCTGAAAATGCCCAGGCATTCTCTCATGCACCTGCTAGCTACCTGTCTCCGGAGAGTCTCCCACCTGGAGCCTTTTGGTCCTCACCTAACAAATCATCCGTGCACCTGTTTGGGAGCGGCCTGCTGTAACGTAGCACTGCAGCATCTGTTTGTCAGCCATGAACAACTGCAGCCCTGCAATTTGCTGTCAATCCCAAACAAGCACCAAAAAGTACAATTAACAATCATGTACCAGGAAGAAGCCTTCCCTCCTAACAGGACAACAGAAGACAGGTTACAGTTGATAAAACGTGGCTGGAAAGAGCAGCACGAATGACAGCTAATTCCAGTTAGATGTTGCCATATCAGCGGGACGTTGCTGGCTCGCTGTCTCATAATAGCTGCGCTTTATTGCTTTATTCAAACAGCGTGTTTTCAGATCAACTTTCCCAAAGCTGTCTACCCCATGCAATCAGATGGCAGCTTATGCTAATTTAGCTCTAAGGAAGTCTGTTTGAATGCATCTAAAACGATAATCTTTTAAAGTGTGCAGAGGAGTGTGTAGCGTGTTGTGACAGAAGGGAAGGACACCGTAAAACACGACATCGTTAGCATCACAACCCATTAAAGCACTCATTGTATGGATGATGCAAATCTGGAAGAACGAAGGAAGCTGAATGGCGATGGAGAACGTATGGACTTTTCATGCCAAAGAAAAACTGTCTCGGCAGGTCAGAGGCACTGTGGTCACTAATCTTTAACAGCTTCATCTTAGTGCAGTTAGTGAGACAGATATGTGATCGATAGGTGCTTTATTAATCCCATTAGGGAAATTGTTTTGTTCCAGTAGCAGACACATAAAACACATACAACAGCTGCACAATAAAACCTTCTATATAATAAATAACCTATAAAAAGGTTAGAGGTGTTGAAATAGTCAGCAAAAGGAAACAAAACCCTTTACACTTAAAAAAATAAAATCAATGACCGTCCTCACCAGCGTGGCAGTGGGCGGGACGCTGCGTACGTTATGAAATACGTGGTTTCATATGAAACAACAGCCGGTCAGCGAGTCCTGCCGACTCTCGTGAACAGTTTAGACACGGATTCAGGAATGCAGTGGCAGGATTAAAGACGAGTCTGGAGCGGTGATGGCCAGCATCTTTTAATATTCTCAGATAAATCAGATCAGATAAAGTTTTGCTTGATTTTACAAACTTATACAATAGCAGCTACTGCTGCTTATTTGTGGATGCTGGACTGTTCTGCAAAAAAAAAACTGTACGTGTTTGCATTCATTTAGATGTCTTTTTTTCAGGTATTTTTATGCTCTTTTCACATCACTGACAACTTGGTGTCATGATTAGCATGCTTGCTCGACAAAAGATTCTCTTTGAAAACAGCGATACGCACTTGACTTGTTAACCATGCTGCCAGTGAATTGATACTAAAGCATCAAATAGTGGGTGAAGTCGCAGCATTCTGTGTTGCTGTTGTGTTTTTTCTTTTTTTTTCTGACGCATTCATTCATTCATTCTAAGTAGTCCTGTCATCAAAACCACGGGTCCACCACTATCAGTCCAGTGTGAGGGTGGACGGGACACTTTGGAGCCTGCTGTTAAGCAATATAAAGTGGCATTCAGCTGCAGAATCTTTAACAACATACATTTTTAAAATTAACGTTTTCATAAATGTTTGTTGGATCATTTATAAGACGCAGAAACATACTGGAGGCAGAATCTAGCCCTCAGGTGTTTCACCCATGTGTGGCCTAGAGGTTCTAAAGTATCCATTTAGTACAAATCAGCCTTTAAACTGGAAAAAGTAGGATTTTTTTGTGACACTGCACTTACCTTTCCTCTTGGAGTCCCGTCTGACGCTGCTGGGCCTGACCGCTGGCTGTAGTTCTGTCTCTGTTGACATCCTCAGACTCCAAGTGAGCTAGACTGTGCTCCGCTTGGCTCGGCTGGTATCCGCTGGGCTCTGAGGTTCCAGTTCACAGCGTCAGTGCCGGCTGTGGGTGTGTGGGCGCCGGGTGCGTGCGTGGGGGCGCCGTGTCTGTGCGTGGGCACACAGGCTCATGGGAGAGGGATGGGCTTTAGCCCTGACACAACATCCCACACACAGCCACAGATATCTGCAGGAGGAAGAGAGGAAGAAACAAGTTTTCTGTTGTTAGGTTGTGCTTATTCTGAACAGGCGAAACCTGGCAGGACTTCTCAGCAGGAATGAGAATGAGCTCATTTCTGATCTGCCTTGAGTAGATGTTGCCCATGGTAACGGACTGGAGAGACCCTCACTACCCTTTGTGCTTCCTGTCAATAATGTGGCTCAGCGAGAACATTTACTGCAGAGCAGTCCACCTCTCCAGTTCACTTTCATCTTCAATTATGTGGCAGTTATTTAAGTGGCTTTAAAAGGATTAATGATGAAAATTAACTCAGACATTTTACATGGGATTTTACAAGAGTTTGAATTAGCAAAGAATATATATATATATATCATTGCAGTCACCAGATTGGATGCTGTGTTTAAGAAAGTCTGTTTTTTATGTTCTTTTGACCAGTGCAAGAAACAGACAATTTCATACATAATATAGACGATAAACCACAGATAAGCTCAAATGGATAAGGATAGTTTTTTTTTCATGTTACAAGGCAACTATATTACCACAGCGTCAGTAAACACAGTCATTCACAGCAGAATCAGGAAACAGGAAATCAGCCTGTACTGTGTCATGTGAAATAGCTGCTGGTATATGGAAATTTTCAATTTATTTGATTCTTTTCCACATTGGATTACCAAAAATTCAAATCCCTTAAAGTAGAACAGAGGAACTTTTGTAACTGGTAGCTCTCTAGGTCCTCGTATAGGCACAGAGGATAAGTTGCTGTCCAAGATGTGCTGCACCTCGCAGCACAGACAGCAACGCTTGCTGTCTGTGCTGCAAGGTGACATGCTACATAATGAATCTGACTACCCTCTGATCAGACTTGACCTCTCTTTCCCTCCTTGTCTTCATCTAACGGCGGCTGAGTGCAAGCTTGAACAATCCAAAAGGCTGGTGTTTCTTGGGGAAGAGGGAAATCTCTGTCATTCTCATCCTCCCCCTCTCCACTGTGTTTCAGAGTGAATAGGAGGCCCCTGTAAGCCTCGGGCGAGAACAGATGAATTGAGAGGCTTTTAATTTGCCGCAGACAGAACAGAACAGAGTCCATTTAATTCTGCCAGCAGAGGCCATGTAGGCAAAATGCTGACAATATTCTTTATCTGGTCCAAACACACAGGAAAAGTGTGAGTCACTCCAATTACAGGCATTATCAGCGGCACTGTTCCGCCAAATGGATGGAGAGAGAGCGAGTATGACGGGAGAGGGGTTAGAGAGACGTGAAATGAACAGAGTGCGAAGAAAGTAAGGGGTGAGGGAACATAGAGTGGGTGAGTAAGATAATGAGCGTCAGGGTAAAAGGGGAGAGAAAAAAGACAGAGGAAGTAAAATCAGAGTAGACAGGATGGAGTCGAGCGGCTTCACGTGTAACGGCGAACATGTCCCTGCGTGTTCCTCTCCGCTCTTCTTGTTATTTTATAAAAAGGCATTCTGTCAATGCTGAAAATCGAACACAAAAGGGGAAGCACAGAAGCTTTCTCAGGGCTTCAACCTTCAAGAATAAATGGGTTTCTATCTAATAATAAAAAAAAAAAAGAGTTCAGAGTATGACGAAGTCCAGCTGATTTATCCACTACAAACAAATAAGGTGCAGCTTCAGCTCTAAAACCGAGCAAGAAGCAAATGCAGATTTAGTTACAAAAACAATGAAATAATATTGATGTTGAAAAAATAAACTATCAAGCCCCAAAATGATACAAGATATAAATCCAAATAAATAAAACCCAATAAAGCTCCTGATTAATTAGGATGATTTTTAAAAATAAAAGTATTTCAATTTTAAAGGTTAAAACAGATTTTTGAAAAACCTCAAGACATACAAACAAAGGAGATGTTCAAGAAATAAGAATAGATAACACGTAATAAAATACAATACAACTACACAAAATAAATTACAATTACTGTTCTCCATACACGTTTAAAAAACAAAAAACAAAAGTACACTTACTTGTGATTTTAAGGTTTTATATATCATGATATATACAGTTTTGTCTTTTTAAATCATCTGGTCTTAACTTGGTTTATATAGTCTCAGATGAGCAACACACGACATACTGCACTGTTTTATTATATACTTAACATAAAATAAAACTAAATGCAGAGGCACTGTTTTAAAAGAGTTTCAAACACCTTAAGCTGCAATGACTTGAAGTTCGGACAGAAATGTTTTCTGCACAAAGTCGTCAGTTTGTCTCATTGTTGTGGAGGACTTTGGGCCCACTCTTCTTTACAACGAAGCTGCAGTTCATTTACACTTGCAGACATTCATTTGTACGCGGCTCTTTTAAGGTCCCACCAAAGCATTTCAGTCCCACTGAGGTCTGGTTTTGGCTGCACCTTGATTACTTTCTTTTTCAGCCATTCTGGTGTAGATTTTCAGTTGTGGGTGGGATCATTGTCTTTTTGCACAACCCAAATTTCAACCATTTGACATATGGACTTAAATCTGACTTCAGTATACTTTAGCAGGGCCTGTCTTTAGCACTTGCTTGCCTGCAGCCAGTGAACTCTGCATTTGCGCAAGTGGGAACGCTGATGTGGTTGCCTGACAAGGCAAGTGCAAAAATAAACAGACCTAAACCATCAGTTATTCTGATTTTGCCGAACAAACGTTTTGTATGCTTTATGTTTCCTCTACAAAATAATATATGTTCCTCCATTCACCAAAACCGGAATTGCACACCAAAATTGTGCAATTCATCATTGGTGTACATTACAGTTGCATTAGTGTATGTAATTGAATGTAGCAACAGGAGGATGTAAAAAAACAAAAAAAAACCTCGGCTTTAATATTTAAGAACTGAGATTCCCAACAGTGTTGTAACTGACACCTGAACGTTAAAAAGTCTCAGTAAAGACAGTAATTCTCATGTTCACAGATAGTCAAATTCTTTTGAGGTTATTTGTTTTTCATTAACCAGCGCCATAGCAGCCACTGAAAAACGTGAGGCATCAAAGCGAAGCTACTTGTTCTACGTCTCGTCAGTATTCTCTTTCCTCTTTAGTGGGTAGCACGTATTCATCGTAGTAGAGCTACGATTCACCTCTGAGCGGTTAAGACCTGTTTGTCTTTGTCGGTTGTTTTCTACAATGCGTTGACAATAAAGGTTCTGTGACAGTGAATTTTCACAATCAATTATGTCGACTAGTTGTTGCAACCCTAACTGTGCTGCATGTTTTAGCCTTGTTATGGTCGTTCGCTCTACGGAATGATGAATTCCAGATTGTCTGGAAATGGCCTTATAACCCTTCCCAGACTGGTGAGCAGCTGCTTCTCCAAGATTACTGCAGATGTCGTTCCTCTTTGAAGTTGTGTTAGCACAATTCTCAATGATTTCTGCTATTATAGACGGAGTTCAATTTCTGATACTACTGGCGGCTGCTTTACCTCCTGTTATATCATGAAATGTAAACTTTTAAAACTGAAAGAGGGTTTGCTTTTTTTCCCACAAGATCTTCTCTGGAGAATCTTGAAAACGGTCTAGAGGTAAAGAAGCTCATTTCCCACCTGACCCATCCACCTCTGGCTTCAGCTGTACAAATTCCCTTTTCCACACACACGCACCAGTAAAATAATGCAGAGCTGCACCATCAAAAGCTAGTGGTGGTGGTTTGACCTGAAATCGGCTCGGGAGCTAAAAGAAGCAGCAGAACGGGATGTGAACATGGCTTAGTGTGTCTGGATTTAGACAGCCATCTAAAGTATACCACAGCAGCAAAATGAGTGGAAGAGAGGGGAATGAGCATTAAATTGGATGCCCGTAACCAGTGTGCTGCCAACAAGCGCGAGTGGGTAATGTGAAGGGCTACATGTGGGTGTGCACTTCCCGGTACACTATTGTAAATGTGTGTGACTCCATAAAGGAAGCACTGCCAACAGGAGCTTAGTGCCCAGAAACCATCTTTAGCTATAGTAAAGCCTGCCAGACGAATGCAAAGGAAAAAGAAGGAAACAAAGACAGAATAAGGAGTTGGGGGCTGCCTCTCTATGCTGCTCCCCTTTCTCCCACCTTCTCCTCTTTCAGGGTAATTGTGATCTGTCCATCAGGCTCAGAGTTAGATTAGTGGCTCCACTCATTCAGCTCTCCTGCCTCTCAATAATGAATAATCATAGAGACCACCTCAACGCTACTTTTCTCTCTACTTATAGTCTGTCCATCTTCCTCAAAAATACCAGTGCCTGCTAAGGTTAAAACCCCTGCACTGAGCGCTTATCAGCACCATATTTAATCTCCGATTCCCGCTTGTTGATGAATCACTGACAGCCATGTACAAAAGGGTAGCACATGTTGCACTCTGCCACTGATCAGATATTGGAATTACAAAACAGTTTTTTTCTTTTAACCGCACAACAAACATACTTATGTACTTTTAAATGTTAACTGATATGGCAAACAAGCTACTCAAAGCGTGGGACAAATGTCAATAAATATCTACGCTAACTCAGAGAAATAGTAGAAACCGAGGATTAAAAAAAAAGACCTACCCCTTTATGGACTCTATTAGATAAAATATGTCCACTGAACTCCAGGAGTCCAACCAGCTCAGGAAGAGAACAATGAAGAATAAAAGAGAGCAACAGAGGAAGATGGAAGAAAGAGTAAAATATCAACCAAAGGAGGTTGAGGGACATGACTGATGATAGTCTCTCTCTCTCTCTCTCTCTCTCCCCCTGTGTGTGTGTGTGTATGTGTGTGTGTGTGTGTGTGTGTGTGTGTGTGTGTATGTGTGTGTGTGTGTGTGTGTGTGTGTGTGTGTGGCCATGGGTTGAAGTTCAACGTCACACCGTACGCGGATATCTTCTTCATATCACTGTACTTTGGACTTAGAGAAATAACATCACTGACAGATATTGCAGCACAAGTATGTCTTAGAGTCCTTCGTTTTTGTTTTTGTTAATGTGAGTAGAAGATGAACTGATGGCCAACATAAGTTAAACATTTTATGTCAGATTAGTGTGCACAATTTTAGAGTGGAAAACAGAAGAACCCTGCTTAATTATGGGCAGTCCATGAGATCCGAGGACCTTAATTATCTTGTTAGGCCTATAGCTGTTTTACAGTCACTATTATAAAAAGTAAAAGGAAGGAAACATGCCTTATCTCTTTTAATGCTCCAAAGTTCAGCAGCCATAGGCTCCTTCAAGCAGGTGCCAAGTTCACATAAAGCAGGAGAAGGCTATAAAAGGAAAGCAAAGCACTGGGTAACTCTAGTCTGAGAGCTAATAGGAGATATGACAAAGGAGAAACTCCATCACTTCATGACACCAATCCCTCTTCAGTGGTTGTGCACGGTGGCAGGTTGATCATGCCCTGATTATTTGTGCAAGCAGTGACAAAGGGATCATTTAATGACACAATATTATAGTGAATCCAGGGTTGGCTATAACAATGGATGAAGCATTCGGTCACGTGACCCATTGGTTTCTGAAGACCACCGCATGTCAATCAAAGTTAGCTTTGCTCCCAGCACGTTCAGCGAACCCCGCCAAAATATCTGCCAATCAATCATATTCTAAATATATTTAGTGCTTTATATGAACTCTCCTGGCCTGGTACAAAAACACCCACCCCCCTCAGAGTTGTCATGGGTGTGAAATCAAACAATTAAGACCAAAATGTGTTTTTGAACCAGGCTGTAAATATGTTTATTTCTACTCTAAAGTCAGACATTTTAACACAGAAGTCAATGGAGTGACTCGGTTTTGGAGCCAGTCTCTATCGGTCAGTCGAGGAACTGCAACAAAACTTAGATCCACACGATGGTCAATGCAGGAGTGAGATGGTCGGTACTGATTTGAACAGGAAACACATGTATTTTATTAGCACAAGGGGTAGGGGGGTGTTATCATCCAACACACCCATGTCAGTCACGGTGCCACAATACCCAGCAGGGCGCCACAAAGCATGGGTACCTTTCACTGCTCTATTACTGCTACAATATGTATACAGTTACATAACACCATACCCTGGAACAAACATCACACGTTCCTGTGAGAGTCCTGAAGATGAAAGAACAGTGGCCTCTTCAATAAGATAACGGTGCTAAAACCTTACATCCTAAAAAAACCCATAAAACCTACAATGGATGAACTCAAGAATAAGAAGCTTAAAGTTTGGTGTGAATATCTCACAGCCTGTTACACTGCACTTTTACTTTTACACGACCACTTTTACAGGGAAAATGGCTGAACATGCCAGACAGAAAATGTGATTACATTTGATCTTTGTTAAATGTTAAGCAAAATATTAAAGAAATGTGTCAACTTTATGTTGTTTGTGTTCAATCTAACTTATCTTACTATGTCTTAAAATTGGGGAAATAATAACCACAACTAACTAAAACATACCTGGGAATGGTCAAGTTTCTATTGTAAAGGTAATAAGCAGTTTTAAAAAATCAGTTTTAAACCACAGAAAATGTGGGTATGTATAATCTTAACATTATACATACATACATTATACATTATACAATACCATACCATACAAACAGTATGTGTTGGTATAACTTATAATGTCTGAAAAATGATGTTTTATTCATTACAGTGAAAGAAGCAGCATTATTTGTGTTTTAGTAGCATTTTACTCATGAGTTATTGATCAACAAAGAGTACATATACGCATACCATGGAGAGAGTACAGCACTTGATACTAATAAGTTAAACGCATCCCTGTTTCAGTGGTGTGGTTCCAAAATCCAGTCTCCACATGTCATGTTACAGTCTGTTTCACTATGCAACAGATTATGCATGTAAATCTGACCAGCGGGGAATCTGGTAAATGAGAGAATGACTAGTAGAGGTGGTAAAAAAAATCACATAAAAAATCACAGCACTTATCCTTAGTGATTCTGAATCGATTAATAAAACTGAAGAACTGATTTTATAATGACTCTAAATCAACCCTCGCAGCTGTTACAGCAGCTTCTACACAGCAAGGTAGCAAGTTAGCTGTCTCCAGTGTTGTCAACTTAGCGACTTTGTCGCTTTATTTAACACGTTTTTATAGCCTTCCAGCAACTTTTCTTTTTTTTTTTTTTTCAAAAAGCGACAAAAGTGACTTTTCTGGTATTCTTGATGACTTTTGGAGACTAACATGCAGACTAGTGTCATTCTCACTCTTCTCAGCAAGCAGACATAATGTAAGTCTGTCAATTTATTCAGAATTGTATGTTTTGTAGTAAATGTTTGGATTAAATGTTACATTTTGTCTAATAATAGCTTTTATTAGCTAAACATTGTCTTTTCAAGTGTATAACTATATAATCTACAATACAAACCTAAATCTAATTACTGAGAGGAAAAAATTCCATCTTCCCAAGTGAGCAGAGAAACTCCTACATGGCTAGGAATGTTTAGGTACGGAGTTCTGAAGATGTAGGCAAAGTAGATACCAAAGAAAGTAGGGGCTAAGACACAGTCTTGTTTAACACCTCTATTGATAGGAAAAGAGTTAGATGTATCGCCATCATACGCAATCTTGCCTTTTATTCCTTGATGGAAGGACCGCACAAGGGAAAGTAGCATTGGAGGACAACCAGATGTCTTGAGAAAAGTAAACAAAGACACTCTACCAACCAAATCAAACACCTTTGTCAGATCAATAAAGGCATCATGGAGAGCTTACGGTTGTTCCCAACACTTTTCCTTCAGCTGCCGAACACAAAAGATCATATCTGTGGTAGAGCGTCCTGATCAAAGTCCACATTGAGAGTCAGGATAAACCTCTCCAGCTAGCTGCTGCAGTCGGCTGAGAATGATCTTCGCTAGTACCTTTCCACTGACACTTAACAAGGAGATGCAGCGATAACTGTTGCAATCCCCTCCGTCACCTTTCTGTTTGTATAGGGTGGTGATCTCAGCATCTTTGAACTCTTGTGGAACGGTGCCAGTAAACCAGCAAGACAATATCAGCCTGTACAGGGCGCTGCAAGTATATTGATGCCAACTTTGAGTAGCTCATCTAGTATGGCATCCTCACCAGCTGCTTTGTTGTTCTTCAATCTCATTATGGTAGATGTTGCCTCATCAAGATCTGGCAGTATGTCAAATTGTATCTTGATTGGATCATTAGGGTGAGCCATTTTATGGTATCAGCACAGACCAAGCTCATACCAGAATAGAGTTCACTCTAGTGTTCAATCCATCTCTCCAGCTTTTCATTCGTGTCAGTGACAACAGCCATCGTCCCTTTTTTAAACTGATAACGACTGAGAAATTGGCCTTGTAGCGTCCTTGCATACGGATTCCCAGGATTTCTTAGTACATTGTGTAGCTGTCCTCTGACCTTCACACATGTTCGTAGTTTACCCAGAGCATTTCTTGTTGGTCTTTACTTCATCCTCTTTTTTTGTTCTTTTTTTTACCACAGTTTGCGTGGTCTCTAACAAACCACTGTACCAGTCAGAATCAGGCATATGCTTTTTACCGAAGGTTTTAAGCCCACAGCTGTAAATGATATGTCAGTCCATCCAATTTCTGGATCATCAGATGCAGTGAGTGACTGCAACTCCATAGCTAAATCGTTACAGAGGCTCTCTCTGAGGTAAGGTATGGCTGTACCGTGCACATCAATCTTTGCTGACTGCTTTTGATGATGAAATAGCTTTGGATAAAGGCTCATGAAGGACAGTGCCACACAGCGATCTGTATTGCAGTCTGTGTTGTGATAACTTCTTGTATTAGTGATTTCTGTTTGATGACGCTGCCTTACTATCACAAAGTCCAGTTGGTGACACCATGATTTTTTTCGTATGAGGTTTTCCAGGAAATAAAGAGTTTGTAAAGCACAGACTTTGTTTACAGCAAAATTCAGGAAGACACTGACCATTTTCATTCATGTTACCAAATCTGACACCAAATCTGCCCAGGTATCCATGATGCATGGTTATTTCCAGCGCTGCAGCAACGCCTATGTCTCTGACCTACCTTCATAATACCATAAACAACTAATCAAATGTATTCCCATTCATTGCATAAGTAAGCCACAAATTTTGGAAAAGTCTCACTCCCATGTACAGTTTCACAACCTACCTCTCGCCGTGTAGCCTCAGTTTGGTTGGCTGATGCTTGTGTCAAAGCATGAAAAGCTAATCATTCCCAACTTTTGACAGAAGCAACGCTGCCACTATGCTGTGCACAATTCAGCTCAGCAACACTTGACGTCACCCCATTCAAAGTGAATGGACAACGGCAGTCTATTCATAAAGTTCAGCAGGCATTCAGCCAGGCCTCCCAGCAGCCAGGAAACTGAATGCTTCATGGGAACCACTGAAATGTGTAGTTCGGAGCTGCTCTGGGGGCTCCATGTTGCTCCCTACCTGCCTGAATGACTAGAAGGAACCTTGAGCGGCGGCCTCGTCAGGAAAAGGTAAACATACATACACGCAGATACACTTACCCGCCCACAACCTGCTGCCAGAAATAGGGTACCCCACAAGATGACAGACTCGTGTGCAGAACAAAATTTAACACAAAAAACAAGCACACACACATCATCTTCACCTAACCTATTTACAGACTCAGGGCTGTAGATATCAAAGCAGCTCTGTATCTTTGGGGAATTCCTCCTTTCTCATGTTTTAAGGGGAAAGAGATGAAAACGAATCTTGTTTCCCCTGCTCCTCCCCTGTGTATGTGGATGTGTGCGTGCGTGCCTCCTCTGCCTTGTTAATGTGCTAAAATGTAAATTGGTCCTGTTCAACAATGTGTGCAGGCCTGATGTTTTTATGCAGAGAGGAAACAGTGGCTTTGCCGACAGATTGTGGATATGCCTTTATTAATAAACCTACATTCTTATTCCAGCTCTATGTCTGTTAGTTTGATCTCCTGCTGACTTTTTCAACCCTACACCACTCACAATGTCATTAACATACGCAAAAGAA
Source organism: Xenentodon cancila (assembly GCA_014839995.1). Lineage (NCBI taxonomy): Eukaryota > Metazoa > Chordata > Actinopteri > Beloniformes > Belonidae > Xenentodon > Xenentodon cancila. The sequence goes on from CM026206.1 coordinate 23,452,226, forward strand.
CACTTTTTTAAGCTCCAAGATTACATTCCGGGCGTGAGTGATAATCTCCTCTCGGACATGTTTAGATGGTCTTCACTCAGCCATATCTGCTGTATGTTGTGTCTCTTCCTCAATACAAAGCATGATGTGGAGATTGAACAATGGAGACGTCCCCTCCAGGAATTGTTCAGTGATTTGTGGTTGCTGGCAGTGAACAGAAATGGGCAAATGCAAGCGATATGGTAATGAATTTTCAAGACTCACAGAGCACAGTACAAGTAAACAGCAGACCATGTGACCACCATTTCCTCGACCCTTCAGATACCATTGGATTTTTATTTATTTTTACGGGGTGTTTGACTGATTTAATTTTATGCTTCAGCAACGAACGAATGTATAAATACATTTTGAACAGGCCAAATAAAGAGCCACACGGAATGACTGGAAATTGAGTCAAACAGAAGAATGTACACCGGGGGGGAAAAAACCTGCTCAGTTTGGCCTTTAGTCTGTCCTAAAGCATCTCTTTTTTTTTTGCTAGAAGGCCATCATCACCACACTACAGTCCACTATGTTGTTGGCCTGGTGAAAATGCCAACTCTCCATGATTGAGAGCCTGCAAAGCCCCTCTGGACCCCATCAGCATTACCTGAAGTGAGCAAAGGATTTGTTACATCTGTGGAGCTGTGGAGAAGAGAGGAGCACTGATGCATAAAAGCAGAGTCAGAGCCTGCCCAAGCATTAGACTGAGACTTAATGAGGGATTCAATCATCAATTATTCAAAACACTTAATCATAACGTTGCAATGTGCAGTTGTGCAAACACATACGTACACACAGACACACAATGACGTAGAGAAGTTTGTCAAATTGTGTATCTAAAGAAACACATACACATAGTCACAAAGTGGAATAAAATTCCCGTATTATTTTTGACCTACATTGAGGCTGGACATTTCATCAGTAACTAATAAGCAGTCATCTTTTTAAGACCCCAGGGGTCTGTTTAAAAACAAAAACAAGAGGGGTTCATGGGAAACCAAAACTATCCATGAGAATCTTTATTTCCCAGAAAATAAAGATGGGAAACAGAAACCCATTTGATAGGTTAAACAATCAGCCTTTAAAAAAGTGTGTGTGTGTCTTTAAAAGGTCAGCGCAATGCTCATGTGTTATCAGGAGCAGATGTTATGTTTATAAGTTACATCCCCACGAATGCCAGGACCTGAGGATCTTTTGAGAGCTTTTCACTAATCATTCATACATTTGAAAATACATTTGCAGAAAATTCAGAAGACAGGGAAATGTGATTTTACCACAGACTAAATCTTAATGCAAGGTTGCCCCGTTAAGTAAAGCCTCTTACTGTGTAATAGGTCTACATGCAGTTTGATGTGTTGATAAACACTAAAGCAGCATCAAGCTGTGAAAAATTCTCTGAGTTGTGTTTTGGCAGCTGGCCATTTAAGCTAGAGGACCATGTTAATAATTTTCAAACTAAAAAATTAAAAATAATTTGGGAACAGCTGCTTGGTTAATGATGGCAGGCACACCAGATAGTAACTCCATTGTTGAAGTGGGGTTGTAGCAAATGCTTAGCGAGTATTATCTGCGGGAGACGGTCAAAATGCTTAGAGATGCTTAAAGTTTAGAGAATCAGAAAGGACTTTTACTATTATTCAGGAGAGGGGGAACAAGAAAAGTACATTTTCTTCCCTCTAAAGCAACTCAAACCTCAAACATTTCACAGTGATTTAAACAAATCTTAAATCGTGGATTTTTGATCATCACTTTTACATCAGACACAGACCAAAAACTGTGTTGCAGAACAAGAAAGCTCTTTGACAGTATTTCTTAAGTTGAATTTCTGTTAACACATTAACATTGTCTTTTCAAACATAGTACAAAACAAAACATCCTATGATGGACTCAAGATGGCTTAAAACAAACAAAGAAAAACAGATAACTTCATACTTAACTCTATTGGGAATTACCAAGATTTCTTAGAAAGGTAGAAAGGTAATTTAATAATTCACATTAGGACCTAAACTTTTTCAGGAAGCTGAGGTCCTTCAGCATTTGTCTGTCATTAAGAGTGCAGTCACATCTGCAGTCATATGTTGGGGAGCAGCATCAGAGCCAGTGACTCAAAGAAACTGAACAAACTGATAAGTCAAGTCAAAGTCAAAGTCACATTTATTGTCAATTCTACCACATGTGAGGTACATACAGAGAATGGTTTAAAAACCAAGGGCAATAAAATTACAAAAAAAACCCAATAAAAAGACAGTATGATGATAGATATTATTGTTAATGATGAACTGTATTGTAACAAGGACAGTGAAATATACAACAGTTTTTAAATGTGTGTGATGGTCCTGCTGATCTCCAGCTTATCAGTCTGGTTAAGGTGACCTGGTTAAGAAGGGGGCTCAGCACACATCCCTGTGGGGCCCCTACGTTCAGTATGATGGTGCTGGATGTGTTGACTGTGGCAGATACAAGCTGCGGGGGGTAGCCTAGTAGATTGAGACGTGGGCATGGGTCTGGTTTCACCAGGTTCAAGTCCCCAGGTTGACAACAGGGTTGAACCACAGTGGGAGTGAACCCCTGAGAAAGGCCCCAATTGCTCCCCAGGTGCCAGAAAAATGGCAGCCTAGGGAATAGTGAACTAGTTTTCAGTCTGTTTTGTAAGATATATATATGGACAAAGATTGACATTATTATTATACTGAAATTAGTTTCCTCAGTAGGTAGTAGTAGTAAAAGTAATCTTAAAGTGATATATCAACGTGACCCAGCACAATTTTTCAAAAAGAGTGAAAAGTAAAAGAAATGAAGCGTAATGAGACTCTGCGAAAGAATCAGAATTGGTGGAGTTGTGGAAACAAAAGTCAAAATTATAATTTTCATTACAAGTTATCGTACATAACATTTGTATCTTAAGTCAAGATCACATCCCAGAATACCACATGCTCCCCCTGCAAATCTAACATCAAAAGTTGGTCTCTTCTTCTGAATCATGGCCAGTAACCCAGGCGCTTTTCACCAGCTATTTTAAAGCATTTTCAGTGCATATGAAAGCAACTGCAGAGTGGTTCATTTTTTGTATTTACCGCTCTGCGTGCTGATAATGCAACCAGCATCCCATCGCATCAGGTCGTAGCGTAGGACACAAGGGGGCATCACCATACAGTCTGTGTACACAGCTCTTGACGTCTTATGTCTTAAGCAGATTTAAGTCACACAGTGTGAGATGTAATGATCTTAGAACTTTAGAGATATGGTGAGAAGTTCAATCATCCAGAAAGGACTTAGAGTATTGTCCCCTTCCACATCAAGAGGAATCAACTGATACAGTTTGGGCATCTGATGAGGATGCCTCCCTCACAAGGTGTTATGGGCATGTCTAACTGGGAGGAGGCCCCAACACAGACCCAGAACACGGTGGAAAATTATATGTCTCTGCTGGCCTTAACACCTCAATATTGCCCTGAAAAAGCTGGAGAGGGTCGCCGAGGAGAGGGAGTTGTGGGCATCTCTGCTTAGGCTGCTGCCCCCACAACCCAATCTTGGATAAAGAGAAGTCAATGGATGAATGCCTGGACATCTCACCCTGAATCGTTGTGTTAGATAAATAGGATTTTATATAGTCTCTTCAGTCATTCACAATGCATCACAAACACATTTTTACCAGAGTGATAGAAAAAAAACTCCTTTAGAGCACGAAAACAATTCTGTTTAGTCTGTTTTGTACCCCAGTTTTAAAGTAGCACACAGTCGGCATAACAACAATTACAGCAGCTTATGTACAAATGCTTAGATAAAGTAACACACAGTAGCATCTTCCTCCTCTTGGGTCCTCTTAGAACTTGTAAAAAAAATATGCACAGTGGCTCCACATAACCATTTTCAACAGGCCAGGCTACCATAGCAACCATGTTGAGCAAGGAATGTCAGCAAGGACACACAGATCAGATCTAATGAATACAGTAAATGGTCAATCAGGAAGATCAGACTTGGTTGAGTATGTCTGAAGATGAGTATGCCTACAATCTGAACATAGCCTCAATGCACACCATGATTCACTAACTTGTAGTACCATTTGTATGGGCAATAACTTGATTCCGTCATTTTCTGTATAGTTCTATCATTATTTTGCATCTTTATGGTGAAATTCATCCCTAGTATACTTTAATGACTCATTCAGTAGTAATTTAGTTAACTAATTTTGTTCACTGAAGTTTCTATATACACAAGATTTGTATATAGATTTGCTGGTGTGCGTGGGATAATTGTGCTGTTCCATGACCGAATTGCACCCCAACACTAGCTGTCAGACAGATGGTCTCATATTTTACTCTAGAAAATCTTAATACACAAGTTCATGCTCAGCTCAACGACTCAAGGACAACGGTCCTGTTGTTACAAAACAAACCTAAATCATCGTCCTTCCACCTCCATGCTTGACAGTTAGTGTGACATGTTGGTGTTTATATTCAGTGTTTTCTTTTCACGACTGTGCTGTGCATCGTAGCCAAACATCTCCTCTTTGTTCCAGAATATTGTGGTTTATTCAAATGCAATATCGCAAACCCTAGACATGTTGTCATGTCTGTTTTCATTAGGGTGTCTCCTGACAGTGCATGCAAACTAGCCACACTTTGACATTATTTTCAAAATGCACTCTCATAAATTTTTAAACATGCTTACTGAGGTCTACAGAGTCAGAGATTTCTTTAAGAATTGGATGGTCCTCTTGCTAAGATTGGGACCAGACTTGAATCTGTTTGACTTGTGAATAATCTGTCTCACCGTAGAATAATGGAGACCACATTATTTTAAAATGCCTCTTTCCAGATTGACAGACTGCATAATTGTCTTTATGAGATCACCGCTGATATCTTTACTCTCTGGCAAAGGGTTAAAACACACCTGCATGAGCCAGACCAGCAACGTGCCAGAACATCTGCCTTTATGGAGGTGGTCACTTGCTAATGATCATCTAATCAAATCTATTTGACTGGCTGGCTTCTGCTTACTTTCCTAATGTCTGTCTAATTAGGAGGAGTGTACTTCACACTCCTCCTAATTAGATAGTTTGTCACACACCATTTTTGCATTTTGGGTTTGTTTTTGCCAAATAATTAATGACACTATGTCATGTGTTCTTCATCTGAGGTTGCATTAAACGATGTTCTAGAGCAGATGATTGTTAATTACAGTACAGTATATTCTGATAGTTTAAATCTAAGAAAGGAAAAAATCCTCTGTTCTCTGTCTGTTATTGCAGATTTTTTTATAGCAAATACCAAAGGCCCGAATCTGTCTTTTTCTGAGCGCACTCTCGTGGGGGATGAGAGGGCATTACAGAAGCATCAGAAGCCTGTGGACTCATGCCATAGTTTAACTTAAAAATCAATTTGTTTTGGATATATACGGTATCACCCGTATTGATTTTATTTATATTTTCTTGTTTGCACGTGTTGTTTGTAAAGTAGAAATTGGAGCAGTTTTGCTCACTTTCAGCGACAGGGTGGCAAAAACAACAGGATGCTTTCGACAGGGAAAAGACAGACAAGGCAGACCAGGTCTTGATGGCAGCAGAGAAGAGAATGGAAGGACTTAAAGAAGCAAAGGGTGCTCCAGGGCTAAAACTTAAACAGTGACAGCACCAAACCTCTCCGGTAGCAAGCCGCTGGCAATCCCTAGCTAAATAGCTCACTTACAGTGACTTAAAAAGAGGCTCAGTAGCTACAAACTTTGTGAGTGTGTCTGTGCTGCATGGGGAGGGAACAGATCCTCAGCATCGTCTCACTCATCCCAGTAATACATGTCTACTTTCAATGTGCTCCTACAACCCTTTGGGAAATTTTCCGTTCACCGGCCTGCTTTCCTTCGTGGTGCTTCCTGCCACTGGCGACCATCAGTCAGTCACAGTTTCAGCATCCTGCCTGTATGTCGGTTCACCCTTGTATACTGTCACAGTTGCTTACCCTTCCAGTTAAAACCAAGGCAGACAAAATCAATCTTTCCTGAGAGTCCATGTTTAATAAGGCCATGTTGTTTCTTATAGAGTCTGACAACATGATCAGCCCTCACACCACTTCCTAAGGGAGTAGCTACACCTCCAATGTCTAGTCTAGTAAGCTGTACATTTAAACCTTCTACTTTGTTTTCTGTACTTGTCTGTCCATGTGTCTTCGCCCAACACAAACACACACTCATTCGGTGTTGTATCTAGTTAACAACCACAGCAACTTGTTATGTCAAGTGAATAACCCAGGGACTGTCATTCAGGATGCAATTTACATAACTTCTATTTCTAATTCAAAAGGTCTTTGAAATTCACACAAACATGTCCAGCATCCCCAAATATACAGTCCACCCACGCACAAAATGGTAGCGTGCAAAAATCTTGTGAAATCTTGCACAACTTCCTGGAGATGAAACTCTTCTGCCAGTTCTTGAAATAAACCCTTTTAGCACCCCATGGTCTGTTGGACTGCTGCTCTGTCAGAACTCTCGGAGAGAGTGGAAGGGCTATTGGCATTCACTTCCCCACGGGGCTCCAAGTCAATACCAGCCTCCTAAAACTCAGAAAATGCTGTGTGTCTCTCTGAGCGCGACCACTTGTATGTGTGTATATACGAGATGAAGAGAGAGGTAGAGGAGCAGTGATAAAGGTCAATAACAATTTCTGCATCCATATTTATACATACATTGTCTCTTACATTAGAGGATAATTAGTTATCCATGAACTGGTGTGTAATGTCCTGGTATCAGTAACACACACACACACAATACCAAAAAAAAAAAAAAAAAAAAAAAAAAAAATCCATGCTTGTGTGTTTTTCTACCTGTACATGATGGATGTAATCATGGTGTCCTAAAGCAGACCGACCCTGTAAAGGTCCAGTCTCTCAGCGCCATCCATCAAAGTGTAGCTGCTAATGATCCCAACACATACAGCTGCACACAGGCTAGGAAACCAGGGGAGATGGGAAAGGAAAGTAAAAAAAGAAGGCAGGGAGGAATAGAGAGCTGGGGAGAGAAATAGTTGTGGGGGATATGTGAAGCAAGCAGTTAGAATGAAAATACACAACACAGCAGAAAACTTCACTAATATTACTGTAATATAAGTTAGGTTTCATGAAGATCACCGTCAGACAAATAAGCTGAATTAGCATTTGCGCTGGAAAAAGGGAAAGGGCTGGAGGCAGTGATGGTGGCTGGGGGGAGTACAGGATGAGAGGGCCGGAAGAGGAGGCAACCGGCATGAAAAGGGAATAAAAATGTGCCGTCACAGGCTCACTGGAAGACTTTCTGTCTGACTTGAATAGGTAATACATTTTTGTCTCTCTTTTCCCCAAACACCCACTAAAACTCACATGGCAACACAGACTTGGAGAATAAACCTACAGCTACTAGATGCTACTGGTTTAATACACCTCTAGACACTTAGGGCACTTCTGGGCACTGCGTTTTACCTTCAATGATAGCCTTAAAAATGTTTCTAAAGTTTTCTGCTGTTTGTAAAATAGAGAGGATAAAATGTCGACAGAAAAAGGTGCTATATGTACGGTAGCCTGATAAATCAGACCCACATCTAGGAAAATGTAGGGTTTGAAAACAACCCATAAAACCTCCTGGTCCCAGGAGCACCAACGGTTGTTTATCAGACTGCGTTTGCATGCTGTTGGTTAGAGCTACAACCAATCAGAGCAGCGAACAAGGTGACGCACTCAGAGCGGAAACAAAAAAACGGGTCAACAGGAGAGTGTGCTGTCTGGAAGAAGAAATAAAGATTTGCTGGCAAAACAGCAAATATTTCTACCTTGCAAAGGAATGATTTTAGTGTCATCTTCTATTCAATTTTCCAAAAAATCAGACCCTTCAACTGTCGATGCCAAAGAAACAAACTGCTGCTAATCCTCAGCTGCAGCCTGTTTATATCCAGATTACACCCCCGTTCTGTTGTCATAAGGTTGCCTGCAAAGAAAATTTAAATTAGAGGTATGTCTAGATTTCTGGCCTATATGTGTAGTGCAATAAGAAGACATCCATGTGTGCCTTTTTGCTAGTCTCTTGCACCACCCTAAAATCTTGAATCTCAAAGTGTTTTTTATCTCGCTGCTATTATGTGCTTAAACACAAAAGAACATCTAATTCACATTCAGTTTTTCACAGCTGTTACTGTACAACTCGGAAAATGTTTCGCTGTGGAAATGTTTTCAAAGGAAAGAAAATACAGTATTCAGACCACAGAAATTACTTCCCTTATTTAAATACAGAAACAAAATCAGATAAAGTCAAAACATTTATTTAAAAAAAGGAAGTTAATTTATGCAGTACGTTTTAAGAACTTGCATTCTTACAAACTTATTTAAAGACAACCTCACACTTTTGGAGATAGATGAGCTGTACAGACAGATATACTGTATCTTTCAAAGAAGGGAAACACATTTCTGTCAGATTTGTAATAAATGCCAGTGAAAATCATTTACTTTTGAGAGACGTCACATTGAAAAATAGGATTTTCAGACTAACTTCAGCTGTTTCCTAAATCAGCAAGATTGGACAAAAGAGCTAGAGCAAGAGAAAAGGCTGACTCTCTTTCTTCCTTCACATTTTATACCATCATCTCATATCTTCACTTCCTCAAGCAAGACCATCTGGGGTTATAATTTAACTTCCACCAGCAAAAGGAAAATTGTGAAAGATATGCTAATATACAGGAGATAAAGATCTGTAGCTCGGAGCATCTTCCCCACTGCACACACTCACACATATGCATACACACTCTCAAGTATATATGCACACACATCCACACAATAAAGCCCTTTATTCAATGATTACAGGGGCCTAAATGATAATGGTAGATATTAAGAGCAGAGAGGGCTTCGGAGGAAGTTAAGGTTTCATTAATGAGGAACATTTAATGAGGAGGCTTACTTCTCATGTTGAGTTGGATAAAAAAAAAATGTGGATGTGTCTGAATGTGTTTAATGACACTGCTCCGAGTAAGGCCACCGCTGTCTGCTCAGGAAAAAAGAACAAAGGTGCAGAAATCCCTGTTTCTTCCCCTCCCATTCCTCTCCGTCTTCCATCATTACCGCACAAAAGAAAAAAAAATCCTCGATCTCTTTTAACAATCTACCCTTGAAAAATATTATTCCCCCTTTCCTTTGTCGCGTCCCCCGTGTGTTTCTTCCTCTGTCTGATTGCTCATCTTTCTTCATTGCTCTGCCTGCCTCGCTCCCAGAGCTTCCCATCTGTACAGTAACAGGTGCGCTGTGTATATGACTGATGTGTTTGTTACCTGTAGCGCTGCCTGAAGCCACAGCCTGCATGGAGAATAGCTGCCTCTACCTACCTGCCTCCTGACCTACTAGCAACTGCTCTGCTTTTCGTCTCCTCCCCCTCTCGACGCCTTCAGATGGCAGCAGAATGAGGAAGAGACCCTGAGAGCAGTGCTGCAATGTGTTAGGGAAGCAGCAGCAAGCTGTCAGGCATTTGTATATGTGTTTGAATAAACCTTTGCGGTGGCGGTTCTTTCAATTTGGCTAATTAGTCTCACCGGTATTCGGGTGTTCATATGCATATGAGCCCGTGTGTGTGTGTGTGTGTGTGTGTGTGTGTGTGTGTGTGTGTGTGTGTGTGTGTGTGCGCGTGTACCAAGCAGCTCATCTGATTAGTCTCACAGGTTAGTGATTATATGCTATGCAACACCTGGAAGTGCTCCTCCTATGCGCCATCCCCACCGTTTCTGCTGGTGAAAGTCTCACAGCTGCCTTGAGAGCTCCCCTGGACCACCCTTACCTCAGCTCTCTAAGCTTCATTGCTACAGACGAGGCATGTTCAACAGAGAAAAGCTATAAAAACTGGGTGAGATGCACAGCTTGCACACAAAAGCACTAAAATGAGACAATCGTGATGGACAAAAGGGACTGTGTTCAACATTGTACTATATCGCTAAATTTGCCAAGTTCTGTGATAAAATATGTTTCAACAGCTTAATTCATTTGCTATGATCTGAATCCCTTTGATGACTTTTAAAACGTTTTTTCCCCTTAGTTTTGCACACGGACAAAAATGCAAGTGTACCTAAATGCATCGCTTCACACAACACAAGAATTGTCCTCCCCGCTCATTGGTCGGATGTGTCTGCCACAGGAATAAAACGCCAAGAGTCAAATCGTTGGAGGAGGTTCCATTCATTAATTATACAGAGCTGTGAAATACCTGTTTAAACTCAGTGTTAACAACATAGAAACTAAAAACCATGATTGATTCAATGGCCCATCTTATGCAATTCTTGGCTTTCGGTTTTATTTTGGTTCAGTACGGTTCCAGTGACCACAGCAGTTTAAGACCACCTCTTTTCTGGGGGTGGGGTGTCTGTATAGGTGTTTTAGTCCACACTCACGTGCAATTAATCATATCACAACTGGCAAGATGAACTGCATCAAGCAGGAAAAAGAAAACTTTGAGTATGTATCAAGCATATACATGCCTGAAAGTCTTTAAGTTGGTTCTTTTAATTGTAAGAACATTTTCTATTTATGTAAACCAGATGTGTAAAAATATAACCTAAGAAATCTATCATGCCATTTGTACATGATATGATGTAATTTGAAAACATCAGTCATCTTTGGTAGATGTATGGATAGGTTCCCTTCAGACAACGCAAGGTCATTTTAACTTTAAATTGCATCTGTACAAATAGTGTACAAAAAAAGGAGTCTTTCTACAGGATTGTCCTCCTGTTTGCTTTGAGTCTGTACCTATCAACTTCTAAATGTTGGATGCACCACTGTCAATAAAAGCTACATGAGGACAAGAGTTATTGTGCACTGCTTCTGCAGAATGATTACACTGATCCAAATCTAAGGAAATCCCTGCCTCATTTTGTGTCCACTCAAACCTTACCTTGGTCCAAGCGTAGGTAGCCTATCCAAACTGTCAAGTGAATTATATTTTGAGCCTTGTCAGACTTAAAAATAGCAGTTCACTCTGAAGTCCCTATTTGTCCTTTAGGCTTAGGTGAATGTCGATGACGCTGCAGGCGATTTTCCTTTAATGCAACACTTTTTCAGTTCAAGTCATTTTGCTCCCTAATGAAAGTTTACACTTATTGCTATCTAGAAATATTTTGTTTCAGCCTCAACATCTGGATTCATACTTCTATGTCTTTCTTTCTGAGTTTTCCTTGTTTTTGTAGTGCAGGAAAATTTACCAGTGGCATGACGGCAGACACACCTAAATCAAAACGTCTATACTTGTCTCTTGACGATTACATACATGATAATGGCTCCTGTCAAATATCCAGTAAACCTGTCTACTGTGGTTCAGGAAGTGGCTGAAAATTTCACTTCTAGCCCCAGTCGTCCACATGTCAAAGAGGCCTTAGCGACGTCACTGCCCTCCATCTCAGTGGTTAGATATTAAGTTGTGTTTCAGCTCACACCAAGCTCTGTGTGTATCTTTGGAGAATGGATGTTCTCCACACTGTAAAGGCCTTTGTGCAGTATACTGTAAATGGAGGCCCTTATAACTTTTTGGAATAGACCTGTAAGGCTTATAAGCAATATATTCTGCTTGCAAAAAGTGGTGACACCTGTGTATCTACTAAAAGAGAAGTGTTCTCATTTTTCTAACGGGCTGCTTCACTGATCTGATTCAGACTTAGTTTACAGAGGAAGCTTTAATTAATGCCTAGGCTACGCAACTAGTGATGCTCACCCCAATTCTTACTGGAGGGTTCTCTGATAAATGTTCTACCAGTTCATTATTTATTAGCTTCCTGTTTTATATAATCCATTGGTGCCTGACAGGCTCTGATCTAATTTTCTAATGCATTGTATGTAAACTGTTTTACTATTCATACAGTCAGCAGATGGCTCAGTAAATGTTATACATTTACCATCTTAGGGAGACATTCTGCCTGAAGATTATTTTGTTTCTTTAGCAGTATTCCCTCTTCTTTAGCCTCGTACAGCAAACGAATCCAGGAGAACAGAGTGATCTGACATGAAAAGAATCCCCTCACAACTTTAAATTGGCTAATCTTCAGTAGGCTTTGGCTCATTAGGCCTGTGCCACTGCAGCCTAGTGGAACCCCCCGTTCAAACACGAAGAAAGTTTTAAGTAAGATGTCTGCTACGGCTTTACTGAAAAGTGAGTTTGAGTTTGTTTTTTTCTTTTCGGTATTACAAAATGCCACAACAGTTCCTTATAAGTAAAACATTATGTGGCAAAATTGATGAAAGAAGCTGTCAGGAAAAGGAGGAAAAAACAAAAGCCCATATGGGCAGTGGTGGGGTTGTTGGTATTGATTAACATCCAGCTAGAGTTACACTAAGGAGAACAGAACCTGACTACATTTATTTTTGCATTTACTTTGGATTTTGGCAGCTTCGGTCCTTCATAGTAACCAAGAATTTAATCAGTTGTCCACCTACGGTCAAAGTAGGAGGCAGCGTGCTGTGCACAAAATCAGGAAGAAACAGCACTACCAGCTGTTATTAAATAAAACCATACAAACAGTGAGAGGCCAGTCGTATGGTCAGGTGTATAGGTCTGCTGTGATATTATTACAGGATTTGTGTCCTGAGGGCTGAGATGTGATGGATGTCACCAGTGTAGGTAATAAATTGCAGAGGTCAAACCGCTCTTGTGAGGAGGTTCGTGCTTATGGAAGGCCACCCGACAGATGCAGTAATGTGGTTTTAGAAAACTCCCTTCAGCACACATTTCAATTCATCCATCTAGCCTCAGTTTATCAGTTTAATTGTTCTCTCAAGAGAGCTCTGGTTCAAGGCAGAACAAGAGGACTCTAGAAAGAGCTTAGTTGAGAGGTGATTTACAGCAAATACTCAGTTGGGAGTTTTTTTCTAGGCAAGCAGAAATTCTCCATAGAGGGCAACAAGATGGAGGTGAGAGCGGACTCATCACCAGCTCGAAGGCCCTTTTTACACCTGGTATTACAATCCATTCTGCGTAATGTGATCACAAATGGACAGCCTTTTACAGATGTAAAAGCGCCCAGGACGTAATTGAGGACATATGGAAAAACACACATTGAAGTGCAGCTGAAATAACTGACACTTTCTGTGGAGCCAGAAGAATGTACTCATTAGTGCAACAATGGTGTCCTACTAAAGTGCAATACAAACCAAAACAATCAACGACACAGCCACATCATGGATTCATCTCTGTTGTTTTGGTTTGACTACCTTAGTTCTTGTTCTTTCTTTAAATCCTGACATACTGTATCTCATTTTCCTGTTTCAATCCTCTGAAGCCTTTTGCTATCTTTCATGTTTTTGGATGTTTGCTCATTGTCATTGTTGTTGGATATGTTTGGTTCATTTGTTAGATGAAGTTTTATTTTTTTCTTCTTTCTACCCAGGTGCCTTGGTGCAGTTTAGGTCCACGTATTTGGTCTTTGCGAGCAGAAATCATGTACTTGCTTAATTGCATATAGGGTCCCATCACAATTTGATTCCATCACAAGTTGATACTGAAACATATGGAGATGCATGGTAAGGCCAAATGTGAACAGACCCAGAGCATTTAATTTGTGATCTCATCACTCAGGATGGACGTTAATACCATGTCTAAATAGGGTGCATTATCATTAAGTCAGGATGGTTTTTTTTCCTTGTTGCTTGATATTTCCATTTTTAACAATTCACATCTGACCACAATACACATTTCCAAAATATGGCCCATTGCAGAAGCCTCCAAGCCCGGAGATGTTGATACCACCTCTTATTGAGGTTAACATAAGACCTCCTTTCTGCACTGTGGAGTTTTAAGAGGCATTTATAAATATAATGTTGTATATTATGTATTGTAGCCCTTGACACAGGCTTCCCAAGCCAATCCCTTGCCCATGTGGATTTATCAGCTACTAATGAAGGATTTTTCTTCATGCAGAGCTGTCTAAGGGTGCTCTTCATATTCCAATCTTCTAATCACAAGAGAACACAGAAAAGATATTAGATTCGAAAGTTAGGCATTTTGTAATTTCATCAGTATATTGAATTTGATGTCACCAACACCACTCAAAACAGCGGGGACATGGACAACAAAAGAATGAAAAAATAGGTATTAAAAGAAAAACACCCAGACAAACATTTTATGTTTCAGAGCATATGCCACCATCCAAGCTTATCTTGTCCAGGGAAAGCCTTGCATCTCCCAGCAAGATATTGCTAAACCACAAACTGCATCCATAATAAAAAATTTTAAAAAAAGTATGATTTGGGAGTAGACGTGTCCAGGTGCTAAACGGACCTGCCTGCAGTCCAGACTTTCCAGCCACTGAACACATTTGGTACATCATTAATGAAAAATAAAACAAAGACAACCCAGACAAGCATGGGACAAAATTCCTCCTTCAAAAATCCAACAGTTACAACAGTTTGGAAAGTTGAAGAGGGAACGCTGAACAGTGGTGAACAATGCACGTGTCCTAACTTTTTGAGGCATGATTTGACACTGCTATCAAATTCAAAATTACCTTTTTTTTCTGGAGATGATACATTTCCTCACTTTCAACAATACATATAGGCCTACTTTCTTTGTTCTTCAGTAAATAAAATATGACTTTATGAGATTTGCAGATCGTTGCAGTCTGTTTTTATTTACATGATTAACTTGTTTCTCTTTTTTTCCACACACCAGCTGAACTTGTTTCATTTTATGGGATACTTCTTTGCCATGACATAAGAATATAAAATAAGTAACGAAAAATCAAAAACTATTTTCCTTTATTTTTAGGGTTCCAATTTCTTGTATACAGCAAAAGACTTCAGCAGAGTAAAAACTGCAAAATCTACACATAAACAATTACGTCTGCCACTTTCATTCACAATCTCTAACATCCACACACATGCAAACCAGATATCGCGGTCCAGTCATCTAAAACACGTCTTAAGTTCTCAGTGTGACTCAGCCAAATGCTTCTGCCAGTTCCAGCTGTGACTACTATTGATATGGGTGACTGAAAAAGTCAAATAGTCCACACACACTGAATCTTGTCTATTTCATTTCTCATTTATTCAGCTTCAGACTCTTACGTGCACACACTTGTGAGCTCCAGTTTCTTGGATGGATGATGAAGTGGTCCTTAAATCCCACCCCTAACACACACACACACACTCAAAGAAAAAAATAAAAAACGATGAGGGGTCAGACTACTTATCACTCTCATCAACCCTCAGATTGCTATGAATTGAAAGAAGCCATTATCTGGAAGAATATCCAGCTAATTGCTGACTGCCTATCTTAATGCTCATATAGAGAAAGAGTGGGAGAGAGGTGTGTGTGAGGGAGTCCAAACGAAATAAAATAAAATGTGGAGGGGAAATGATAAGGCAGCCATTGAATGTATTAGTACAATCAAAAAGAAAATATTCACTCTTATACTCAGTTATAAGTGTGAGTATGAATCTGTGTGTGCGTATGTGCAGATGCACACAATTCCAGCAGAGTGTGTCAGTCTGGCAGATGTTCAGGGGAACTCGATCGAGGAGCACAAATGACCTAAGAGCAGATGATTGAATCCTCCATTCATCCTTAAAAGGTCCCTGATGGAGAGATGGAACACGCACAAACATGCTTACACACACACACACACACACACATACGCACGTGCGCACGCACACACACACACACACACACACACACTGAATCCTCTGAATTCACTTTCAATCTATTTTATTGGCAAATCTTATATGCAATATTTGCTTTTCACTGGTTTGTACTTGACAACCATATATTCACAGGAATTTGACTTCTGCCTTTATGAATCCACCTGTATGTTGTAAACACACCCTGTGCATACACTAAACACACACATACAGAGACGCGAACACAGAGACAGTGACCATGCAAGAGAGCTGGTAACTGCAGCTGCAACATCCATGAGACGCAACGATTAATAGACTAAAGTAAATTAAGGATGGATGGATGGATGAATGGATGGATGGATGGATGGATGGATGGATGGATGGATGGATGGATGGATGGATGCATGGATGGATGGATGGATGGATGGATGGATGGATGGATGGATGGATGGATGGATGGATGGATGGATGGATGGATGGATGGATGGATGGATGGATGGATGTCACACAGCATTTTTTAACTGTTGGAAAACTACTGCTTGGAAGCCTCAAGTTTTATTATCTGTATTTTTGAAGCCTGAAGCTCCCATATCTAGCAGAGAGGGAGGAGCTTTAAGATATCAGCTAACACTTGCGCTCCATTAATTAGTTGAGGGCTTCAGTAATTAACACCTGATTTAAATTCACCAAAACTTTCTGTGAATAATGCATTCATTACTCCACTGACAGATTAGTTAAAAGTACCAGCTAAAAGTCAAAATGATTATCATGCAAATACAGTTTACTGGTAAATTAAGTTACTTTCTTGACTCATGGTGAATTAACTTACTACCCTTAGACTTGCAAAATACACTCACTGAATCATAAGCACCACAATCACATTCGCCTACCCATCCAAATAATCAGAATCAGGTGTTCCAATCACTTCCATGGCCACAGGTGTATAAAATCCAGCACCTCGGCATGCAGACTGTTTTTAGAACCATTTGTGAAAGAATGGGTCGCTCTCAGGAGCTCAGTAAATTCCAGTGTGGAACTGTGATAGGAGCCACCTGTGCAACAAATCCAGTCATGAAATCTCCATAAAGATTTAGGCCACGTAAACTGACGGAGCGGGGTCAGCGAATGCTGAGGCGCATAGTGCGACCAGACCTTCTGGTCCAACATCAGTGTGACTTCACAAATGGGCTTCTGGAAGAATGGTCGAAAATTCCCATAAACACACTCCTGAACCTTGTGGACAGTCGTCCCAGAAGAGTTGAAGCTGTTATAGCTGCAAAGGGTGGACCGGCGAATGGGAGGTCACTTCAGTTCATATGTGAGTCCAGGCAGACGAGCCAATAATTTTGGTCAAGTAGTGTATATCGAAGTATAAAAATCACATTTTAAAAGAAATCAGATACTTACAAGATCGTAACATTGGGACAATGCAACCTTAGATGAAAAACAACACAACCTGTTCAACAGTTATTGTATATTTAACAGAAAATAAGCACAAAGACAGAAATAGTGTGTGATAACTAAATATATCTCACCTTTGTGGCGCTTGTAGAATCATCTTTAGCTGTAGTAACCTGAAGTAAATGTTTGTTTTTTGGTGATGTTATCAATCTCTCACATCATTTAGCAGTCCAACTTTAAAATCTGCTATAATTTCATTGAGGTTTGTGTATTTGTGTATACATTGCTCTCTTGGAGTCTCACCACAGTACTTCAATCGTGTTCAGGTCTGGATTCTGACTGGACAACTGAAACATACTGATTAGTTGGTTGATGGTTTTTTATCCAGTCTGTTGTATTGACTGTTGTGTTTGGGATCATTGTCCTTCCTGAAGCTTGGGCTTTTGGACAAATGGCTTTACATTTGATCCACATGGTAGCTCATGCACCACTCAATGACTGCAAGCTGCACAGGTCTGTAAAACAAGCCTAAATCATCACAGTCCCACAATGGTTGTTAGCTGGTGCGAGGTGTTTTGGCTCTGAAAGTCATGAAACATGACCAGGCGACTGGACTTCGAAGTCCAGTCGCCGGGCTTAAGCCTTTAAGAGACACTGTGATCTGCATGACTAAGAGTCTACACTAGTGTGGTGTTTGTGCTGACATTCTGTTTGATTTTTGCCAAATGTGCCACTTGATTTAATACCCCTAACTTGGTCTTGTCTGTTCAAAGGAGATCGTAGCAAAAGATGGTACCAACTCATTATAAGATGTTCTTTTTTAAGTGAAGAAGCTTTCCCCTGGCAATTCTTCTGAACTTGTTCAGAACAACATACAGGAGTTGTCGGTGGTTTCATTGAGTGGTGTTTTTCTCAGTTTGAGTAACTCTCCTTGTTCTCGCTAAGTATCTCTGTATCCCTCAGTGCCTCGTCCTCCGGGGCGCCTCTTCAAAATAATGAAAAGGGAGATGGACAAAAACATCTTTAGTCTTTGACAAATTATTGCGATTGGCGCTACCGCTGTTGTGAAAATAGTCAAGAGAGGATGTAGGAAGTGGATGACCATTCAAATGATTATTTAGAGGCAAAACCTTCATGTAATGCAGTAATGCGTGATGATTAAGTACTGTTATGGCACAACTATATCGTATTAATGAGGCCAAAAACAGCTGGAAACCAGATTTTGATGACTTTAGATTGACTGACTACATCACATCTGGTGCCCCCATTGACGTGGAAATGTGGAAAAAGCATTTCCATTAAACATTTTGATAAATTGGATTATCAATGCGTCTAAAAAACTACCTCATGAAAGTGTAAAAAGAGTTTTAGGGATATTTGGCGGTAATAGAGGCGAAATAGAGGCATTTCCATAACTGGTTTTCCTTTATGATATTTGGGTTTTGCACAAATCTAGCAGTAATGGAAACATGACCAGAGTGAAATTAAATTCTGTAATACCTGAAAGTCAAGGTTATAGGAGGGGTCTAAACTCAATATTAACTCAAGTCACCACTTTATTTTTCTCTAAAGGACAGAAAATACAGCACTGGGGTTGTACAGGTAAAGAGAAAGCAGGCTCTTGTGGGGTATCCATGTTGCTGCTTCTGCTGGATAAGTAGCCAGTTGCTTGCTTAGTGCCAGAGGCTTAGCCATAAGTACACCATAAGCTGATACAGTACCAAACCTCCTCACTATTTAAGGATCTTCGGCCTACTAGTAGTCAAAATTGCTTAATGTAGCATTAAGCTGCTTTTTGGATTTCATGAATAAATATTACAGTTGCATTTTCATTTCCTCTAAATGCTTGTCCACTAAATACATGCTTACTTACTGTAAATCTCTGCTGCTCAATCTACAGCACAAAGCCATCCTAACGGGCTCTGAACTGATCGGAGCTGAAAATTCTTAGCAATTAAGTGAGGTCTGGCTCATTTGATCTGTATTTGTAGTGTGCATTTATGCATCTGTGAGTCAAATCCTCTTACATGCCTGGCTTTAATCAACATTTAAAAGAGGGAGAAGGACACTTCATTAGGGAGGTGCTGACTGCACATACAAAGGCAATAACATTATACTCTGTTACACAGCAATCGTACATTATATTTATAAAAGGCTTTTCGTTGTTCTTGGAAGTGTTCCAAATGCAGTCAATCAAGTTAAATGCATTATTGCTATTTTTTGCATTAAGTAAAAAAATGACAGCTTTCCAGGCCAAAATCAGAGTAGCAAATCAGTGTTTTGGTTTGATTGTTGCACATCCAACTGTAACATATTCATTTTCTGTGGTTGCAGCACTGACTGCATCCAGCTGTTGCGTGCATGTGCGTGTGTGCTGTAATTGTTGAAGCTTCTGTATTCCTGAATTCCTCTGGTTTGCTACCACATATGTCAAGCAATACCGGCAGGAGTTGTCCCAGCTGAAGGTAACAAAACCAGGCCACAATCACTGTAACCAGCCACAGTTTCCAAAAGAATAGCAAAGTATTTGCTGCTGTGTTCACATGCAAATATTTGAAACTGCTCCTCTAATCTGGAGGAATGGAAAACATCAAGGATTTCCAGCAGAAAAATAAATAGCATTCCTTCTGACTTTACATTACACCAAAATGTTGATTGAGAAGCACAGAAGATTTTTTTTTATTTAGTACACTTTGTCTCTAGCGTGGTGGTGTGACAACCTGACAGTAATATCCCAGAGTCAGTTAGGAGGGTCTGCGTTCCTCTGGAATTGAGATCATAAACTGCCAGCCATCCTAAACCACCCTTGGTTTCATTCCTCTGGATTCACATTTAATTTCCAGTGTTGACATCCAATATTACATGCAGTGGAGTAGGAACGATGGTGAATGACTGTGGTCAGTTTTGCAGTAAAAATAATAATGATAAAAAAAAAAAAAACTTGTTAGATATTACAAGGAATGAGATATTATTCCAAGATGGCTCTTGGACACTTCTGTATGAGTCATTGCATAGATTCCTTGCCCCATTGCAGTTGGATTGATATGTACTGGTGGTTTCCTTATAAAACCCAGTAAAAAACTTCCACTCTCATAATATGTTAAGTCTGTGCTGCAATATACGTTTTGTGTCCCTGTATATGCAGCTCATGTGTAAAAATGTAAGATAATCAGATTAATCTGAGACTGATACAGTAGGTCTCAGCATGTCAGCAGTTATGGATGATCATAAATGAAGATGAACTGAAAACTGGTTAAATCCGGTCCTGACAGAAATGTATTCTGGTATTCAAATATACTCTGACTGTAATGGCAGCTACAGAGACAGACCTCTGCACAGCGGATCCAGGAACCGGCCTACAGAGACACAAACCTGGAATATGACCTGTATTCAGTCTGCCCCCTTCACCTCTCTAAGTGCACGGCAGTGTTAAAGTGCAGATCCATGTAAGGCCACGGAGGGACCGAGTGCAATGAGAAAGCACAAGACCAATGCATGTACAGGTTTTTCCACATGCATGAGTGTGCATGTTAAGTGCGATGACTCAGGGAGGAGGATAAACAGCCGAGGCTGAGCGGTGAAATGGTCAATCAGAGCTCTGCAGCACTGAAAAGTTTCAGTTACTGCTTAGCTCAGTCTTAAGCTCCTCTGGGATTTTCTTAACATAAAAAAAATCCCACTTTGATCATTTTTTTAATGTTTCTATTCTAATTGAATCTCAGCTTGGTTTATGGGTTGAACAGATTTTATGACCCATGAAACCACATAAACGTCACTCTGTGAGCTACCCTGTTTGTAAATGTGCAGAAAGTGGCAGAAGTTGCTTGTGCCTCTTGGGAGAGAGTATGGTCCCTCACACACCAGTATGTAGGTGGGACTGTCATGCCCATGCGCCACCTCATTTTTTCATGTGAACAACCCCGATGCGGAATGGCAGGGCATTTTCATTACACCGGTATTCCACCTTGGAAGGGAGTGAAAAAGGTGAGAATACGTCTGTGTAGTAGCAAGCAATCGGGGACTCTGAGCCTTGGGGTCTCTCTGTTTTTCTGATTTTGCTCTCCGACACCAACGCAGCCTACATTCCTGATGCCACAAATGTCACAAATGTCTTTGATTACTGTTATTACTCAAGAAATCCAGCCACATGGAAAGAAATCACACAGATAAAGTTAAATAAATGCTTGAAGAACGAACAAAGCTACATCTGCACTTATCTCTCACACCGTTTTTTTGGCTTGCAGACTACCAGTGCACAATTTGCTTCAAAGCTGACTCATAGTGACATTGCATGAATGGCAACTTGATGTCCTAACTCACGATTACGACAATCCAGACGTTTAGCTTATTGTAGAAACACTGTAAAAAAAAAACTAGGTTCATGTAGGCGAGAATGCAGGAGCGTGTGAGCACCCACCCACTCCTCTGAGGCAGACAATCAAAACAGGCGTGCGAGAGTCCGGTGTTCCAGCGAGGCAGACCGTGATGCTGTGTGATGGTGTCCTGGACAGAGACGCAGGTTGCAACACCACCACCCACTAGAAGCAAAACAGGGAACCACCTCTCTGTCTCTCAGAATAAGACAGACTCATACACACATCACCACATGACAGCTGTAACTGCTGTAAGCAAACACACTATAAAACATCACTGTGCATTGGTTGCAGGCAATAGTTGGTAATGATGAATACTGAACTGTGGCTAATCCTTACAAACACGCAGGGCAAGAGAGACACAAAGAGGGCAATCACGGGACGGTTAAAAACTCATTAGAAGAAACGGAGAAACAGAACTGGAGGAAAACCATTAGAGAGACAGGGGGAAAGATGCAAAGACGAAATCCTCGGATGACGACGTCTTTCCATTCCTGCTTCTGTATCTTTCACTGACTTTGGTCGTATCGCACAGTTAAGAGAGGAAGTCAGAGGAGCTGTTCCACTGGGAAGAACGACTTAGAACTTCTTTTCTCCCTCTACCCTTTACTTGCATTCATTATCCATTGTATCCTTGAATAAAAATTTTTGAGCAAAAGAATTCCTGCTTCTTTGTGTGCGGCCATATAAAAGACAAAGAACACAAATTAAAATGTCATTTGCAATGCTTGTTTGCCGGGTTCTCTCCAGCATTGAAAATGTCACAAGGAGCATGTAATACTGCTGGGGCCTGCTGAGGCATGACACAGGTCACTGTACATCACTGATGTGTTTGAGTGTGTGTTTGAGTGTGTGTGTGTGTGTGGTGTCAGCGTGTGTTGTGTGAGTGAGAGAGGTGGTCAGGGATCTTGACTTCTGGGGAAATTAAAATGTGAGGCGTTGACTTAATTGAAGTGCTAATGTGCTGTGACTCCGGTGTGGCACATGCCACCGTGTTCGTGTGCGCCTCTTTACCTCCTGAAAATGCCTCCTCTAAAGTGTTTTTGTTTGCTGTAAAAACTCATTAACACAAAGAAGACCTTTGTGATTTCACCCCACCCCGAGTGGCACTCTGTTGAAGAAGAAAGGGCCGGTGTGTACAGCGAAGGGGAACGAGGGTGGATCAAATGCGATCATCGGGCTGTACAATACTGCTGCAATATGAATGAGCGCGAGGAATAAAAAGGCAGAGCTCAGAAGTCTCAGTTCCATAACATAACATCTAATCTGAAACAAGGGGATCCCTGGAGCTAAGCTACAGGCAGAGAGCAGTGGGGGAAGCGGGAGGTAATGGAAGTGAGGATGCTGGGTACTGAAAAACCATGCTGAGCAAAGCAGAGAGTTGCAAAGAGGTGGGAATTTTCCAGTAAGTTTCTGGAAACTTTCCAGAAAACACACCACGCAAACTAACAGGCATTACTGGGACTTCACTGGACCTGTCCAGGGTGCACTCCTGCATCTCACCCTAGGGGAGCCGGGCTCAGCAGAGCCACATGACCCTGAGGACGAACGAGCAGGGATAGGTGACAGATGGATAGATGACTAACTAACTAAATAAAAAAGATAAATATTTGTCAATCAACATGCTAAGTCAAACTATGACTCAGGTTTTGTATTAAGAATAGCATCGGAACCGCTAGCTTGCCTCATAAATCTTTAATGAAATGGTGTAACCAGCTTACATTCTGCTCATCTGTTTTACTGACGCAGTTGCTAATTTTATATTAATATTTAACTTTAAAGGAGCAACATTTGTAGGCAGTATTGTAGGTAAAAACATCCCAAAATAACCTAGAACCAGCAAGAGAGTGAGAAGAAAT
Organism: Xenentodon cancila; assembly: GCA_014839995.1. NCBI lineage: Eukaryota > Metazoa > Chordata > Actinopteri > Beloniformes > Belonidae > Xenentodon > Xenentodon cancila. Next base: position 23,475,479 of record CM026206.1, read on the forward strand.
AAGTACGGTCATTTCACAAAAGTGATGACTATGTACTTGGCTGCTGAGATACCTACCGAGTTCACGTGTTAAATAACTAGCTTCGGTTCTCCAGTCTAGTAATACCGCTCTCTGCCATGTGTGGCGGTAGCGAGCGGAATAGCAGCATCAGTACATCATGATGAGATAAAGTAGCCGCATAGTTTGTGAGCGTTTGTACAATCACCAACCATCTCACTTCTGCATTGATGCTCGTGTGGAACTAAGAGTCGTTGCAGTTCCTCTCTAGGGTGGAGAACTTTCCCACTACTACAACCACCCAGTACCGGGAAAAGGCCTCTTTCCTAAGTAGGGCTGCATCTACCGACTATTCTGATAGTCGATTAGTCATTGACTTCCAAAACAATTAATCGACTAATCGGTTTATGAATCTCATAATTATTTAATGGTTCTTATTTAGCTCTCAGCTTTTAAATTTAGCATGAGGTTGTTTAAATGATGTGCTAATTTAAAATTTAAAAAAAAAACAAGAAAGATGGACATTTCATTCACAAATACATCTTTTAATGAACTTTGCTGCCAGTCACTGTGGCGTTGCATCAGCTGCCACCGTATTGTTTACGTGGCTGTACTCTATTGTGCATGTGAAACTCTCAGCAGAGATAGGAAGGAAGATGATGCCTCACCCTGTTGATTATTTTTATTTATTTTTTTGCCAACAATAGTCGACAATTAAATTAGTTGGCGACTTTTTCTGTTATTGTTTTTTGTTGACAATGTCGACCAATTGTTGCACCCCTATTCTTAAGTGAAAAAAAAAAAGTGCTGATAAAAACAGTTAAAACCGGAGTAAATATCGGCAGTGCTTTTCTCCGTTGGAGTGCATGGATAGCAAAAAAAAAAAAGTTTGATGTGGAACAATGTTCCTTTTAGATAGTGAACCGCATCAAAGTCTCAGAAATTATCTGAGAATGTGATGGAGGAATGCATAAATTAAGGAACTTAACTGAAGTTGAATTAAATCTGATTGTTTTAACCAATGTTTTGCTGAAAGATGTATTTTGTTCCCCAATTATACATAATATCCCTGATTGAGGCTAACCTGCAGTTTTGCAAATGTATTACCAATAATTCCCATATATTTCCACTAATTCCCATATATTCATATTAATTCCCATGGAAAGTTTCCAACTTTGAAAATGCCCATAATCTTTCATCCTTATTTGGACCAAGGATCAGGAAGAATCCGAGGAAAAGACAGTAATGACGGATGCAGCGATGATGAAGACAAGTGAAAAAGAATGGAAAAGAAAGGGGCTTGAAGTGAATGATAAAATAAAAACAATTATCATGGTTTTCAATGACTTATTCAGTCAATTTAACAAAAAAAAAAGATTGTAGATTGAGGCTGATCTTTGAGGTTTCATATATTCTCATATCTGTCATATTCTAATATCTCAACGCACGTATGATTATACTTCCACAATTATGCATTTCCTCCTGAGTGAAAAAGATGATTTATTTCTGACGTATAACACATAACAAGATGTTCTATTCATCTGCTTCCACCATTTCAGTCATCCTAAAGCTGTCAAATCATCTCTGACGACAGAACTTGCCAAACGCATGCATCAGTCACTGCAGTATGTCAAACATGGTGGCAGTGAGCGTGCGCATGTGAACGGCCGTTGTGTCATGCTAACCCCGAGTGGACAGATTCTGAGTGTTTTTAAGAAGATTATGGAATACAAACTGCAGAGGCAGATTAGCTGGCAGCTTGATCTGCACCTCTGGATCGACTCAGCCTCTGTGCATGGTCTACGTGCAGGCTTTGTGCTTCAGTGCCCCTGCTTGTGTTACAGCTACTCTTCAACAGGTAGTTGTGACTGGCGGTAATGGTGGTTAAGCGCACGTAGTTCATCTTAAGGATTATAAATGTGTGATATGTGTGAGTGTTTGTGTTTGTATTGATTCACACGCTCTCTATTTCCTTCACAGTAAATAAATGATAAGAAATAAGGCATGCAATATGCACACGTGGACCCAGCGAGCTGTAAAGATATTCTTGATGGCAATTATATGTTATAAAATGTCAGCCGTACACACACACAGACACGAACACACTCACACAGGAAGTGGATCAATGGGAGGGGTAGCCAGCCAAGAACCACTCAATTCTCACTCTTTCATTTCTGAATAATGGGAGAATCTTTAAAAAGAATAATACCAATGCTTAACGTGTTACAGGCTGCTAAGAATACGGCAGACTATAAAGTCGTTATATAAAAATGTAAAGTGTTTTAATTGTGAAAAGCTTCTGCTTTTGACATCAGTGTACATTTCAGAGGGTGATGACATGGTTTGAGTGAAATGATTTTGGCGATCATGCATAGGAGAAATGAACACGTGTTCAATGCCGAGTCTGAGATCAGATACCTGCCGTGGACCGGAATGGTCTCACAAAGGTGAGGGCTGGCTGGACGCATGCAGGTCAAGCATCTGATGACACTAAACACAAGTGGTTTTTCCAGCCAAATAAGAGAATGAGTTGCAGGAATTTTGTGCAAAAGTCAAAGACGAACAGCTCATGAATCCCTATAGTGCCTTTTAACTGGAAAATATTACTATACTGGAATATTTGCAGCGAGTGGCAGAAAATAGCACCTCAGTTGGAGATTTAGCTGATGCAGGCATGCGTGCATAAATGAATGAATGAAGGATCCATTAAAAGAACAAACAAGCATAAATGTAGCCTAAACCAGCTAAAATGAGACGAAATTGATAAAAACAATTAAGGATCTGCATTTGAAACGTCATTACTGCTGTCAAGTGAGATAATAAACAGGATGTTTTATTAAAGTAGTGATGCCAGAGAATTCGGGGAATGTTGGTTATCTTCATGCACAAGTTTAATTCCACTGCAGCTGCCTGCTTTTTGTTTTGAGTTTATTTAAAGAAATGCCTCTGAGACACAGCCACTGTTTCACTGAGCAGGTAACATGAATAGGCTGTCAACTTATTGTAGTTTGAATTGTATCCATAGCAACAAGTGTCACTGGGGTGCCTCAGCAAAATAGGCAGCTATGTGGATGATCAAACTCATGTTTGTTGTGAGCAGAATGAGAGCAATTTGTCTTTTATTGACTTTTACTTGTTCTTCAAATAATTTCTTGTATCCTGTCTAATTAAAAATTCTGTATATAGTATTTTGGGTTCTACTAAAAGCATTAAATCTTCAGTACACACCACAGTTTTAAAGCACATTAAGCTTCTCTTTTATTAAAACAGATTCACCCACAGCCCTAATGTAGCCAGGATTCACTGAATTAGGCTTGTAAAAAGCCCTGAAAACTTCACTGTGAAATGTCCCTTAAGATAATAAGTGCAAATGATTCCAACTTTACACGGAACAAAGATAAAGGAAGATCTGGAGCTTGATGTGAATCCATGCAGGCGCTGCTTTAGTTTCTTTTGGCTGCTCTTCTTATGCAGACTTTTACATGGTGGTTTCTGTACAGCCTAAAACTACTGCGTGTGCAGACGGTTTTCCAGATACCAGCAGTTCCATGTGTCTAACAAATTTGTAAAAACAAGCAAAAACCAGATAAGTAAATTCCGGCTTTCTAAATGTTTGGGTGTCAAGATAAACCAAAAACCTATTCAAGATTAAGCACAATTCAATTCGATTCAATTTTATTTATATGGACTCTATTACAACACAAGTTGTAGGATCTTTCCAGAGACCCAGAACATGACAGCCGAGCAATTATTACATAAACAACGGCAGGTAAAAACTTCCCTTGTTGGAGAAAAACCTTAAGCCAAACAGTGGCAGGAAAGACTCCCTTTTACCCATCAATGGGTATTTTCTACAACTATACAACACACACACATAACCAACTATTTTGCAATGGAAGAACATAAGTTCCAGAATCCTGTAAAAGTTGTAAACGGAGGCGGAGAATAGGAAAACCTGAGAGCCAGGCCGTGGATGGAGCAGATGAAGATCAGAATTGAAAAGGGAGGAAGAAAGCCTTCAGTAGTGTTTTCTTTGAGTTTCCACACAATGCTCTGTGGGTTTCTATGACAACCTGGAGTGCCAGCTGGGCCCATACAGACAGAAGTAAGAGGTCTGTTTGGAAAAGTGGGGGGAAAAAGTTCCTACACCTTTTACTTGGGTCAAAATAGTAACATTTACAAATAAAATCAGGTAACTTAAATGATTACGTTTTAAACTTATGAAGTTCTTTTCAGATAAGAGTACCTCAAAGTGTAGAGTGGTTTTTTAAGTAGTTAGTAACCTGTGGATTTGAACCATGATTCGTAGTTATTGTGCCAGGTGGGTGTAAAAGCCCAGTCATCAGAAAAATATGACTATCTGTTTGCGAGTGACATGGTTTTTACGTCAATGAGAGGAATAACCCTTCATGTAATAATGATTCTTACAAGATGGAAGCATTCACAGACACACACGGCTGCAGATTGGCCATATGCAGAACTACAGGCTGCAGCAGCGACGTGCTGTAAATGCAGCTCATGCAGGCCGTGTATCTGGCAGACAGAGAAGCAGGGTGAGGGTCTGCAGAGCCACAGCCTCATGATTAATGCGGCTTTTAGCTGCAGCGGAGTCTGCATGGGCCCCTCAGAGCAAACTGACCGAGCGCTCATTCAGCTCTCCATCCCTCCGTCAGCTATTGTCTTCTCTTTCCTCACTCGTTTTCTCCCTCCATCAACCGAAACCCGGTGACTGGGAGCCAGCTGTAGCCCATAGTCCATTGACTCCATTTCCACACTAACACTTCAATCAACATACCCTCCACGGCTCCGCTCACTCAATTTCACCTCACTTCCATTATGAGCCAACCAAACCCACAAAGTGTGGCCAAAGGTTACACATCTTTTTTGTTTTGTTTTATAACTTGTAAAACGCATGAGGTGCAGTGAAGTAGCATAACACAGAGACCCGATCATCAAAATGTACTCAAATTGACAAAGAAAAAGGAAAATACTATGATGAGTGGAAAAAGTCCGAGATGGGCTGCCCTTGCCCCGAAGATTTATTAGGTAGCAGGGGACGCAAAGATGTATCCACCAGGACAGAAAAAAAAACATGTTAATCAGAACCAGGACAGCTACGGGAATTCAAACTTTGTAAGATGTGGTGAGTCAGTAAAATATTGTTGAATCTGTGAAGTAAAGCTGAATATCCCTGAATGGGGCGCCCCGTAACTGCACACGCCAAATGCGGCAAAACTCCTTTCTCTCCGCCCTCTGAACACAAGAGACGCGTACAAAAGCAGCCCGTGACCATTATTTTACGGGGGACCCACTCTTCTGCCGAAACACACGCACACACACGCACACAAACACACACATACACGTTTGTACATGCACCAACATCCCAATGCACCACCAGCAGCAGCAATAGATAATTCATTGCAGTGATAGGAGCAGAGCCCACTGAATCCACAGGCTTCTGAGCTGCATCAACTATCGCACACTGATCTAAAAGTCCCGTAGCCTCTGCGCAGAAATGTGCCAGTTGCTCCGCATCCCTTCAGACTGTTTGCACAGGCCAACTCACCTTTGCGCTACAGCGAAATTGAGCACAGTTAGTTCCCATTTCGAGAAAAAAAAAATGCTTTAGAATCCAATCATCCACGTGTATCTCCTCCTGGTTTATTCAGACATCCACAGTAAGTTTCAGTAGGGATAATAACCCCCTCTTCCATTCCGGTGAGAGCGCTGCCAAGCTCCGTTACATCTTTTTCTACAATTCTTACAAAACTATGCCACGCTTCTTTCAGCGCGTTTTTTCTCTCTCCCTTTCTCTCTCTCTCCACACTCCCCGGTCTTCTGCCCCCTCTCCTCTCCTCTCCCTCTCTGAGGTTGCCTGGTTACCTCTCTCTGTAGGCTGGATCAGACTGCCGGTCGACAGCCAATCAGGAGGCTGGGTTCATCTTAACCCCTCCACTGCTGTACTGTCCTGATTTCCAGTTTTCAAGGAGTGACGGTGGAGGGGGAAGTTAGGAGGAGAGGGAAGGAAGCACAGCGGGATGGACTAAGGAAACGTATAAGAAACAAAGAAGAAAATAACCGAGAACAGAGAAGGAATGTGAGTCCTGATGTATAATGAGAATCTGTGGAGAACATGAGGTCAGACTGGTGAGGTTAAGGCTGCATCACTGTTTGAAAACCGTTAGGTGCTGTTCGGACAGAGACTTTCTAAAGATGACTCTACTGTGGAAACTTTAAATTCACAACACACCCACTCTTGTACTACTCACAGACACAGTCATGCCCACATAGAACCACGCATTAAACCATGAATGCATGAAGCAGTGGTGCTGCAGCCCTCACCCAGTCATTCAGCACACCCATCGATTTGATAACCACCCACTGTGGAGTCGTGCAGCCTACATTAAAGTGAGTCACGGACTTGGCAAAAACATCATAGCGTCTAACAATTTTGCTCAGAGCACGTGAACGATTTTTGGTTAGAAGGTGGGAGAAATTAAAGAAAGAATTACGCCTAAAGACAGAAAATTCAGTTTCCTTACAATTGTTTATTGATTCAATCATGTGAAGCTGGCAAAAGAAAAGCCAAATATAAGCATGGTGCCATTTTACTGGATTCATATGAGAAAATTCCCCAGTTCTGCAATATTCTTCGGTCCTCCCTTAAGCCTTAGTCTTGTGCAGCTTGTCCTCCTTTAATCCTCCTCAGATCATCCTCCTCTCCAAATGTGCTGTGCTGCTGTGGGCAGTTTAGAAACCTCAGTTTAGAGATCTCAGCATGGACACAATTCCTCTGATCTCTGCAAAGACGGGAAAATATACTGCAAGGCAATCGAAAATGTCTTCTTACAAATTCAGATGTTTGATATCTGATGGGGTCACGAGGAAGGTGTGAGTTAGTCAAGAAGGAATAATAACGTATATACTTTCTCAACACTGTCTTTTGTTGCATCACGATTTCACAAGGAGTGTCAAAAATTGTGTTCTGTTACTGAGAAACAAAACCTTAAAACAAGTGGAAGTAACTTTGACCTATGAGCAGGATGACACTGATACTGTGGATTCACTTTGACAGACTAAAAAAATAATGTCTAATTATTGTGTATGAAGTAATAAAGTACTTCTCAGCTCCTTTTTTGTTTTAACTGGTGGAACCTGAGCGTTAAAAGGCACAAGAATAAACCCTGTTAACCCTTAGTATCCCTGCATTATGATGATTATTTTGATAGCAATATTTTTGGTCATATTCTTTGTTTCTTTATATTCTCTTGATAATTTCAGAGTTATTCTGTCCTGCTTGTCTGACCTTAGAAACCACTCTCTGCGCTGGTGTGCATGTGGTGCTGCTCATAGTAAATCTGCTGGTAATTCTGGGCCTTTTTAGCTTCCGGCACTATAAGTAACATTGACAACAGAAAGTTTTGTACATGCGAGTCCAGCTGATTAAGCTTCTCAAAAACCTAAGTAATGCCTGGGATAAAACCTCAAATTCAATGGTGTTGAAGTGAAGATGTTGAGGATGTAGGGCAGAAGAAAACCGAAGACCTAAGGGGAGGATGTTTAAACTCTTTTCTTCATCATGTGGAAATTAAAATCATTGGCAAATAAACTGGATGTACTTGATTCCCCTCAAAAAGGCACAGGGGGAATATTGGTCATGCTGTATAATGTGTTTCTTCATCGAGACATGGCTCCAGGGAGGTATTTTGGACTCCAAGCCTGTCTTTACAGCTTTCAGACAATATCGTCAGACTGCAGAAAGTGGTAAATGTAAAGGAGGAAGGACTGCAGTGCTTGTTTATAACAAATTATGTAATCCTAGACATGTTACTGTGAAAGACTGTATATGCACGGCAGTTTTTGAACTGTTTGCCACGAGTTTCCATACAAATTATGACACAGTTCACTTGTGTTATCTGCTGATGCTGCACGTACAGTCATTTGCTTAGCTGGTGCCAGCTGACGAAAACTCCAGTGTACTCACAATGATCCCTGCTACGCTCTCGACTTCCCAACAGCTTGTCAACTGATCGCTCACCCCTGCAAAGATCTACTCCTGCACCGTTAAACTTAATTTAAATAATTTATTCTCCACTTGACTACCTCAGGTTTCTCCACAAAATTCACACCCTGACTCACACCCTCATGCACTGGCCCAGCATTTCCTGTCATTTTTGTTTCTCCCAGCTCTAGCTGTAGTTTGCCTTCTCTGTCTGCATGGAGCCCACTACCACACATAAACACCTATGCACACGTCAGTATCTCTGCCTTTTCTTTTTGTCATTGTTGTTTTTTTTTTTGCTATTTCCCCCTCCCTCAGTATCTGCCTCTCCTTGCCTCTCTCCACTCTCAGTTTCTGTCGGTCTGTCTCAGGTTGGCTGAGCAGATAAATCCTGGATGCTCACGAGGGCAAGCCGGCAGCTAGCTTCCTCTCCTTCCTCTGACACACATCAGTCAAACAGAAACACACCTGAGTAGATGCAATCAAATCAGTAAGCACTCGCATATAAACACAAACATGTATAAACCCTCTTTTAGGGTACAATTCATGGGAAAGGTCACATGGATGTGATCTCTGATTAGAAGATGAAAGTCAGCTTCTTCTTAGTGTTGAAAAAAAAATCATTTCAGAGGATTAGGATTCCCGTAATTCAAACATATGCAACAAAAGAGAGAGAGGATGGAAAAAGAAAGATAGGGGCAGTCAGAGAGAGTGACAAAATGAGAGGAGAGAGAATGGAAATGTATGCATATAATCAGAAAATCAGGTCAAACTCGTTAAAGGCAACAAAGACAGCTCTCTAATTGCTTGAGTAGAGCTCTGCACTGCTGAACTGCTCTAATGGGTCTACAGTACAGTGGGTCTTTGGCTCTACAACAGTCAGTTCATCATCAAGTAAGCTTTGATAAAACCTTAAGCCATGTAACATGTTGACCAAGAATGTTAAAAATGCATGGACATTGGATTCAGTGTAAAACATAAAAAAATGTTCAAATCTAGATGAGGACATTTCTGCAGGGAAACCAGACTTTAAACCAGAGAGAGAAACATGGGATACAAAGGAATGAGATGTGAAGAACACGCTGCAGTCCAGACGTCCACTAGGCAGCATTCTCAATTCAATGGTTCAGTAAAAATATTCAGCGTGTTTAAAGCACACCAATACCCACGGACACGAGTTAGTGTCTGGGCAGTGCATGTAAGCAGAGCCACATTTGCACAACACGTACGCACATATTATCATAGTAAACCTTGTTTTTTTTTTATTCCCCTTCAATTACGGTCCATATGTTTCAGTCACGTTCAAAATGCAAATTCAAGCACATTCCACACAGGAATAATATAATGTCACATCCCTTTAAGGAGAGTTTCAGGGTGGATGACCATGCATGTTCTGCATACATAATCCACCATAACCATGTACCATCCCATATACTGTATATATAGTGCTGTAGGTCCAACTCTAGGTGTAACATAAGTCCCTCCCTCAGATACTTGGTCTGTGCAAATAGCACAAGTACGCCTACAATACATATATTTGCACAGAAACCAGGATTAAACCAAAGGGAGTAAATAAACAGATGGACTTTTCTGGATTTGATGAGACATTCCACTGTGTACTGTTTTTTTGGGCGAGCATTTCCAAATGACATCTTTGACTGAATAAAAGCAAGAGGAAAACTGCAACCAGGTCCATGAGCATCATGAGTAAAGAAGGTGGAACTGTGGAGCACAGCAAACGCTTGGGTGTCCAACTGACACCAGACCAACGAACATGCTGTGTACAAGAAAGTGATAAAGTAACTGTTTTCCATTGATCTTCTCTCTGTCTGTGGGTGGAGTGCTGCAGTCTCCTGGAGGAGGATCTTCAGGCCGAGAGTATGATCGTTTACTTGTCAGAAGTATCTCTATAGACATTTAAACAAAATTCTCCCTGTCGTGGATAATTCCGTTCATTCCCGCTCCAGCACACAAGGAAGATTCATTCTAATTCTCTTTTTGTCGACATATCTGTCATGTGTTGAAGTGTGACTTTGGCTTCGGTATGTCGTGGATGACCAGTAGCCTGGAGATTTCAGAGTAGAGTTGAGCAGATAATGAGCTGTGGTAACAGGTGCGGTAATTCGTAAAGAACGAGAAGAGAAGCGTTCGATAGGTAAAACATGCGTTTATGAGTATTAGAAACTCCCATTTCTTTCTGGAATCTGCTGTGTGGGAATTACATGACGGTCACGGGTCACAGGTGACCGACAAAACAGCAACACTTACTTCCCGATACACCCATCACTCTGGAACAGGACTCCGAATCTGATGCCGCCCACCAACCTTTCTCTGATTAGTGGCTTTCTTCAGGGTACACATGTATGTTGTGCTTGAGTTCAATTCACATTGTTTTATAGGAATGTTCTTATTTGCAACGTTACACATGACCATGAGCTCGGGTCTGGATTATTTAGGGCTTTAAAATGTTTCTGTTAGTTTATAAATCACTGGAAGGTTTAGAAACAAAATACATCAGAGACTGGTTGTTGCCATATCAACCATCCAGACCTCTCAGATCTTCTGGTTCAGGTCTGCTCTGTGTCCCCAGAATCAGAACCAAACATGGAGAAGCAGCATTCAGTTGTTGTTGTTTTTTTGCTCCACAGACCTGGAACAAACTTCCAGAAAACTGCAGGAATGTTGAAACTCTCAGTTCATTTCAATCAAGGTTAAAAACGTAATTTTTTACAGCTGGCTTTGACTAAATCATTTAAAGCCTTCTGAATTTAAATTTAAACAATGGTCATTTCAGTACTAAATTGTAAATCTGGCTTAAGTCTAACTTTATTATGCCATTATGCCACTGCACTCGATCTCTCTTTTTTTCTTGTCTTTACTTTTCATATTTTCATTATGTAAAGCACCGTGTTGCTGAAATGTGCTGTACAAATAAACTTGCATTGCCTTGAACTCCAATTATGACAATACAAGATGTGTTTTCTGGCAAGATTTCTCCCTTAAAGACGATGGTTCGCCATTATCCTTACATGTGCTTATAATGATTTGGACAGTTAGCATTTTGATAGTTTGAGTTATCTCTTTGGTTGTTTGGTTTGCTTGATGGAGACTAGAGGGTTGTTGCACAAAACCAAGATAAGGGATTAATCCAGGCTATGTCAGATATCCTGGCTGGATTTAGCCTTGAGTCAGTTGCAGGAAAGCAGTGGCTGATAAATTACCATGGAGATTAATTCTGTGCAGCTATCCTGCCCGGGACCAAGCAAACGAGCAGAATTTAAACCCGCTGCTCTATTGGTACAGTCAGCTGTCACTCTGATTGAAAATAAATGTAACAGGCAATTATTCATGAGCCTTTGTGTGTGTGGTGTCATTCTCATCAACCTGCTTTAAAATGTTACAGACAAATAGTAATTTGCCGTTATAGTGATCATATATATAAATACCATATCTTTGTGACACGCCTTAAATTAAAGTTGAAAGTCTATGCTTTGATCACATTTGGAATGTTTTATTTAAATCCATTTTGGTGATAAATGAAGAATAAAATCCTGAAAACTACCAACTACTCGGCTTTGCATGAAAAAAACGCAAGGAACAAATAACTTGACATTTTGGTGAAACAGACTACTTCATTTTCAAAGATGAATGGATCACTCGGAGTTAGTCATGATGCCCCCTGAAACAATGGGGATGGCAGCATTTAAAGTTAAGATGATACTTGAAAAATATGTCAAAGTATTTGTGGAAAAACAGCACGGGGCAGTAAGAGTCAGGTGGTGACAAAACAATGATGAGTTGTGAAAAAATGATCAAGCCTCTGATGAGCAATGACCTTTTTAAAAAAACTGCGTCTTGTTTAAAAGGTTGAATGGTGAATCATTTGTGTTGGTGATGTCAAAAATTGGATAAACAACCATTAGGCAGAGAAATGCTCACAGGAGTACATACATGGAAAACAGTATGGGAATACTACGGCTACACCCTAATAAAGCTTGGGCTTCGATTCTGATCCCTCTGTGTTACATTCAAACATAACTCACTGCAGTCAAATTGCGCTATAAACAACTTAAATCAGTTGATGCCTGTGACTCCTCAGACTCATCAGAAAACAGAATCAATATGTCTGGAGGTGAATTTGTGAGACACTTGTTGATGACAACGTTGATAATTTGAAGTCAGACGCCCACACGCCAGAACACAATGACCTGCCTTGTGTCATGTACTCTTGGTTTAGTTACAGCAGCACAGCGTCTGGTGTGTGTGTGTGTGTGTGTGTGTGTGTGTCTGTGTATGTGACTGGGTGGCAGTGGCTCTTCTATGTTGATTGGGTCAGTCCTCGGTCTCTACACGGGTTGAAGTGTCCCTTAGACAGACACTGAACCTCCGGCATGTGGAGCGAGACGACTGGGAGAGAGAGAGGGAGAAGTGGAACAGAGACCCATCCAGGACCCCCGACCACAGGCAACATATCACAGCACATCACCAGATATCAAAGCATCCCTCTATTCAATAACTCAGATGTGTCAGGATATCAAGTGCATGTCAACACGTTACATGGCTAAGAACGATATATATGTGCAATGTGAGTTTCAAGATAATGGTGATAATGATGGGTTATTATTAATGTATACTTATATGTAAATGTGGTTCAAAAGAAAGAGACAGTAACCGAAAGGGAGGCAAAACCAAAAAAATATCAAAGGTGACAGGTTGACTTGTGTGAAGCTTATCAGAGTAAAGAGGAGAGCAAGCTGGTGTGTGTGTGTGTGTGTGTGTGTGTGTGTGTGTGTGTGTGTGTGTGTGTGTGTGTGTGTGTGTGTGTGTGTGTGTGTGTGTGTGTGTGTGTGTGTGTGTGTGTGTGTGTGTGTGTGTGTGTGTTCACAGTGTGCTTCGACCCGCAGGGGGTTGGATACAAAGATGAGCTCTGCTAAAATGTCACACATGTTTATGCTTTTATCAGGATGTGTAACTTTGAGGGGTTTTGCTCCTGGGAGGATCCATCATATTTAATCATGTTTCATTAATATATTTGCACAAGCAGACATAGAAACATACACACACACACTAAGTTTCTTTTAAAAGGACAGGAGAAGAATCCCCCATCTATGTGAGAACTTTAAGTTTTATTACTACTGTGTCCTCATTTAACTCTAGGACCAGGAACGCTGAATCTCTAAAGATTCGATTACTTCTGTGATACTAATGTGATACCGTATTGATCCAAATGTAGTCATTTCACATAGACCATACATAATGCTTAATAGCAATCTGCCATGAGGCCTGTGTGTTTTATGTGCTAAACAGAAAAAGGCAAATGCACAATTTTACTTTCTTTTTCTGTTTAACAAGACAAAACATAAAAATATATGAATATATTATAGTGTGAATGCGTGCATTTACTTTACCGGCAACATCATTTGGGTCTAAGAAGTAAGAGGATTAATAGTGAGAAAAGATAAAGAGGGTTTTAGTAGGAGGTGAAATATCAGTCATCATCATTTCCAAGACTTCATCACGTTCTTGTTTTCCTGGGGCAAATTTGTAGCTTCGTTTTGTCTATCAACCTGTTTGTAGATATTTGGTATAAGGTATAACTGGATTATGCACAGAAGACAATGAACATGTACAAACCGTTCTATTCATTGTTTATTTAGTAACCCAGTCTGACAAAGCCCCTTCTCACCGAGCTTAGCATGATCACTGGACGTATATCACCACATCTGGTGGAAGTGACCAAATAAGCCTCCAAAGAACTCTAAAATGTCTTTTTTGCCTTTTGTGACTGGTGTTTTTACATTATGTAGAAATAATAATGTAAAATAATGTTACAGTCATACAGGGAGCAATGTTTTTGTTTTGACAAAGTGCCGTTACTTGGGCTCAGTGATTGTGTGCAGTATCCACAAAACCCTGTCGTGAGTTTCATTCACAGTGACCAGCCAGTGGCCAGCGGCTCACTTGATTGATAACCAGAGCCAACGTTACGATAGATCAGTCATCAGATGATGGTGATTACTTCAGGCCAAACAATCCAGGGAATCTTGGAGCAAAAACACAACAAGGAAGAATTGCAGGATTTTGAAATTGGGCAGGAGGTGGAGACAGTGTCCAGAGTCACAGCGGACACTGGTCTGGTGGCGTGACACTTCATTCCCACTTGCTTCAGTGACCTCGTGCGATGTCTCTGAAAGACCATTCATTCCTGTGGGAATCTCTGTAGTTGTTGATATGGTTGCAAAAACTCCTCCTTCTGGTGTTTTTTTTGCATGTTATTTGCTTTGCGTGGACTGAAAAGTTTCAACTCGTGCAGCAGGTTTCGGGGCAACGCTGTGCTATCATTCAATGCGAGACACACGTCTCAGTTGGATGTGGTTGGTGAGGTGGCTCAGCAGCTGGCTGTTCCACACCTGTTTGGTGGTTTTGTGCCCGGCCCCCGGCCCCCGGCCCCCGGCCCCCGGCCCCCGGCCCCCGGCCCCCGACCCCCGGCCCCGGCCCCGGCCCCGGCCCCGGCCCCCGGCACCCGGCCCCCGGCCCCGGCCCTGGCCAGAAACTGAGCTCTACATTCCCTTGATAATCTCTCTGGTTTGTGACGGTAGAGACTATACATTGCATCCTGTATATTAAGTGCAAGTATACAAAAGAAGTGTTTATATCTGAGTAACTTAATGGGAAACCCGTTGTGTAGGTGATATAAAAGTGTGAAGCATTTGAAAATTAAATTAAACAAAAAAAAAAAAAAATTCTTATCTAATTCATTAACCAACACAAAACATAACCCAGAATAGTGAGTCCCTGATGTGTCATTGCACCAGACTGGATGGTATAAAAATCCTGAAAAAATAAATAATCATAAATTGCTTTCCACATCAGATATGAGCCAGACAACTACATGGAAAATAAATAATGAATACAAAGGGATCATGCTGGGGAACAATCACTGACGAGAACTTTTAGGAACCACAAACACATGATAGTTCTCTTAGGACTGAATCAGTTGGCTCTGTGCCTTCAACAGGAACGTTTTTCAGGGGCCTTACAGCACTCCTACCAAAATGAAGCCTTGCAGCTCCTGTTTTTCAATCTGGACACAATCGACAGCTTAGAGCAATTAAGATCCCAGATGCACGCATTACCTTCTCATGCAAGAGTACCAGTCATCCAATAGCTGCAGACCAAGTGCATTTCAATCATAAACCACGTGAACAATATCAAAAGAAACGTTCACAATAAGGCCACCAACTACATGAACTTATCATTTTCATCCATCTACATCCAAAGTGAAAGTGGTGCAAATGACCTGTTTTCTCTCAGAGACAAAAAACAACCACACAGATCAAGAATATGTACTAATAAAAGAAATGCATTAAACCGTCTTATACACAGTATTGTTCTCTTTCACACTACAGAGGAGGTGTACCGACTAAGGATGGAGTAGGTATCACAAAAGGTGTGAGTACTAAAGGAATTAGAGCAGAAACGTGTGTGTGTGAATTGGAGGGAGGTGGAAGAGGTCAAGCAAACATAGATTCAGGATATCGTCTGTAATGTAAATAATGCAGAACAAGTTTCTTCTCATGGACATTGTCTTCATCCATTTTTAACAGGTTCAGTAACAGAGTAGCTCTTCAGCTGTCTTTCTCTCAGTCTGTGTGTGTGTGTGTGTGTGTGTGTGTGTGTGAGTCGGTGTGGATGTCTGTGTCCCGGATGTGCTCCGTTGTAAGCGTGAAGGAATGTTTTCAATGTGATAAACTCACCTTTTAGTTGAAGTCACGACGAACAGGCAGGTTAATGGTTTACCGCTAATTACTTTTTGATTGCAGGAGTTAATTAAGTCTTTAACAGCCACTTCAAAACAGATTTATGGTATTGCTGCTGACCTCAATCTCAGCTCTGGCAATGATTCAGGAAAAAAAAAATCATCCAACTTTATGAATTCATGTAAAACTTTCTTAAGCTTTTACATTTGAAAAATACAAGCAACATTGATTTGACAGGTGTTAAATGAGAAGTCCACAGCCTGAAGAAAAAAAACAATCACCATCTATACTCGCGGCGCTTCTCCAGGATCTGTTTACTGATGACTCTGGTAAAACGGTCTTGTCTCTCTCACTCAAAATGTTTTCATATTTACAAGCCCAGACATTCTTGCAAAATCAGAGAACGGCAAATGTTATAGGTTTTCAGAATGGCTTTTCACTTTAATACTCTGAACCACAAGGCTGCAAGCAAAGAAACAGCAGGATGTGTGGTGCTCAGCGTGCTCTCTGAGGCTTCACACAGCCACAAACTGCATTAAATAAGAATCCGCCGTCTGACACAAAGTGCACGAAACCCTCTAACCTCCACCTCACTGTAACTCAAAGCAAGTTTTTGCATGTTTTTGAGGGGAAAGTGTGTTTCTGTGCCAGTGCGAGTAGTCTACGTGCACTTGGCTTGGTAAGTGAAGGGTGCCTGGGGCTCATTGCTTATCTCTGTAAGTATAAATAGAAAAACAGAAAGCCAGAAATACTAGGGCAACATCATGTTTCTGAGAGGCTGAGAGGTAGCGACACATCTGAGAGCAGGTGGATTCAAAGCTAAACAAAACTTCAGTCTAAAAGCAAGTTTGATGAACGAAAACTCTACTCGGAGTAATAGTTAGACAGGTTGTAACACTGTGTGTTGTGCTGTTGCCCAGAATTACAATATAGTTCTTGATTTTTCTTTGTTTGTTTAATGCAATTTAAAAATCCACATTTTTTTTCAAAAATAATTATTAAGTTGTTCTTCTGTGCTTAGCTAAAATACCTTCAAAGCATATTATATTACTGAAAACAAAAAAAAGTGTAATAAAATAGTTTCTGAAATAGCCTCCCCTTTGTGGTTTTCAGCTGTGCTCAGCCGTGGTGGGTTAAATTCAATCGAAATTTAAATGCTGAAAGGTGAATTATATAGAACGCGTGAATATTTTCTGACACATGCATAGATTTAGTCTATCATAGTGCAGTTGCCAGGGTAAAATTTTGCCTTTTTCCATTTGCAGAAATTAAATATTCATGCAGTGTAATCTCAACATTTCTCAGCCATTGATTTGTGCACCGGCTTTGATTTACAGCTAAAAGACAGACGTGTCAAATCCACATTGTCACGAGCTCTAAGGAATGTGTACTGTTTGGGGAGTTTTTAACCTATTACTTTTTCCCTAAACCTTTTAAACCCATTTCTATAACCAAAAGTTAATTGTATCTGAGTAATTAGTTTAATAAGCAAATAAGCTGAACTAAAAGTGAACTGTGATCAAAGCCTAGTGACTCTCACCGTGTTAATTACACACAAACATAAATGACTTTACATTGTGCTTTTGGAATTCGGTGCATACCTGGATGTCCTCACACCTGCTGTCCATATTGTTGTTCCTCAAAGAAGGAAAATGCACCTGAAAAGGGGAATGGGGGAGAAACAGACAGAGGGGGGGAATAACATTAAGAAAAAGTACTTGTCAGGCTGCCCATTAGAGTAGCATTACAATACCAATCTTGGCTGGTATGCCTCCAGTCCGCTGCGGGGAGATGAGATCATTACCTGTGACTGTAAGGCTAATGTCAAGCACAGCCTATAAACACACACATATAGACACGCAAACGTACACACAAAGCAGACTAAAAAAGAATAATGTGACCCGGCCTCAGTAGCAAAACTATGGTAGCTGCAGGGCTCGTCTCCACTTGGATAAGGCAGCCTGTTTTACAACCAGCTCCCAACACCAGTGAATGAGAGGAACAAGAGGATAGAGAGAGCAGGGAGAAATGACAGAGGGATGAATAGAAGGGAATATAATTGGAAACATGGTGGGAACAAGTAGCCTCCTCTCTTTTTCTGGTTACGGGGGGAAAAAATGCTAAGTGAATGGTACAGCTGCAGGCATGATGTGGCTCAGAATATGCTCATTAACAGACATGTGTCTGTGAATGACAGACGAGAGGTGAAGGGAATGATGGGAGAGGTTGAAATGGGTCACAAGGTGGGGGTGACTGACCTGGCCTCTAATTAACTTCACCACCAGCCCTACAGCTCTTATTTCATGCTGCATAATGTACCCTCAAGATACTACTACTTTAACAATCAGGCATCTGCATGTCAGGCCAGTAAGGCAGCTTGTCTGTTTGTTCAAAAGGGAGAACAGGCTGTCATGTGACAACGCTGCAGTGGCAAGTCTAAAATCATGGGTTTATACGTTGGACTGATTTTTTTTTCAACCTTGCCTCCCATTGGGAAGTCGGCTCGCCAGTCAGCTTGTTTTTAACATGCAGGGCCACGAGTGACTTGTTGTGCTGACTCTGTAACCATGAAAGACATCTCTGCATAAATCTACAGACAAGATCATGATTAGTTTTTGTTCTTCTATCTTCTTCCTTTTTTGTCTTTTTAGTTTCTTTTACATGTATAAAATGTGCACATTAACATATGTCATCTTCTTTATCCAAAGTTTGCTCTTGCTGTGTTGATTTTGTAAGTTGTTGTCACACACACACAATTTACACGTATATACTTTACTATCTATTCTGTGTGCCGTGATCTGTTATTCCCTCATCCATGTACTATTTGTAGGTTAAAATTTCTAAAATTGAAAATGATTTAGAAGGTATTATCTTTTGAAAAAAGAGAATAAATTGAATTCTCGCTTATACGGCATGAAAAGAACACCAGAGGTCCATTCGGTTCGTTTTTGTGCTGCTCAGATGCACAACAAACTGTGTCAAGACTGATTCCAGCCCCTCTTAAACACATCGTGCTGCATATGGTTATTCTGCGACTTTCTCTTTTCTTGTCGTCCCACCCATTCTCCACTTAATAGCCTTTTTTTAAAAACAAAAAATAAGTTATTTCTATTTACATTTCTTACACTTCAATCTAGTTGTGTAATTTATATAAATGAAAATGAATGAACGATTTCACACTGGACATTGTCTCTCTTTTGCTCTCTTTCTACTTCCAAATACGCTCAACGTCTCTGATGCATAATCATGTTGCAATCATGTGAAAAAGCATAGAAATATTAAATATTAATGGCAAATTCATTATAGGCAAGCAGAATATGAAATAAATTAATCATGGCGTACATGGCTGTCTAGATTCTTATCTTTCATCCTTATCTGCCTTCATGTGCTGTGAGGATGCTTTGCAGGAAATTAACAGCGGCCAATGAGAGAACCCAGTGTGTGTGCGTGTATGTGTGTGTGTGCGGAGAGTGTGTGAGAATGTTATCTTTTTCCCATTTGAGGTCCATCACTAAATGCCACATGACACTACTTATTCATCCTACACACAGTATTATCTATGCACAGAAAATCCTACACACCCGAACATCTTTGATCCATTAACTGGTTCTTAAGGGTTGAAAATGGTTCCTAGAGTTCACTGTGGTTTAGGAACAAGCTTTCTAAGGTTCGAGGATGTTACTGTGATGATGGTAAAATTGTGTTGGCATAGGCCGGGCCTAAAGGCAGTGTGTTTACAACAAAGGCTGGAGTGTAAACTGTGGGTGTGTTGTTGGATGGGCTGAAAAACACAGGATGGTTAATTGCTGTATTATATTACTGATATAATTCCTGTGCAAAAATACCCAGGATAGTTCAAATCCTGATTTTCTAAAGTGGTTTCCCTTTAATAAGGCAACACAAGGGAACTTAACAAGCTTAAAATAATATTCCACATGAACTCTTAACCAGATGAACTGCACTTCCACCAAGCACGGAGAAGGTTTGCTTCACCTGCAACAAATAGGACTGTGCAACTTTGCTACAGGAGTCGCTGCCAAAGTCCAACTACTCTCAGGTGAAGTTAGCAGGTGGCTAATTATAAGATAAAGCTGCCTAACGTTGCATTCTCCAAACCAAAAGCATGGCAGCGCCACAGATGAAAGCAGTGAGGGTTTTGTTCGAGGGGGTGAAGAAAAGAAAGAACCGGCCTCCGTGTTTTTGTGAATGTCTTTGAGGCTGGACACTATAAACACAATGATAATTTTTTTCTTTTCTTCTGATGCCCAGTAAGGATAACTCACAACTTCCATCTTCATGTCCATCCTCCTCGTGGTGTCTTAGAAGCCAGGTGAGTCTGTCTGATATTGATTGTGATTTACTCAGAAAATTGCCTTTTTTTTTGTTGATGTTGTCACTTTTATTTCTTTTTCTGCTATGGTTGCAGCATGCTCTTCCTGAGAGTTATTGATAAAAAGCATCATAACGCTGCAGATGAAAGCATCAGTGGTTTGGGATTAGCACATGAGCAATCTGTGTTCCTACCCTGAAAACAATGAAGAAGTAGCTGCGTGGACTGCCGTTTTTTTGATGTGTAGAGGTGCATATCAGGGTATTATGTCACTTACCACATAGTGTTCACTACAATTTATACAGTTAGACAAGTTAAAAAAAGAAAACAATTTGAGTGGATGAGGGGCTCAATGGACATGTGTATTGGAAGCAGTTTGCTTTACAAATGACTTGCTCACTCTATCCGTATTTCCCTCTTTTTCCAACTCTAATGTTTCTATCTCTCTATCTCTCATGCTTGATGACCACCCTCCTGCAAGCTCCTAATAACCCATGATGAGTCCTCCACACTTGAGCACCCCCCTATCAGACGCCTGCTGAGACTCGCACACACACATATACACACTCCCCCTCTGTGTTGGACATAGAGGGGTCTGGATGATGACAACCATCAACAGGGCAATTAATGGGCTTGTCCCCTGGTTACAATACAAAATGAGAAGAAGCAGAAAAAACACATTAGCCAATATGGCTGGATCCTAATGGTATAATTTTTCCTAGCATCCTGTGCTGCTGCCCAGTTGGACTTAAAAAAACTCAGAAGCCCGGCCAGCAGTGAGGCAAGAACAAGACGAAGGAGGGAGACCGGAAAGAGAGGAAATCAGTGGAGTAGAAAAGGGCTGAAAAGAAATGTAAATGTTTTATAAAACTAAAATAAGGAGGCTGGAAATAATAAAGACAGAAATATACTGAGTGTCGGAGTAAGAAGTTACCCCAAACTGGCTCTATTTTCCACAAAGAAGCAACAACCAGTAACAGAGTGAGTACCAGAGCCAAGAGAGCATGGCGAAAGTGATGGAGGCAAAACAGCAGCAGTATAAAGAAGGGATGGTCCAAGAGAGGGAGAGGAGAGTGGTGTGGAGACAGCACCATGCCTGTAGCATACTGATGCAGCTGTGAGGCATGCAGTCAGCATGGCCTTGGCAAGGCAACTGAGCATGTGCTGCAGAGGGCTGAGCTACCTCACACTAGAGCTACTGCACTTTCACATTCGCATGTATTGCTGATTATAAAATGCAAATGATAGGGGTAAGATGGCGAGAGTGACAAGTGCCATATAGAAATACATGCATGCTTCTGATCTTAAATGAATGTGTATGTGTGTGCAGACAGGCGCTTCTAGGTGCACTGTGCTGCAGTAAAGGTGGTGGTTGTTAATTATGCTGTGGATGTTTCCTCCGGCAAAGCCTCTGTTATTACGACAAGGAGCCTAAGCGTCTCCTGTTTCTTTACCGGGCTTCCATGGGAAATCCCACGCCACATCCTGCACTCCAGTGACAGAAAACTGGAGCTCCAGAACCATCAAACACAGATCCCCTCATAAAGTGCTGAATGACATCCAAGGACAGAAAGCTCATCCCTTTACTCAGTGTGAACAGATTTGCTTAACAGTACAGACTAAAAGTCACAAAGAAAAAACAAAAAGGACAAAAAATTAAGTGAGAGGGGGAGAAGAAAAATTTGATTTGTTTTGTTCTGTTTGAACTTATCTGAAATGAGTTCAGACTGTACAAATCTGACTGCTCCCAAAGGGAACGTATACACAGAAGGCTGTTTTTTTTTCTTTTTCTTGATGCAGTATTTAACTCCGTCCAGGAGACAACGGGAAGCCTGTTCTTTCTTTGTGTCTCGCTCAATCCCTCATCTTCAATAGTCTCTCAGAAAGAGATCCAGAAATGGATTTCCTTCATTAGCAGAGCTGAGAGAAACATGCAGGGTGTACAAAAGTGCATCTCCTGCATTTATAAAAGTGTGTCATGTTATGAAAAAAGGAAAAAAAAAAGAAAGAAGGGAAAACACTTAATAATGCCCTCCTCCATTTTTAATAGAAAAGAATGAAAAGAGCGGTTGCTTTCTGTCTCCCATTGCTTTACCACAACCTGATTACGTCTGATGATGATGGCACTACTTCCTGACATCTAATTGAAATAATTGTGTGTAATCACTTTAAAAGACTGGCAGGAGACATGCAAGCAATGAGAAGTAGTTAAGAAAGGCAACGGCATTTTAATTGAATCTTCCGAGATGCATCTGATTCCATCAAACAAATGTAAAGCCACCAGGAGACAGGCAGCGGCACAGTGCTGGAGCAGTTCAATTGAGAGATGAATTGTGGAGTAATGGGTTTAGGGGCTATGAAAGAGAGCAGGGTTTAAGTGGATATGCTTCAGCCATTCTTTCGTACTCGCACACTTTATCCCACATAATCTGTAAGAAATCTTCAGAGTAGCACCGTGTATTTAGGTTGACTTTCCCAGAAACTGATCTGTAATGCGATATTTCTCATAAACAACCCGAGCGTAGTCTTCACACTGTTACTGCTGATTCTCAGAAAACCCTCTCTGGGCCCATGCAGAGCACCACAGCTGACGGTCTGTGGTCACAAAGCAAAGACACCTTATGTGTTTTATTGGGAAGGATACCGTGATTTAAATGCACAGTTTAGACCGCCATGTGTAACTCCTGCAGTTTCTCGGGGGCAGTGCACCAGGGGCCACTCTGTGGATTGCTCAAGACCCATAAGACACACAGAGCCTAGACCGGGGATAGCCTGTCCACAGCCATTTCCCTACTCTTTAATCTCAGCGGCCGACTGGAAAGAGCAGCACTGCACATTCTATTAATGTAAAGTGGGGCTTGAAGGCTTATAATTTATTGGCTCTGCAGACTCGCCTCCCCTCATCTCACTCATACTGGCTAGCAGCCACCAAATACTCCCCCTGATACCCGCCGACATGCAGCAACCTGTACTCAGAGCTTTACTCTATTTCGTTTTCATTCTGCCTTTACCTTCTACCTCTCCCTCCCTCCAAGCCATCGTTCCCTTCACCTCTTTGTGCTTATTCCTCTCTTCTCTCGGCTTTTAGTTTAGTGCTTCTCCTCAGATGTTATGCTGAAAATACCACACACATGCAGCAGAGATTCCCTCTGCAGAAGGTGTCTCCAGCCAGATTTATTATGTTCATCTTACAGTTGCTCCAAAGGCTTGTGTTGTGAAAGGGAGTCAAGGATGAAGAGAGGACCCTGGGTCTTTTATCTGCATCACTGATTTAAGTAGTTATTTTAATTACCAACAAAATGACACACTCACAAAGATAAGTGCAGGAGAACAGAGAAATCTCCTGCTGCGTCAGATTAAGTGTGGAGGAACAAGTGTTAGTAAGACAGTGGAGAGTGGATAAAAAAAATTGTATTATTTCTTATTGATCCTCTTTTTATTCTCCCCACCTTCTCTTTAGTTATCCCGATACATGCTTTATTATATGACATAGCTTTTCTCCCATTTGTTTGTGTCAGATTTTTTAAAAAGTCTGTTTTTCTTTTCACACAAAAAGCTACCTGCATTATGATGCAGTGTTATTGCAGCACGATCATAATTTCTTGCAGTAAAAGGTTTACTCTGAACTGTAGTTTAGGAATCTGCAAAGTCACTTCGCACAACACATGCCTGGAACAATCTGAAGCCTCAGGTGAAAACAGTATATCCTGAGTGCTTCCTCTGCTTTGGCTAAACTCTGTCAGACTTCAATCAAAAGTCAAGAATCACGAAAGCAGACCTATAGTCATTTATAATACTCTGCGGAAACTTGAATGCATCTACTAAAGCACAGCAGGCACTTAACCAAAACTCTGAAAATGCTGACTCAAATGATTTCTACAGGTTGAAAGAAATCTGACAAATATGTCAAAAGAGGCTCTTAAGAAAAACTGAAGAAAAAATGGTGTCAGCAGACAGACTGGAATACTCAGTCAGCAATGTATGACAGATAGCCAGCACACAAGTGTCCATCAAATAAACCTCATGTTTGGACCTCCTTCACATGTCCTACTTACTTGTCTCAGACGAAAGTTGGGATCCCGGGTTCACACACTATTATATACTGTTTTTCAGAGCCATCCAGTTTTAATCTCTAGAGTAGTCATGGATGTGGTATATTTCCAAAAACCCTTCTATCATTTCTGAACAACTAATTTAAAAATCACAAGACGAGACTCTTGATGAAAACCAGCAGATTTGACTGAGTATATTTCTGTGTTTTCTGATTGGTCAAATTCCTGGAGGCTTGCAAATGGTTAGGACTAAAGGCTTGTGGTCTTGCACAGTTGCCAGTGAGGCACACACTGTTACAATTTATCCTGATAACACCTCATCAATTACTGTATTTTCAACATATCCTGTAAATGATTTCAACACCTCATGCAGCATGAAAAACTGGTCAAGTTTTAATGATGGCCGATGATGTTCTTGTTCTTATGAATATGCACTTCCTGCAGAACATGACCATACAATAGCATTGGACTGGTGGAGCAGATGTAGTAGCTCTGCTCATGATGTCTTTTTTTTTTTTTTGTATCTTATTATTAAAACACAAATTTCTAAAATGTAATTCCACGCTGGCTTCAATGCCATGTGCATAAAAGATGCCTACTGCGATTGTAACAATTGCTTTTGTAGTGGACAAAATATAAGTTGAAGGTCATAGGTTTTATATGTTATCTTAATCTCTATGACATGTTTTCTAAAGATATGTTCTTTGTTTCTATCTTTTGTTTTGTTATGTCGTTGCCATATAAGTAGCCTGTAGGGGGAGCACCGCTCATCGCAGCCATTAAACATGTTGGCTTGAGAGCTCACTGGCACATATTTTAGCAGAGCCTGAAGCACTGACGACA
This sequence comes from Xenentodon cancila, assembly GCA_014839995.1. Classification (NCBI taxonomy): domain Eukaryota; kingdom Metazoa; phylum Chordata; class Actinopteri; order Beloniformes; family Belonidae; genus Xenentodon; species Xenentodon cancila. Next base: position 23,500,463 of record CM026206.1, read on the forward strand.
ATGAATTGGGACAGTCAAGAATTGAAGTTGTTTAAATAAAAACGGGCTCCAGAAACATTTATTGAACTCCAACTGTCCTTTGCAGAGATTTCAAACAAAGCAGCAAGACTAAAAGTAGGTGGGATTGCAGTGTTCATCATCAATACGTCACTATGAAGGAGCATCTCTGTACCCGGAAGCTAAACTGTAAGCTGTAAGCAGCAGAACAAAGGGTCTTAATTTGTTTGTTTTCCACAGTGGGACATATTTTAAGAAGCAGCCATCATTTACTTTCTTCTCTCTGTTGGAAGAGTAGAATAAAAAAATGTAGATAAGCCTTTTCCTTTCTTCCCTTAAAAATAGGTGGACTGTTAAAGGTCCAGGATGAACGAATACAAATGGATAGGTAGGATAGATCTCCAGGAAATGGAAGTGACTTTGAAGTGATATGGTGTGAGTGCGTGAAGCGTCCGTTCTGAAACGAGAACTGTCAAACTGGACTTTGATTTGGAGATTAGCTTCTTACACTGTAAGAAGGTAAGACAGAAAGTAACAAGCGCTCCTAAGATGCCATATAAGTAGCCTGTAGGGGGAGCACCGCTCATCGCAGCCATTAAACATGTTGGCTTGAGAGCTCACTGGCACATATTTTAGCAGAGCCTGAAGCACTGACGACAATGAATTGGGACAGTCAAGAATTGAAGTTGTTTAAATAAAAACGGGCTCCAGAAACATTTATTGAACTCCAACTGTCCTTTGCAGAGATTTCAAACAAAGCAGCAAGACTAAAAGTAGGTGGGATTGCAGTGTTCATCATCAATACGTCACTATGAAGGAGCATCTCTGTACCCGGAAGCTAAACTGTAAGCTGTAAGCAGCAGAACAAAGGGTCTTAATTTGTTTGTTTTCCACAGTGGGACATATTTTAAGAAGCAGCCATCATTTACTTTCTTCTCTCTGTTGGAAGAGTAGAATAAAAAAATGTAGATAAGCCTTTTCCTTTCTTCCCTTAAAAATAGGTGGACTGTTAAAGGTCCAGGATGAACGAATACAAATGGATAGGTAGGATAGATCTCCAGGAAATGGAAGTGACTTTGAAGTGATATGGTGTGAGTGCGTGAAGCGTCCGTTCTGAAACGAGAACTGTCAAACTGGACTTTGATTTGGAGATTAGCTTCTTACACTGTAAGAAGGTAAGACAGAAAGTAACAAGCGCTCCTAAGATGATCAAACGGCCCGGAGCTTAAACAGCTGCGGGTCTTTTGCATTTCCTTTGGCAAATTGGACAAATTAAGTCCATTGAAGTGTGTCGCTCCTCCCCAACACTCTAGCTAGTGGCTGTTGCATGACCAGCACAGCAGCCTACAAATTAGTCAAACCAAGACGTTTGTTCCAGCTGTTAGAAGGAGAAATCCGTTAGTGTACATATTTCTCTGAGTCGCTTTTGTTTTTTCTTAATTTGAGTCAAGCATAACCTCCGACAAACAGTCATAGTTCACGCTTTTATTGCTCGGATTCAATCCTTCCTGTCACAGCCTGAGCTCTCACTCAAGACATGGTCTTCTCATTTAACCAACCAGAATGGCTGATATGGATAATGCAATGACTAAAGTAAATGTGGGACAACATCAAGTTTACAGATTTTACCAGCTTTTGCAGAGATAAAACCTAAAACAGTGTTTGTAGGACATCTAGTAACATGCTGGCCTACAAGCCAATCCTCTGCCCCCCTCAGAGTCTGCTGTCTACACCTGTTTATATAGTATAAATAATACTGAATGGATTTGAACTGAAAATGACTGGGACAGAAAAGCAGAATTAAAATGGTGGGGGGTGGCGGTCAGAAATATTCAGTGTGCCAAGACCAATCCCACAAGTTCTGGATAATCTCAAATGTACTACTTCCATTTAAAGGCTTTTATGGGGGGGTGAGACTTCTCCCCTGGACATAAACTTGTACAAAATATTTGTACAAGCGTCTAGTCTCTACACCACAATTTGTAGACTCACTAAGAGGTATTAAAAGAAAACAAAATGAATACAAAATTAGTGAAACTATCAAGTAAGCAAGCAATGCAATATTTATAAGTTGATTTAATCGTGTTTGCAGTCTAAGAGGAGCAATGATTGGGGTGCAATCGGCCAGAGGCCCGCCTCTTTCTTATTCATGCTCGGGGTCCAGACGTCTCCTGCTGTAAATTATTTAGACCTTTTCTTTGTGTGATTGTGTATGTTTGTAAGCAGGGTGTAAGTAAATTATTAAGGTCATGTGTAAACAGCCAAGACAGAGATCTTTATATAAGGGTCACTGACCACGAAAAACATTATGTTGTTACACTGTGCTCCTTGTGTGTGTGTGTGTGCCTGTATGAGTGTGCAAATCCATCAGTGAGGACTTTTCTATTTAGTAAAAGGATCCTTGGGGACATAATGTGCACAAAAAAGGGAAAAGTGATACATAGATGAAGCGTATGTGGTGCCCAAGTGGAAGGGGAAAAGAAATGAAAGAATAAGGAAAGACAGGTTTTTAAACAAGGCCATTGTCCATTTCTTTTGAAACTGGGAGGTTAGTCCAGCTAAGAAATCATGATTACAAATGTGTTGCCATCATTTCCCTAGATTGTTTTTGATCTAATGCCAGTCATGTACTAAATTGTCTATTACTAACATTTCCTTATTATATTATGTCATACTGCTTTTCATTTAGAAACTTATGTTTTAGAGCATCTGCCCCTTTTGAGTGAAAGAGATTTCTTTTGAACTCTAGTCTTCTCGATTTGAAGTTATTTTTTTTCTTCATTACAAAGAATTAGCCTGGTTCGGGGCAAAAACCTGACTGGTTTTAACACAAATACATCCAAAACCGTGTGCAGTAGAGCAGGAATGCTGGTGAATGAGTGCTGTCAGTTATACATTAAAAACTTGTTGATCCAAGATGTTATTAGCAAGTGTGCAGGCACGTTGGTTATTTTAAATAGTGGCTCCTGGAAACTCCTGCATGAGTTGTCACATAAATCCCACCCCCGCCTTATCGCAACTGGTTTGGTACACTCTGTACCAGTGGAAATGTCTGTGGAGGGCAGGGGTACCAGACCAATTTAACAGGAGAAGTTTCACAGAGTAGACAGCTATGGCTGGCCAGGTTTAGGCCAAGATGTCAGCAGAAAATGAGAATGTTAAGCATAACCTTCAAAAATGATGCAGATTTAACTCTTTTTAATTAGAGTTGTCTCATGCAGATATCTGCAGTGATATTTGTTAGGATTCCACTTGACTAAGCTTTAAAGTTACTGGACGTCCTTTCTTAATCTTAAAATAGAAAATGAGAAAATTAATATGGATTCCAAACTTTTACAAAACAACAAGACTAGTGCTGCACAGTGTGGTGTGTGTGTGTATGTGTGTATAAATATATATATATATATATGTCCATACCACATCAGTGTGCCCTGGTCCGCCAACAACTGACACCAACTTTGTTAATTTGGCGACATCCGAGCCAGCATGGCAGATTTATTATTATGTCTCTTGCTCATGGTTCTGTATCTGAGGTACTGATTGTTGTCTCGCCCTGACCCTGATACAAACAACCCCCGAAGGTGGGATTCAAACTCCGGACTCCCTGTGACAGTGCCACTGCGCTAGGGTGAAAAAAGACAGAGGAATACATAAAGAAGATGGCCCCTAAGGATAAGCTGCTGAGAGAATGTCCGAGGCACCAGAAATTGATTGAGGAGGACGAACCATCATGGAAAAAGAAGCCAATGCACGGCATGTATTACTGACATATCGAAGAAGTGTCTGACTTTGAGAATTCCCACCGATCACTGGAAAAGGCTGAACTGAAGGACAGCACGGAGGCATTAAATATAGCAGCACAACCAATCAATCAAGTAAACACACAAACAACCCTCCCAGCTTCGACCACCACAACATATTATCACGATTGCAAACATAAAAACAACAACATGCACACACATGCCACTAATATTAAAATAAGGCCATAATTGGAGGAAACACCAACTTCAGTCTTTTGAGAAAACGCAGAAGAAAGACAATATATAAACATAAAATAATAATAATAATTAAGTAAATAGCAGATACCTGTTAAAAATAAGATATAATATTAATTATTTAGATCAATGAATATTATATATATATATATATATATATATATATATTCGTATATATATGAATGAATAAATACATTTAAAATAAATATATAAATAAACAAATTAATAATTAATAAAAGTAATATGTGGGCACAGTTAAAATGATATGCATATGTATACATTTATATACATATATGTATATAAATAAATGAAATCACAATAAAACTCTAAAATATTGTTTAATTAGAAATTAGAAATCATAAAGCTTAATTAAACCTCTGGTCTGTCGTTCCACAAACAAGGACTGTGTTTTTGATTTTACTCTAGCAACGGTTATAAGTTTCTACCAGAAGACCTTAGAGTCTGAGAAGGGTCATAAAATGTAAACAACTCTGACAGATAAGAAGGACAAGCTCTGTTAAGAGTTTTATTAACTAGTAAAAGGATCTTAAAATCAACCCTGAAGGACACAGGTAGACAGTGCAGAGACACAGAAATTGGTGTAATATGAGCTCTCTTTCTTGTTTTAGTCAGCAAACGTTCTGCTGAATGTTGAAGTAACTGTAATTGGGAAATATTTTTATTGGTAAAACCAGACAAAATGGCATTTCAATAAACCAGTCTGCATGTAATAAAAGCATGAACTCAAAATCTCTGCTAGCTCGAGAGAGAAACTGACTGACTCTGGATTCTTGGTGACGGTTTTGATGTGGGCATCAAAACTCAGGTCTGAGGTAGCTTGTAGATTTATCATAAATCTCTCTCTCTCTGATCTTCAGGAGCAATTAATAAGATGTATAAAACTATTTGCCATATATAGTTTGATATCTAAAATACAGTCATAAAGGCTTCTGACTTGACTCATCAGGAGGCACAGCTATATAAAGTTGTGTCTCATCAGCGTAACTGTAGAAACTGATGCCATGTCTCCTGATGACATCTTCAAGAGGAAACCTACAAATATTAAAAAGTCTTGGACCTAAAAATGAACCCTGAGGAACACCACAGTTCAATTTATGTTTGAAGATGAAAACTGATCTAAGTTAAAAAAGAATGATCTGCCTATAAGGTATGATTCAAACCACTTAAAACAGTTCCAGAGAGTCTGTCTAGAAGGATGGACTGAATGCTGGACTTCAATCAAGCAGAACTAAAATAGACAGCTTCTTCTCATCCATATTGAGCCTGAGGTGCTCTGTCTGTATACTGTGGTTGCTCTGACCCCCAGATTTGATTTTTTTTTAAACAAACTGTGAGTATTCATATATTCATTTAGCTTATTAAACAAGCTTTTCAAAAACTTTACCTAAAAAATGGTAAACTGGAGATGGGTCTGTAGTTATCAAGTATACAGGGATTTAGGTCACTTCTCTTCAGAAGGAGTTTAACCATGAACGCAGCTGGGGCCACACCCACCTGGAGAGAATAATTTATTATTATGACTAAATCATCAATAAAACAAGAATAAAAGGCTTTAAAATGTGTAGGAATAGGCTCTAAAAAAGATGTAATTGTCTTTGTTTGAGAAATAACTTAACGCAGCATCAACCAGGACAATGTTTTTCAGTGTTTCGTCATGTGAAAAAAGGCTTTCAGAAATTGATATTGTATAAGATTTGACTGTAGCTTTTTTACTTGTGAAGTGAAATTTTCACATTTAACAATAAAAGACTTGCGGACTTTAAGAATGCTCCGACTATCATTTATCAATTTTGCGAAGTGAGTCTGTTTTTCATATTTAATTGCCTTCTTGTAAACATTTACTGTAACTTTTAAAGAATACCTGGTAATGTATTGTTAACTTATTTCTTAATCTCCTTCAGCTCTCCTATACTCTCTTTTTAAGTGCTTTTTCATTTACCCATGAAGCTTTTTGAATAGTAGTGAACATAAGACTGAGTCCAGGGTCTACCACACTAGACCAGCTGCAGACTGTGTAAAGATGATCAGGAGACAATCCAGCACATAATATCGTGATGCAAGATGCTGGAACGTAAAGTATACGTGGAACTACACAACCAGGTAGGGGTTATAGTGTCCAGGAACATCTGCACTGAGTATGGAGCTGAAGTCCCAAAGTCAAGGTGAGAGATACCGCCACCGGAGGGGGAGAATGAAAGAGCAAAGACCTCGTGGGACTTCCAGGTCCAGACAGCAGTGATGCCAGTAGTGGTTGGAGCACTTCAAGATGGGAGATTCGCTCCAGCAGATCCCGGGAACTATATCAGACATCTTGGTCAAGAAGAGCGCAGTCCTAGGAACAGCAAAAATACTGCGTGTAAGGGGGACAAAAAATACAACGTTTTCAGTTATACTGACATGCAAATCTGTTTCCTTTAAAAATCACAGCCTTTACCACAAGAAAAGGGTACATAGTTTTGATATACTCAGTCTGCTGTCTCTTCCAGCAGTCAGGTAAGTTCTTATTTATTGTACTTTCACGTTAATAAAATTATTTATATTGACACTGGAGTACCAAGTGGAGGTATTAATGCCAAAATTAATACACTTCTTAGTAAGTACAAAGGATCAAGCCTAGTTAACTTATTATGAGAGCTGTGAGTTAAGTTAAATAAATATCTGGAGTTGTTCTCTTATTGAAAAACTGTAATCATCCTCCGGTCTTATCTAGTTTTGAATCTTTACCTCTGGAAAGTCAAACTAGAAAACGTAACGTTTTCAACTTTAGTATCAAAACTGTATGAACAGTTAGATGATTCTGGTTCATTTTCAATGTTAGTGATGCAGAGCCTCATATAGTGTTAACTTACCATTAAACTACTAGTTTAAACTGCTCAGTTTCCAAGTGGCAAAATTAACCCACCAACAGCCTTAAAGAAATTCAATACAGATCTGATGCTGTAATTAGTTTAAGCACCGTTTTTCAATTATGTTACATACCTGCCAAAATCTTCCCGTCATCCCTGTAATTGATCACTGATGAGTGACGATCTTGGCAGGGTTGTCAGATCTCATGAGGAAAATGAGTGATCGGGAGTCTGAAAACAAGTGCAAAACAAGCGACCCCAAGACCAAAGAAAAAAAAAAGATGTTCATGTGATTTGGCAATTCACCTGAATTTATTTAATGCTATTGTTAATGAACAAGCATGGCAAGCAACATGGACACCCCGGGCCTGCTTATAATCTCAAATATTATGTCACTTACTCTGTCAACTCAAATTTCTGACTCGTAAAACAATTGAATTCAACTCATTGGCCATTTAAATTATGAAATAAATGTATAAAATGAAAAGGTTGAAGGTAGCACTGTTGCCTCACAGCAAGAAGGTTCCTGGTTAAACTCCCGGGCCTGGCAGGAATCTCCCTGTGCTTGCGTGGGTTTTTTCTGGGTACTTCGGCTTCCTCCCACAGTCCAAAAACATGCACGTAAGCTTGGCGATTCTTTGCAATTCTATGCAAGGTTTCTTGACTATATATGTGGCTCTGCGATAGACTGGCGACCTGTCCAGGGGCTACCCCTGTAATGAGCTGGGATAGGGTCCCATAACCCTGTACAGGATCAAGCAGACATAGAAGATGGATGGATTCTAATTCTATTCAAAAATGTCTTAAACTATCTTTACCGACAGGGAAAGAAAAACTTTCAATAATTCCTGAGACTAGCAAAATAGTCTTCTAATTGAAAGTAGGCATTTTAATTTTGTAGAAATTAGTTTTTGGATTGTATGGAATAGATTACAGAATTGGCCAACTGGCAAAAGCATTTCATTAGGAGTTATGCAAATGTGGGATGAATAAATGAAGAACTTCAATCAGTCATATGAAAGATGAAAACACTAGTGTGGTTATCGGGTAGTTGTTACCAAACATGCGTATGGATCAGTGGAGTTTCATTCCTACAAGAGTAAAGATGCATCAGGGCTACAAATCAGGTGATCTGAGTGTGTGCGCACACTGGCAGGTGTGGGCGTACAACGTGGATGGAGAGAGAAGTTGTGTGTGTGTCGTGCACTGCAGTCATATGTGTACACTTCCCACTCCTAAAATTGGTTGCATTTTGAATGCGGTTGCATAATGTAAGTCAGTGACTACTGGCTGGAGCACCGTGTCAGAGGGGTGTAGGAGATTCTACACACCACACGGCCCAAAGGGCAGGCGGCAGATACGCCCAGGCCCAAAACAAGCCACAGCTCCTTTAAAAAAAATAAATGAAACCCCATCACTTCTATTTTAAAGTGACTTAACAAAAAAGCACAAGCTCAAAGTTGGTCATAATAAACAGACTTGCTAATTTTCCTAATGGACAAGACGTTTTCACACTCTCTATTTAGGTTGACCTAAAGGAACTCTGGACATGAGTATGCATTGGGATGGATGATTGGTTTACAGTCTTTTGTTGTAAAGGAGCACATAAACAAACATGGTTCAAAAAAGTAAAGCTGGTTGTCAGCGACAAATGACTCCAGGGCGCAGCCGTGGTTCATTTACAAGCTGCATAGTTGTTGGTAAAAACATTCTAATTCGTAAATAAAGTTCTACTGTATATTCTAAAGTATAGTTTTCCTAGAGCTGAAAAAATAAGAAATATTTAAAAAAAAAAAAGGTGCAAGTCTGGATCAAAAAATTGCATCTCTATACTTTTTATCGCATTGCTTCAGGCCGGTTGTCATGGAAATGCATTGCTCAGCCACTGCTGATATTGGCAAATAACATCACTGACCTTTGTCAAGTGGCTTGTGGTACAACGTTTGGACGGTGAGGGAAAAGAACACGATCTGAACTCGACTGAAAAGTGATACAATGCAATCCGGTTCGCATCGAGACGGCACCTGTATGTCGGGGCTCGGCCCTGCACAGCGCGAGCCCAACTTAACCCCTGGTTTGAAGCAAGTTCCAAAGCGGGAAATGCAGGGATAAAAAAAACATAAACTGTTTTTGAGCACATGCATCCCACTATTACGTTGTGAGAGGTTCATACATGACTTGTTTTGGTTTAGGATCCAGGTTGACTAAAAAACAATCAGCTCGGTTTTTACGTTAACACTCAACTCCTTTTCACTCTTGTCCATCCAGCTAGAATCCGCCGCTGAGGGAATGAGTGCATGTCTCTTCCTTATGACTGTATTGTCGGCTATGTCTGCAGGCATCTTAAGAGATGTGCTGGATGGGCTAACATGCGGAAACAGCCACAATAATCGCTATGCTAATTGCGTTTCTGAATGCATGTTAGCACACTGTGAGCTATCTCACAGCAAATAGCCGTGGACTAAGCTGGGAATAATGACCACTTCAGCCTTTGCAAAGATTTGTGAGCACTAGGCTCCTGACAGACATGGTTAGTAGGCGGTTTGGAGACAGGGGAGTATAAAGTGATAAGGAGAGGGACATGTGGTGTGCAATGTGAGAAAAGAGTATAGAGGTATGCACGAAACGCATGACCGTACTCCTGATATAGACGGAAATCTGTCCACAGCATCGCTCGACAATACTCATACGACAGAGAAGACAGCACTAACTCAAAACACAACACAACAACAGTCATGGCTGCGCATCTTGAATCATTAAATGAATTACCTCCTGAAGACCATCGTTCCCCCTCTACAACAGATGTCGCTGTTATTTTTTTAATGTGATGTAAAACTAAAGTACTTCATTCTCATTTGGAGGTAATCCCACAATCAGTAAAGCTGACACACAACACACAAGAGTGTCTCAGATTGCTAAACATAATTCTAACATTAATCTCCTTTAGCCTTGTTTTAAAGATGACATGAGACTGAGAACAGCATAACACCAAATCACAGCTCTGGCACTGAGATCCGCTTTTACGAGGGGAACCTCAGGTAGGAGTTTTTATTTTAAATCTGATGTACGAGTCACAATATCAGACACCATCATTATTCACCCTCCTACAATGTCATATCAACTGTTCTTCCTTTTTAGTCTTATAATTCAGAACTAGCTGACATCTGCAAGTGAAAACTTAAAACAAGAAAAAAATAAAAAACATCTGAAGTAGATCAAGGAGGTTTAATAAAGTCTGAGTCAAAAAAACAGCTTGGAGTCAACAAACTCTAAATTAAGAAATCTGAGCGACTTTACAAAGCCATCGTCAGTGGCGCTCTGATCCTGTGATTCACCATCGATACTAAGTGGAAGTGATCTTCCTATTTTAGTCTGCATGTTGGTGCAGTTATAGAATGAATACATCACATATAAAGACAAAAATGCAACACGGCTGTTGCAGCGAAGGCATCGAAAAAAAATTGCAGACTGAGTGAATATTCAAATTAAACTATTTAACGCCTGTTTCATATGAATGACAATTGTTGTATATTGTTTATGAGATTCACTGTCATGTAGGAGTGATCCTGGGAGAAAAAGAAACAAACTTGAAACAGGTGAACACAAAGTAGGCTAATACATATTTCAGACTCAAACAGATTCACAATAAACATTTTCAATGAATGAAAAAATCAAACAATAAAATCATTCAAGCTGGAAATACGAATGCATCCAGTTACACTGATAAATGTTAAAGGGACATTTCTTCACTCACAAAAGTCTGAGCAGGAAACTAAATATTTTGAGAAATTAACGTTAGGTTTTAAATCATGTTAATTAGGCTACTTGATGACTTTCTGGTTACTGGAAAAATAATATATGGAACGTTTATATGTGTGTGAGTTGACGGGAAAAACAGCAGGGGGTGCTTAATGGGGGAGTGTTTACGAGTCGGACACTTTTCTCTCAGTGTGCATCATTCACTTTTTAATGTAATAGAGTATGTTCAGTATCTATGTTGTTATTACAAATGCGGACATTAGCAAAAAGTGCCAGTTTAAAGGTCTACAACGAATGACCCAAGGTATTTTGTGTGAAGTTTAAACATTCGTGATATTTGGGATGCACAAAAGGATAGGATCATATCAGCTGACAGTGACAAGAAAAAAAGGCCCAAGCTCTTTAAAACCATCAGGGTGTCACGAATAGACTACAAGTCTGATTTGACCACATTAAAACTAATTGATTAGGCTCCTCTATATACTTTTCTCACAAAAATGCAACATGTCATCGCTCAGACGTCTCTAAAATGCACGTAACATGATCGTTCATGTGATGAAGCTGAAATAATTTCAGCTTCATAAAGGGGAGGTTACAGAAAGTAACTCGGAGTATGTTGAAGCAAACCTGCTGATGACCAGTCGCTTGAGTCGGTCCCCACGGTAACAGACTTCGAGTATGCGTTACCTTGCTTTGTGAAACAGAAAACTTTTTTTCGTACTCAACGTACTCAGAGTTTCTCAGAGTTTCTACAAATGCTGCTTTGTGAAACGGACGCCTGGTGTATAACTGAGGAGCCTTGAGCATTCAAGATCTTATTATGCACGAGTAAAACAGGTTTCAATGTAAACACTAAAAAATTTACAAATGGCACTTCATTTAAAATGGAGTGGTTTGCAAAAATGTAATAATTTCAGATAACACTGAAGTAAAAAAAACAAAAAAACAGCATCAATCTAGTCTTTCAGGAGTTTGTTAGAATCAGTGCAGGAAATGCACACAGATAGTCCTTCTGACAATATGTTGAACACACCGACTTCTGCATCTGGCTTGTTACACTCATTGCAGATGGATGGTAGTGACTTGCTTGTGGATAACCAAAGCACAGGTGTTGCCTGATCTTCTGCAGAAATCTTCTGGAATCACAATGCTCTCCTCAAATAAGATCTCATCTAAATAAGGAACATGGGACCCCTGAAACATTCCTATACACCCCCTTTGCCTTCTCCTGAAAACACTCATCCATTTATCTTTTATTTGTTTGTTCACCTGTTACGTGTTCATCTTCCCTCACATCTGTTTCTATTTCCTCATATTCACGTTATTTGTTTCTGTTTCCTCTGTGTCTTCTGTGCAGTCTGGGCAGGGAGTGATAGTAAAGCTTTTTCAGTGTCCAACACCTGGAGGAAACATGCCGGTACAGATGCTGCCTTCATTTTAATAGATTAGTCTGAACTCCTCGTGGCCACAAACAAGTAAATAATAAAGAGGTGAAAGCTGGTCTAAAATATTCTAAAGGAAGGAAGATACGCGTCTCACTATTTAACGGCAAAGCAGCTAAAGCAAATGTTTATGTATGTAGAGAAGCTGCCAAAGGTGCTGTAAGGAAAAGTCATGCCACAGCACTTGCAAACATTCTGACAACATAAAGAGACAAATGTTAATGAAAAAGGCCAAAGTGACTTTTTTTTCCACTACCATTTAGCCGATCATTTAGCCTGGCACAGAGGTAAAAGCTGGCGCCATGGGAATGCTAATGAAGGTAAGAAAAACAAAGCCTGGTTAATGAGAGCCCTGAGATAAGAAAGCAGAGGGCAGGACACACATGAACACACACATACACACACACACACAGCTCACACTCTTCTCCTTCAACACTAATTAGACAGGAAGGACTATATGTGGAGAAAGAGCTAACTAACCATCCACATCAATACTGCAGCATGCAACCCCGTCTTGGCCAGTGGCCTCAAAGATATGAAGGGAGCTGGAGATGGGGAGGAAGAGGAAGAGGAGAGGAAGGGCAAATTAGAGTGAGGGCAAGACGAGGGCAGAGAGAAATAACCCTGCAGGGATGGAAACGAATTCACGCCTTTCACAATTTATGACGTTAGTTTTTGGGTTTTTTTGATATATTTAAACATGCCAAGCCCAATATTATGGCTGACCCTTCGGTTCTGCGTCAACCCCACCGCTCACTTCATACCAACTCCTGTGAGCTACGCACGTGAAACATGAGGTGAAGATCCGGTCCACATCTATAATATAAGAGACATGGAGTGACACCATTTTACACCTCTGTGCATACATTATGCATCTTTACTGACCTATTCAATGTTTTATTGGTTAGCCAACTCCAGTTTATAAGTCTGGATTTGGTAGTCCCACGAGGCTTTCACTCGTTCTCCACCCATCTCCCCCATCTTGACGTTAAGATTTCCAACCGCTACTCAGTACAGATGTTCCTTGTACACTATTCCCACAACTTGGTTGTAGCATTCCATGTATGCTTTACCTGCCTGTGTCTTAGAACTCGCTACTATGTGCTCGATTGTCTCAGCATCACCTTTGCACAGTCTGCAGCTGGGGTCTTGTCTAGTGTGGTAGACCCTGGCTCCATCCCTCTGTTGTGCTTCTGTGATTAATATCTCAGTGCTGTCCTTCACACTATCTTTTTTGGACACTGGTAGGACTATATACACATGTTTCTTGCCATGCTTTGTACTTTTCACTTCTAGAAACACCACTGGAACATGCCATGACACTTCTGGTGGGACCACTCTCAACAATAGCAACAATACTGTGAATGATGAGACCCCGGGGGTGTGACTGCACACCACGCTCACTTGTGTGTCTAAACAACCCGCATAATGAATCAACAAAAAAACCTGAGAACACATCAAGACGAGGAACATGACATTGAAGAGGTTGACAAACACTAGAAGAAGCCAGTGGTGAAAGATCCCAAGTGAGAGCAACATCAAGTAGTAAGAACACAAGAAAATTGGAAAATACCAAGGGTTGAGGGAGGAAAATTGAGTCACAGTGGTTATGTCTTTGACTCTCAGAATACTAACCACGGAGCTTTTTCAGCCCCTGGGCTCGACCTGTTATTACTGCCACACCTCTTCCACAAGCCTCTGGCAATGGTTGAACTTAAAGTAGGTTAGAGGTAAAAATGGAAAGAAAGGTGCACTTAGCCCAGCATGTAGAGCAGCGTAAACCTAATAAGCATCCACCAAAGATGTGAGGAGTGAATGCCTCTCCTTTTGCCAACACTATTCATCTGTCAAATGTCTATCTTCCATTTCCTTTTCCTCTTTTCCTGGCCTTCCCCCTGTTTTGCAGTCTAAAGGCCTTTTTTTTACCACTCTACCTCTTCATACTTCTCCCTGTTTTGCACTCTCACTCATCACACTTTTTTTGGACTCTCTTGTACAATCAATCAGTTCTGAATTACTCATTTACTCTGTCTCTATGTGCTCCATTTTCACTCTGCCACAGAGGACTCTGTTAATTTTCTCCCCTCCCTCGCTCTGGCTCTCTCTATACACTGCCTGATAGAATCAGATGCTATTTGTCTATTAGGGACCGTGGGGATATTTAATAAAGGGCCTGTAATAACAGTGTGTGGTTTAATGTGTGTGCATGTGCAGGAGTGCACATTTTGACCACAATATCCCTCCATTTTCCACCTTGATGAGGATATTAACATGTCCGATGTGGGGGCTGATGAAAAGTCATCTCGACACCAACGGTGAATGTCGCAGTTAATTTTCTATTTAGCTACAGTAACCCTAACCAAATCTAATTGATTAGGTGATCAAAAGTAATTGGTATTAGGCTCCAGCCATGGATTCATTTATCTTTTATGAATACTAATTGACCCCAGACTGCCCCCTGGCCCACACCTCCTCCACTCCCCAGTGGTCCTGGTTTCCTCTGCAGCTCCGACTGGACATTTGAATCATTCTGGGCTGCTCATGGCCTCTCAGTCTTTCGTACGTATCTGTGTAGCTATGCCTTGTGTCCATGTGGTTACCTCTGCTTGTGTACGGGCGTTTTTGTGTAAGCCGCACGCTGAGAACTTCTGCCGTATGTGCCAGTACGCCCATATGTGAAGTAAATTGCAACAGTGAAAATAACAGTTCTTTGGGTTGAAATGTGGGATGGATTTAAATAATTCAAAAAATAATTTTCTCCACCCATGTGTGACAGAAGGAGCTCCATAGTTTATGCTAAGAAAAGTTGAGATTATACATATCCATATGCCATATAGAAATAGTAAATTATCAACGTTCTCCTCTGGTGATTGGACTGTGAAATCACAGTACCTGGCACACACAGATAAAAACAGCAGCTCGGCCCCGAGACAGCGTGAACCCCTCATCACTCTGGCAATATGTTTATAGCAGAAACAAAGAAACTGAGAAAAAGAAAGTATGTTCATGTATGCATAAACACACCAGCAGCAGCCATGAGGTTGTTGGGCCTAAAAGGCTTTCATGACAACAACTCTGTGAGTGGTCAACATCAGCAGGCTTAACTATGTTTGTCGAGAGAAGATATTTAAATTTACGGCATATAACAGGAACATACAGTTCACGCAGACACAAGCTTGCTAATACGTAGTCCAGCTTCCTCAGCAGAGAAAAAATAAATAAATTAATAAAATTTGGGGTATCGTAAATATGGACAAATCTATACTGACAAGGCAGAGCAAGGAAGCGATAAGCTGGTTTAGATGATCAAAACGATATTTAATTAAAAATATGCAAAAATGCTCACAGTTCCGAGGTCATCAAACTCAACTGAAAAATAATCATTTCTGACTACATTTCAATTATAGTCTCTTTGCACATTTTCCATCTGCTCCACTGGAACAAATAGGGGAGAGAATCTGAAATGACATTTCTGAGTTTGTCTTTGACAAAAAAAAAAAAAACAATTGTTCTGGCTCCTGAAGTGCACATAAAATTACACATCAGCATCATTAATTACAGTACAAATCCTCCAAACTCCTTTCAACCTTGATAAAAAAGATGTAATTGGAAAAAAATGATCACTGAGTAGACAATCATGAAATGCGTATTCCTTTACAGTCTGCTTCCGATTATATAAAATGAATGTCACTCATCTTCTGTGTTTCGTCCTTATATCTTTTTAATTGTGGACATCTGCAAGAGTGCAAAGGGGACGTGCGCCGCGGTTTGCTGCGACGACAACAGGACAGTCTGATCAGATTGGAAACCTTTCTACCCCAGCGGTTCCCCCGTGCCCAATTATAGAAGAGAGAAAATCAAAGAGGAAAGCGGTCAGAGCTTGGAGAATGATCGATCACCATGACCTCCTGTGTGTAATATATATATATGTAACATGTCAGGTTGCGGGCTGGGCCACATACATTAGCCAGAACACGTGTTGTCCCAGACGTTACCCAATATTTCCACAGTGGATTGAACATTTAGGCCTGAGCAGAGTTCAGTAAGGCAGGGATGAGAGTCCGTCAGCGTTGCATGTAGTCTTCTATGGTACTGACTTTTATATTAATATTATTTTTTAGAGATATACATTACTTGAAGGAGGACACTGTATTATGTGATGTAAATTACACAAATGTGTTGAGGTTAAGATCTATGCAAATCAGCTACAGTCCCTGACTATCTTCATGAAAATGATATAGCACTCTGAATCCCCCTGCATTACCCTAATTAATCATTCATTCCTCACATCTACATATTCAAATTACCTGAGATCCACAGCAGTTGGGGGAGGAGATGGAAGATGTGATGGGAGGATAAGTTGCAGTAAAGAGTCACAAGAAAAAGTAGCAAAATGGTTTTGTTTCAAAGTCTTTGACTCGTCTCGGGTATCTTGGTGCATCCAAATGGCAGTGCTCCTCACATTTAGCCTGTGACCGTGTATTGTGATCTACATTAGCACTGGTCTCTCGTGGTGACACAGACAAAAAGTAATCTGCTGTCAAAGCTGAAGCACCAAAGTCTTTATGGCCAGAGCTGACAGATTCCCACCTCTGGCCTATTAGTGAACCCAGAGCCTCTGTGCTCTCTTCTTTCTGTTTGTGTGTCTTCTGTTGTGTTCATGTGAGAGCCTTGATTAGGGGCCTCGGGGAACTACAAGACAGAGAGAATGGTGACAGACAGAGAGGAAAAAATAAAAAGGCTACGAGACAAAAGAAGGGCAGAAGAAAGAAAAGGCCATATCAGAAGCCGAAAGAACCAAGATAGTGGAAAACAGCGTTAGGTGTCTAACCACTTTATATGTTTTAGTGGAATACAGAGAGAAACGTGCAGCTGGAGACAAATACATGAAAGGCATGCAGAAAGGTAGTGCACAGCTCCAACTATGCACCACGTTGGCTTCTGTTGTGTCTATTGGCATACATCACGTTACTTATGCCATGTACTGCATATGCTGTGCTCTAATTTACAGACACCCTCTAGGCTCAGCACACAAGAGAATGTAGGCATCCCAGTGAAGCTGTAAGGGGTTGTTCAGTCTGAGCTGGGACAGGTGAGGCTTTGGTTTTCCATCCAAATGGACAATGGAATCTAAAGCAGGAGCCCATTTCCTTTCCCAGGGCGTTATATTCTGCTATCATGCAAAAACTGTGGCAGCAAAAATTCAACAACAACACGTTATTCTGGAAGGCGACCGAAGAAGAAATGATACGGACCTCCAAACAGCAGTTTGATCTCTCTTTGGGATCGTTTTCTTTTGCCCTTATTTGTTTTCTGTTTTTAATTTCTCTATTTTCCAGTTTCACTTGTTTGGTTAGATTGAGGCATCAAATTAAAAGTCTATGGCATCAAAATGATTGTATTATTTAAGTGTAGGAAAAGTCATAAACAAAAGTGAAGCGCATTAGACGATGATGCCAAGGAGCCAAGATGCACCATCTTATTACATTTATGCAGTAGCCTCAAACAGCAGAAGATTTTTATTTAATTTATTTATTTATTGCCAAGGGGTCTTAAAAAAGCAGTAGTGCAAGATGCAGCCAGGCCCCTTCATCCTGCAAAAGCCCCTCACTGCTTTCTGAGCTCGTGGCACAAACTCACGTTCACAGTGCAAATATCAACATTACCCAAGATTAAAGGGGGTCATGTCTGACATGTTGATGAGACCAAAAGTGTATGTTCTCTGCTGTTTTTATACGGTTTTTGTAGTTAATAGACGAATTCATTTGCCCATAAAATTACAAAAAAGTGAAGAATTATAGTTCTCGTAATGGTCTCTGAAACCCAAAGAGATAAATTTGACATTTTCTTTACATTAAATTTACAATAATATAAAACTGTAAAAATAAAAAATGAGTCATTTTGAGAATCCTATATTTTTTTTAATTCAAAACATTTAAATGTTTAAATAAACACAAAATCGTGGTTGCTTTATATAATAATAATAATAATAATAATAATAATAATAATAATAATAATAATAATAATAATAATGAACAAATCTAATTGTGATGTTTTAGATCTTCATGTCAGACAACTTTTTTTCTTTTTTACCCTACAAATAAAAACACAGAGACCATACAAAGAGAAATTTAGGCCAAAGGGATTACCCACTCTGAAAGAAAAGCAAAGGTTTGCCAGAATGTTGCTAAGGAGACTTGAAGCAGGAGACGTCTGAAGCAGCAGTGGGGGTTGCAGACTTGGACTTTGCTGATGACTGGGTGGGTTGGCTGGCTGATCAGCAGAGATGCTGGCTGTCAGTGTGAGCCTATAATTGAGAGTGGGTGTGAGGTTCCCTCATGGATTCCTTATATTCTCTGACAGCTGTAGCATAGTAAAGGCTGTTCCCACCGCGCCACACTAACCGTCGCCTGCTTCTGTAAATGTATTCAGACACCACGTGGTACATTCACAGGAAAGACTATTGGACTACTGGAATTAGCAGGGAACACTTTTACACATTTGGTTGTATAATATGCATAATTTAGGATTGAATGCATCAGTACTTTACTGATTGGATGTTTGACGTGAAGTAAATTTGACAGCAGAATAACATAAGCTACTTTCTCGGAAGCAGTTGTTCAATTTTGATACCTAAAATTAAAATTTTAGTTATTAGACATTAAAAGTGTTGTGGCATTTAAAAAAAAAGACAACAGAACTTGAGTTTCTATTTTGATCAGCAGCTGAGTGCGTGATGGTAAAGTGTTCTCCCTCTCCAGGGAGTCTACGTCTGTGATCCTGCAGTGTTCCCGGTTGAAAGAAAACGCACGTCTGCTCGTGCATCAAATCAACCACATCCAAGTTCATAAACAAGAAGCTAGTGAATTCCAACATTTGCTCAATATGTGCCAACATCAGATGTCTTTACACCCTTCTATTTCTTTTCCTTCCATCTATCATGTCTTCACTAAGAAGGATGGATGGGGATAGCTTTTTTGAATTGATCTTTTTAATAAAACTGCAGTTCTTCTGCTTTTATTGTCTGCCACCCTCTCCCTTCTTTCAAATCAAGTGGGTTTTAAGCCAACGACAGTTCCAGTTGTTCCTGTGGACTTTGGTCACTGTACTCTCGTTTTTCCTCATCTGTACACAGGCAGGAATGGCTGCAGTACAAATCTATATAACTCACTTGTACAGTTCAGAGCAAATCTTCTGCAGGTAGGTCATGGAGGTCCTAAGGACTCCTTTAAAACTGACATAGCTGCCACACAGATATAGCCTGCCAGTAACGCACTGTATTGTCGCCAAGGAGGCTTTCAGTGGGAGCAGCAGTAAGGTCAACTATGGACATAACCAGAGACATGCTCCACCGAAGCACATAGACGAGCTGCTGTTGCTCTAATTGGATGCAAAGGAGTGAAAGCCCAATACACTACACTCAGATTAGCTCCAGCTTTAAGGACAATGGGCGCTGGAGGACCACAACAGCAAAACAGACAAGAATTAATGATGGTCATTACAGCTGCCAGCAACCACAAACTGTTAAATTTGCACCAGGTTTTTACAAGACGGGTAATTATGGGCCAAGTTCGCGAGGCTGCATCTTCTGGCATGTAATATTTCCACTTTTAGTGTAACATCTGACACCAAGTTTCAATTTTAGATGTAAGCCGCCACCTCTAATCTGCCTTGACTAAAGCTTTAGGCTATTTGGCAAAAGCATTTACGTTCATTTTGTATAATGCCTTAAATTAGCCCACATCATGTTGCTCTCAGCCTGACCTGCTTAATGCATCTTGACACCAGATATTTTAACAAGAATGTGAGTCTGCACAGACACGAGCTGTTTGATTCCTCCGTGCATCTGTACTCCATCTCTGTAGTAGTAACTCGTACTTTGGTGAGAATATGAAGAAAAAAGTGTCCTCCAAGAGGGAGACAGAAAGAGGGTGGTGATTTTTCCACGCTGAGGGTGGAAAAGATTTTAAGTAGACTGTGTAAAAGGGTTAAGTTAATTGCCACTGATTCCCCTTCCTCTCTCTGTTTTTCTCCTGAATGCTGTCTGGCAAACCAATTTGCACCGACAGAGTCAAGGAATTTCAGTGTGCAATCAGATAATATGCAGAAGAGGCAGAAAGGCTGGAGTCTGACTCAAGATAAAAGCTAGAGAGACAGAAAATCTCATCACATGCTTTCTTACTGTCACCTGCGAGAAAATTAGAAACAGAAGCCAACAGATCAGCTATGAAGAAATCCATCAAACCGCCTGCTCACATGCGTGCATATTTATGGACAATATGTAAAAGGATGAAACAGACTTCATATCTAGAGGGGAGACGCAGGAGATTTGTTGAAACGGTAATAAAGTAGGTAAAGTGGAAAAAATCCAAAAGAAGTGGTTTTTACCAGTGCATGACATTCACCAACTCTGACAGCTGTATTGGTGAGAATAACGCTGTTTTGGAGAAGTGGGATGATTAACAGCAAATGGCATGGTGATGAGTCCTGACCTTTCAGGATAAGAGGAGAGTGATGTAGAGGTGGGACTCGCGCTGTTGTGGGAGTGGCTGTGTGACACATATGCAGGACAAGATTGATTTCTGTTTGTTTGTGTTCTTGTGTGTTTACTAGGGTATACATCGCCATGCATTACGGTCCATGCTTGTCACCCATCAGCTACACCTTCTTCAGACATAAGACATATGGTAAAAACAGGAAAATAGAGAATATGATTACATGCACTTAGAGTGAAAAACTTAAATGGATATTTACTGATAACAAAGACTGTCAGACCTGCGCAGCTCCTCTATGTTTCCACTCTAGTCTCGTTTCCATTACTGCTAGAATTGCACAAAATTTAAAAGTCGTAAAGAAAAACCTGTAATTGAAACACCTGGAATTATAAAATAAAATAACTTGTCAAATGTCACGAAAACCTTTTTACAAAGTGGTTTTTCAGATGTGTCAAAAGTCCAGTTTAGCACAAAAGTGAAATGGAATTTTTTTTCACATTTACACATCTCTGTCATCGCTGGAGGTGATATAGTCGGGCGTGTGGCCAGACCATGTGAACAGAAAGAAAGCAGGATGGCGCACAACGCCTGGAAAGAGGAGGAGACGGAAAATGACCATCTGGAGCGTTATCGTCACTCGCAATAATTGGTCCAAACCTAAAGATGTTTCTGTCCATCTTCTTCGAAGATTTAAAGGAAAGTCTTGCAGAACGAGATTCTTGGAGAGTTACGCTCATTAAAAGAAGTCTTGCGGGACGACGCACTATGAGAATTACACTCACTGGCAAAACGCCCCACCCCCCAGCCCCAGCGGTACCTTGTCACAATTTCAGAATTGTCAGTTTTGTTTTGTTAAAAAATGTCATGGAAATCCACCTTCTGTTGCTTTCTTGCTCTCTCCTCCTTATCTGCCCCCCTACTCCAGAGTAACAACTACTGACAGAAGTTAAGTAATTCCTAAATCCACCATTTGCACAAAAACCTGGCAGCAAAATGTGGTCTTGCATATGGATATTCATATGCACTCACACTGGCAGACAGCTTGAACTGTTCGATTCATCACTGCACATAAAAACACATGGCACATGCACATGCACATGCACATGCGTGTGCATTGCATTTGCATGCAAAATACTGGAAGAATTCCTGTGTGAACATTATGCTGACTGTATCGTCTCTCTTCCTCTCTTGATCATTCTGTACTTTTCGCTCTCTGCTGGTTTAATGAAGATGTCAGGATCAAAGTATTTGTCCCACTCTATGCAGAGTTGTAGGCGGGAACGTCTAGACTAGCCAGTAAGAGTTCAAATCACCCAAAGTCAAACCCACACTGTCAGAAGAAGATTTGATGCTTTACATAATCAGATACCCACACACATTCACACGGTATGCTTGCGCACACACCGAGCAACTGTGGCTGACTGCGGGAGGTGAGGAAGTTTTGGCAGATGGAGCGATCGTGTGTTGAGCAGCTCTGCTGACATGATCAAAACCAGACGAGAAACTCATTGAAGAGTATCAGACAACTCAAATCAGACATCCGCTGCACTGCCTGGCTGCAAACTGTATCTTGGGCCATGTTGAACTACATAAGAGGGTTTTATGGTTTTTAATGAGCAATTGTGTTAAATGTTTTTGTTGAAAAAGAATCTGGATGCTGCACCATAAATGACTGCTTTTCTGAGGACTGCACTGATGCTCATAGGAATTGACATTTTGTTTTTGTTTGGTTTGCTGTAGTACAAACAAAATCATACCAGAACGTCACGGTCACACGCAGAAGAGAGTTATGATCCCGCACAGCAGAGAAACAACACTGCATTTGCTTTCTGCTGGAGCTGATCACCATCAGATTTTCAGTAAGTTTACAGATAACTAATAAATGAATAGATAATAAAGCCCCCTGCAGCATGGTGGCTTGGCGGTTAGCACTGTTGCCTCAAAGCAACAAGGTTCCTGGTTTCGACTCCCTGCAGGAGTCTTTCTGTGTCAAGCTTGTTTTCTTTGTGCTTGCAGGGTTTTCCCCAGGTTCCCCAGGTTCTCCGGGCTTCCTCCCACAGTCCAAAAACATGTCTGTAGGTTATTTAGTCATTCTAAATTGTCCATAGGTGGGAATGATTGTGCGTGTGTCTCCCCATGCTTGTGGGGTTGAGTCAGGAAGGGAATCCGACATAAATCTGTGCCAAATCAATGTGTGGTGACCACTTACTCCCTTAGTGGGAAATGGTAGATAGAGAAAAAAAAAAAGAGAGAGAGAGAGAGAAAAACACCCAGCAGGGGGAAAAAAACAAGGAAGTAAAGGTGGAATCAAAGTTGTCTGAGCTGAAAGTAGATGAGGCTGCCACTAATAATGCCATCAGAAATCTATAGTCTTTCAACAACAAAAGAGGTGTTCCGAATGAACGCAAGTCCTGTCTGTCTGGCTGCACAGAAAGTTGGCTTGATTTGGACTTACCTGACGCTCTCTCGGATTAGTATCATTCTTTTTTTTATGCTGACAGAAATGCAAACTCATGGAGCTCAAGGGTGGAGGGGTCTGTGCACTCACAAATGATCTGTGGCGTTGTCAGGCCGCGCGACAAGATTTGATTCCAGCTTGGAGATACGCTACTTGTCTGAGAGAATTTCTTTTCAGTGTGGGTTTGCATGTGTTCCCCTGTGTGTGGTGGATGTGAAACATAGGCACTGCTTCCATTACAGAAAAATGTGTGCGCACGCAGCAGCAGCTGTATTCTGCTGGGACAACTGTTGTTGTGATGGTTGGAATTGTAATTTAAATAGCACTTGCCAGACTTTTACCAATTTGTTAAAAACTAAGATGAGAAAATACAGACGAGAAAGAAGTATTGTAGAGAAACGCTTTGTATATATTAAAATGTTTCATTAATAAAGACTGAGATATTCTCAAAGACAAATTCTAAAGTGGTGAAACAGAAGAGTTTCCTCTGTGTTTAGTACATGTTGGGTGTCATCACCTCTAACTTCACTCGCCTGTCAGCATTTTAAAACAAGTTAATCAACCTGTTGACATTTTGAGAAACACCGTCTGAAGTTTAAATGTGTGAAAAATCAATCAAGATGCTATATTTCTATTTTATTTGCATGTTTAGAGTAGGGAAACCGCTTATTGTAAAAAATTTAAAAAAAAAGAAAACGGCAGGTAAAGTATAAGAATGACAGGCCATGAAGTGCACGTGTCCTTTATACAAACATGTGGTCGCAGGCAGGAGACGTTCAGAGCTACGAACCTTTTCCTGAATGCATAAACGTGCACAAATTCATTGAGCTCACATGTCATAAATGAAGTCCACAGTCCACTTAAATGATTGTTTTCTCTTGTTTGGATCATGTTGATCATTCCCAGATATGTGCAACTAAGATTAATATTCCAGCTGTTGGAAATGAGATAATTAATAGAAGATGAACAGGCCTGTTTCCTAAACGTTAACTCAAACAAACCCTTTGGTCTCTACTTGTGTAGCGTTGTGCTTTAGAAATCTTGTGATTGTAAATTGATTCCAGTCTGGTAACTCATTTTACAGTCTTGTGTTGACACTCCCATTATTAAATTAGCCTTGAAAAGCCCTCATATTAAATATCTTCGTAATAAACAGTGCCCTAAAGAATATGATTATTAAATGTTTGGAGAGGATAATAATTCATCACTGCTGTGTGACAAAAAAAAAAAAATTCACATGGTTCTTTTCAGTTTGCTTAAAAGGTGAATTACAGGAAATGAGGTCAGACTAATTCATCAAAATTACAATCTTGACAAATGTAAAATATGTAGTCATGTGCAGAGAATGTAAAACCCCTTCCCCTTAAGAGTTTTCACTATTAATCATTTCAGTAGTTTGATCACTTGCCACATGCTCTGAATTATCCAAAATTAATTAAATAAATGTCCTGAACTGATTACCGGCATCTGTAAGCAGCTCTAATACAGTCAGATGATTTGGAGGTTTGCTGGTCTGGAGCATTCAGGTGCATTAGCACGTTGCCAAGAAGGAAAGACATCAGCAACAATCTTGGAGAAGAAATGAATCCACAAGGACTATAAGGCCATTTATAAATCTTTTGTTTTTAAAACATGTCCATCCTTCAACAGGAAGACAGGATCTACATGTCAGACTCGATAGACTGCAGTTAATAAGGATGTAACTTCTCTAAAAAGATTGGTAGGATTGTTTGGGTTTGCAACAAATCTTGACAAACTGCAGGACTTCTTGAAAACACGGCATTTGAACAGAGAAGACCAAAGTGGAGATCAGCTTACAGCTCACAGCACTACCTATGATAAAAACAAAACACAGTATATGAGCACAATCACCAAACTCCAGTTTCCAAGCACAGAGGTGGAGGGGCGATGATGTGAGCTTGTTCTGGAGCCACAGAACAATTCTGAACCGAGACGATGATCGCAAGCGCACAAGCACCTATGTAACAGATGCTGAAATGACTCAAAGGCCAGCCCTTAACCCAACTGGAAGCCTGCATCTTTACAGTCAAGTAAGGACAAAAGAAAATGTGCATCGAAAGGCTGAACAGAACATATGTTGGCATATTTTTTATGGGAAAACAAAATGTTTTTATTCAACCAAAGAAACTGAAATTCACGTTCAATGATGTCTTAAATACATCTTTTACAGTTTAGTACTGGATCAGAAAGAACTGAGATCAGGGCTCTTCGGTCCTCGAGGGCCGGTGTCCTGCACGTTTTTGATGTTTCCCTGCTTTAACACACAGTGTTGTCCAGACCTTGATGACAAGTTGATGATGACCATTAATTAGAATCAGGTGTGTTGATGCAAGGAAACATCACAAACAAGCAGGACCCCGGCCCCCGACGACCGAATTGAAGACCCCTGACTTAGATGCTCCACAAACATTGCAAAAGCATTTATTAAACAGATTCCTTATTCTGTTCAGCTTTTCACTGCATACTGAGCAAGTAAATGGAAAGAAATCCAGACATCAAAGTCCAGGCCGTGTGAAAGCACTGTTTCGCTTACTTTAATTTACATCCACTGTGCTAATTAATTCACATGTAGGAGAATTGGGAGCTATTAATCAGGCTATTGCAAGGCCAGTCCAAGCATTAATAATGCTTTTTTGCCAACTAGATAAAAGGGTGCAGTGAATTATTCAGTGAGCTGAAGTCTGTAGCGCTGGTAAGAGTTTTGCTGCATGTAATTTAAAAGTGAAATACGTAAAGAAAATAAAATCCCTGACATTCCATCAGCTTAAAGCTCTATTATTATGTGCAGACAGGAAAAAAATGCAGAAAAGGGTGGGTACCCATTTGTAGAAAAGACAGATTCTTAAAAAAAAGACAATAAAAAAAACAACATATGACTGGTTCTGCTGAATTAAATAATATCACAAACTTGTGAAAAGAATAAAGACACCATAATATTTCTATCTTTTTTCTTTTATTTTCTTTTACTCATTTTAATAACTCCAGGAGAAAACGACAAAAAACAAGGAAATAAGAGTTTCATAAAAGACATGTAGCCAATATTCAGCCTCTCGACTTCCTGGACAGCAGTAATTATGCTTTGAGGGTGAGTGACAGATCGGGTTTGAATGGCAGGAACGAGAGCAGTGGAAAGGTCGTTTGGCCCATTATGACCAGGAGGTAGCAGCAGTTTGAATGCGGCAGCCACGGCTGCCTCATTTTGTTGCAGCCTTCCTGTTTCCTTTATTGTTTCAGAGCCGGGATATGTTGCGGGATTTTTGACGCCGCCATACAGATCACGGCTTGTGCGTCCGTGTGTGCGTGGATCATGCTGCCAGCCCCCAGATGCCGCGAGTCAGTGTTTCAGGAGGCTCATTCCTGTTTGACACCCACATCTCCGGCTAAACGAGTTGGCTTTTCAAATGCCAGATCACGGTGGGAGATTGAGAAGGCCCTCTGATGGGAACATGATTGTTTTTCCAGAAAAATGGAATGAAAGGGGAGAAAGATGGAGAGCAAATGGAGATGAAGACTGCTTTCTGTTATTAGCCTGGTTCATTCGACTGACAGAGGAAATAGTGAGGCTCTCTCGCTCTGCTGATCGATTCCTCTTCTCCGGGAAGACAGCCAGCACAATACACTATCTCTACATTTATCTCCTCCTTTCTCTCTGTTTCCTCCCTCTTTTTTATTTGCCTGTTTATCATTTGGTTTCTGTAATGTTTTCTCAGATAATTGCTTTTCACTGCAAGTAATTTGTGAGGTAAAGTCCTTCGCCAATAAGCAAATTGTAATAAAAAGTTATAGGTTCCTATATGACAGTTCCTGTGAAATTGATTCCAGAGTCCAATTAATGGCATGTGATAAAAGGCAAAGTACAATCTGGACTTTTCCAAGTTTAAAGGTGTGTGTCTGTGTGTGTCATGATGCTGATGGCGTTTTCCCAGAGCCCAAAAAGCAGCAACCGAATTTACATTATTTAAGGTCACAGCAATAAAAGCCAAAAAAGCACTGATAAAATATGATTTGAGTCAAACGTATTTATTACCCTACTTGTTGTAACCTACTATCAGCTTTGGCACTTCATTAAAATTGCTTAGTTAGGGCATCTTAATAAGAATACATCACCCTGTGTTTAATCTGCTTCCACACTACAGACAGAGTGAAAATTAAAACTTCATATATATACTGAATTGGAAGCAAACCATCGTCACTGATAAATTAAAACATTAAATTATTGGGCTCATAATAAGATGTTAAACTTCACAGGACTTTTGAAAAGCACTTTTATATTTTTTCTTTCCTTTTTTGTATCATCGTTAAAGCACTTTGAAGAGTAATTAACTGCATTTATTGCCAACAGAGACAAGTAGACATTAACCAAATGTGTCTTGACAGAGATAACTAAAACACTCGGTTACAGACTGGCAACTATGATATTTGTATCATATTATCAAATAGGCTCAGAAAATAAGGCGATCAAAAACATTTTTTCTGAACTACAGAGTGGTTTAGCCAAAACAATGTAAAGCTGCTGACTCCTTCATTACAAAGAGAAGAAAAGTCTCTTTGGGTGGAATAATGAGATTTTAAAAATATACCACTGGCTGGCTGGTACAGTTAAAAAGATTTAAAAAAAAGCTATTTTAAAGGATTCATTGGATATATAACAATTATATGAAATACACATATCGAGCATAAAAGCAGAACGCTTGCTTGGTGGTTGATGCTGTTGCCTCACAGCAAGAAGGCTCCCGGCCGGACCTCAGGAGGAGTCTTTCTGTGTAGAGTTTGCATGTTCTCCTCGTGCTTGAGCGGGTTTTTCTCTGGGTTTTTCCCACGGTCAAAAAACATGTTTGTAGGTTCTCACTCTAAATTGTCATTAGGTGTGAACGGCTGTTTGTGTGTCTCCCTGTGCTTGTGGGGTGGCGCCAGAAAGGGCATCTGGTGTAAAACCTGTGCCAAATCAATGTCCGGACTGTGCTGATCCGCTGTTGTGACCCCTCCGCCTAGAAGGAAAGAAGCCGGAATGATCGCAAGTGCCAGACTTTGTGTTCAGGCTCAAAAACGACTAGACTAATTACTACAGTTGTATGTTGTGCAGCGAAATAAGATGAAGTCCATAATTGGGTTACAACATTTCCAGAAATAACAAAACAGTTAAGAGTTAAATCTCTGCAAGGAGAGCTATTGTCTATTAGATCTTTCTTTCTTTATAAATATAGTCATATGAGTCATTGTCATTTTGATTAAATTCAGGCTAACGTCACAGAGGACAATCAGCCAAGAACAAACAAACTTCAGCCTGGCTTAAGAAATGTCTCTGAAAGTGTGACTGTAGTGTGTTTGTTATGGTTTTACTCCTAAGTGGGACCAGCTGTTCCAAGTTTCCATCTGATAAAGATGACGTTTTTAACCTTCTTGACATCTCCAAAGGACGTCTCATTTTGCAGTACATGACATATTATTTTTCCCCTTTTTAAGGGAAAAAAGCTGAACATGAGTTCACGTTCAGTCGATCCCTTCAGGGACCGCTACTGCTGCTACTCCATGTTCAGCAAAAGACATATGACCAAAATCAGCCGTCGTGATTGACAATTATTGCTTTGATTCTGCAGGGGAAGTGATATAGACCTGACATGTCCTGTTTATGGCCATGACTGCGTGAAATCCATTTCTCTAAGTCCTCGTGTCTTACTCAAAGAGATGAGGAAGAAGTGGATCATTTGGAGGAACTGCAGTGTCCCATCAACGTACCAGAGATGACACATGTGGGGGTGTTTATTTTACTAGAAAGCAGTGCTGCACATTTGAACTTTGAACAGCTGGATATAGCTGCTATACTTATTATAAAACCTGAGCAGTTAGTAACCTTGCACATATGTCTGGACATACGTATCTGCTGACCGATGTGATTTTTTAAACTTTTTTTCTCTTCTGCTCTCATTAGCTTCTGCTCTCCAGCAGTGACCCACCAAAACTCACCAATGATACATAGACAGGGACGAGAGACTCCCAGATCTGCAGCTGTTTCACTTTGGTGCACATGTCTCTCACTGCTGACATCCATGTCAGCGTTCCGACACAAAGCCACTGGAACACATTCCCTGATGTTATCGCTGTCAAGCCAGATACTCATCATACCATATATTAGTGTTGCATTTATGATCGCATTACAATTCTGATACTCCCACTACCATGCAACTTTGCAGAATGTACTCTTTGCTTTTTGAAAATCATTCTTTCGTTGAAACACATGTGGTTGCAACTATTTGAAGTGGACGTTGTACAGTCAAAGCAGGATCAGCTTTGCAGCTTCAGAGGAAAGACGGCAGGCCACTGTCATATGGGAGTGGGCAAAGATGCAGCTGGACCACATTCATAGATTCACTGGATATGAAAAAAGGTGTGGAGTCAGACACAATGACATTTCATGCCCATGAGTGTTCTTTTTTCTTTTCATACAATAAACTGTCAAATTAAAAGTTCAAGATCGAATATGATTTGTAAAAAAGATTAATAATAACTAGAGTGGGACTTTAATGGAGACAGGCTAAGATCTTTCGAACTAAGTTGACGCAAAGTGTTAAGCTGTCTGTTACATGATTAAGTCAGCGTATACAGAGTACAAAAGCTCCCTTTTCAGCCATGTGCTTACTGCTTTGTTTATAGTAGTCAGTATTAGCAGGTGGAGTCGACCAACTCTCAACTGTACTTCCTTTATATCTTTATAATATGTTTCCTTTCAAGTAAGGTTCATGGGTCCTGAATTGTCAGTTTCACGACAGAATCAATCTGAAAATGATTTCTGAGTCAGCGGAAATGGGTTAGTTCATAAATGCTTGTCCTTTTACAAAAGAGCAGATAAGCAATTGGGTGAAAAAACAAAGAGCAAACAGTTGCTCCCCTTTTTTCAGTCCATCGGTGGATGTGCAGTGTGACATGAATATATTGATCTATTGCTGTGTTTGTATCTGATAGCGAGGCATCCTTTCTGCTGAAGACACTGTAAAGAATTCATGAGACAAAGCTCAGAGCAAACGGGCCATCCCTCAATGTCAGAGAATCCTCATCACAACCACCTCTGACACACACACACGCACACACACACACACACACACACACACACACACACACACACACACACACACACGCACGCACAGGAAGAGTGAGCTTCTTCCAACTGACTGACACAGTCAAATCACAGTAGTCATGCAGCAAGTGGAAAGAGCATCAGAGGCCCAACACAATCCTCTGTCAAACCCAAGTACTGGCTCAGACACACAAGGAGCTCCTGAAGAATCAGTGTGCGAGTACCGCCTTCCCATGTGGTCAGCGCATCACATGACACTATTGTCAGTGACTGAGCTCAGCTGTGATATGGAGGTGTTGACAGGTAGCAGTCCAGTGGGACTTGTGCAACCACAGCAAACTAGAGTTACTTGCACACACAGGCACGATCACATTCAGATGCACAGGACGTGACGTGACAGACTGCAAATCTTGGCGACAATGTGGGAACCTCAGAACATCAATAATGCAGCGCCTCTGACAACTGGAGGAATCAAACTCCCAGTACTGTCTCACTCTATCATCATATTTCTTTCACATTCTTTTTACGCATGTTGCCACCACTTCTTCACTATCCCTCCCATCCATCTCTTCTCACTTCGTTACCCTCTCATCCGCAGCAGCATGACGATGGAGTGTGAATTAGAGAGCAGAGAACGGGATCAGCAGAGCTGCTGCTGTTCAGGGCAACTTGACTGCATAGTATCAAGAGTGACACACATTTGGCTTTAAGGAATCGAAACACATCTAAACAGCTGAAATGGGTATGGCGGTTGATGGGTGCCTGATACATAAGTTTAGGTTGTTATCTGGAGCTGTGCAGCTTGTATCATTTAGCCAGCTTGTCAGCCACATGAACACTAATGTACAAGCACACAACAACAGATAAATGTCATAACCAAAGTGGAGCAACTCATAGTGGCACAGCATCTATCTGTTGTGTTGACAGAAGAGAACTGCTGGGGACACTGAGGTCTGTACATACAGATGCACAGGGAACAGTGCCCGAGGCTTGCTGGGTTTGGATGTCACTGCGGTGGCTGTCACCAACTGCAGAGTCATTGCAATGACATATACATCTGTATTGTCTAGTTCGCTGTGTGACTATCTATCTTTCTCTATTGCTCCTTATGTTTCCCAAGGTTTTTTGCCTCGTGTCTTTTATTGCAAATATTGCTGCTATCAATAAAAGGGTAATTCAAATCTGGTGGTGCATATTCTGGTATCGTTGGTATAGGATAACAAAACAAAAACAAAACACTGACTGGCGTATCTTCAGTCCAAACATAAGCTCCAGAAACAGTGCGTCTTTGAGTGGCATTGAGGCAGAGAATGTTGTGCCAGGAAATATTGGGAAGCAGGCAAGGATATCACTGCAAGAATGTGGACTTTATTCTTGGAGGATCTTTACAGTTTTTACTGTGTATACTGCAGTCCACAAACTGAAAATTTGAGATTTTCAGCGTGTAAGCTGTCGTTCCCTATAGTGAGAATAGAAAAATGGTAATAGACAGGAAGCGGAAGGGGGGAAGGCCGCTACCTCACATGAGCGGCCAACTGGCAGGCTTATCGTTGTGGTCAATATCCAGTTAGTCACACTGAGATAACACCAATCACCAAGAACTGTGAGATCTGGGCTAATAGAAGAAAGGGAAAAAAATGTGGCCACAAGGCCAGAAACACAGGCAATTTGCAGGAAGACAAAAAACAAGAGGAGTTACTTTTTATACTTTGTAGGTGTTTGTCAGCAAAGCTGCCCTGGATTGATGAAAAGCTTTTGAGTCTACTCATATTCGGCATTGCCAGGCCTATCTGCCACACCTGCTTTAATCAAAGCTGTGTGTTTACGCAGCCACAATCCCGTCTCTTTTTGCAGGCTTGCCTATGTGCAACTCTGAGTCTCATCTCTTTATTGGTGAGGAGTTGGCGTTACTGGTGGGCCCTGCCTGCCGAGAGAAACTCGCAGGGTTTCCAGAACTTAGGTGCCAAACATTACTGCTTCACATACTACTTAACACATTCATAATAATATATTCTGTGAGATAGCAGACAGAACTAAAAAAAGAAAGACCTAAACCTAAATTCTGCTTTAATGCAGAGGTTAACAATGTGACTGCACTCATTGTGTTCTCTGACGCTTTCCTTTTCTTCCTGTGTATTTCCAAAGCTCCTTGGAAATGGCTGCGACACAGCGAACCATGCAACTGGTCACAAATGCTAATGATGCATGGCGAACGGAAGACTGTCCCTCCTTCTCTGAACAGTTCATTCTAACCACTGCATCTAAATGGATCTGACAAGTGTGTGCAGACACACACACACTCACTACAGACATCAACTCATCCATATAATGCTGACAGCCAGTATTGCTCTGCAGAAAGATATTAGTTAGCTGTATTGCACTGCTTGCATTTGCAATAAAGTATATTACTCACAAATGCCATTTAGGTGTAAGACTGTGGCTGGATGCTCGTCACATGCTGTAAGGAAATTGTTTTCCTCTGAGCCATGCAGCTCTGGCCAAGTGGCACCGCTTGGCAAACTTCACACAGGACTATTTCAGCACTTCTATCACAGAAAAAACAAAAACAAAACAACAACAAAAAAGTGACATAAATTGCTGATCCTACTCAATGATGGGCTGATTCCAGTTTTTAAAGAAATGGCTAAATTTGAGTCGCTGAATCATCCACCCAATTATTTAGTGGAGCTTGTAATAGAAACTGTGTTAAGTACAATGTATGGATTTATTGAACCTTTCACCCTCTGACACAAGTCACTGTCAGAAGGGTTGACTTAGTTCTTGCTTTTAACTTCTGCTGAAGGGTAACCCATCTTTTGTTTTACCATATGATGGAATGCTTAAAAGGAACTGATCTGCCCAGAAACAGACAGTCATGATGTAAACACACACACACATATATATATATTTATGTGTGTGTGTGTGCGTCACGTCTGTCTTTGCTCGGGGAGACACTCTGCCAGACTACTATTGTACGCTGACAGACTGTACTCCTTCTGCTGCAGAATAAATCATTTAACGAACTATGCAAAGATAACAGGAGAAGACCTATTTCATCTCACTCGGGTTTCAAAAGTGTTCCACCACAACCACCATAAAGGCAACTGTGTAGTCTTGTATTTTGTTTTGACTTCTGAATTAAAAGGTCAGTATGAAACTCCTCTCTAGTGTTTCACCTCCTCCATGGCCCAGCAGTGACTGGTTTCCGCCTCCACTAGAAGCACTTCTATTTCTGTGACGCTTCCTTTCCACCCGTCACTCTCTGGTCTGGCCACTCCTCATACTGTCACTGCAGTCCTGTTGGCCTTTTTATCTCTTACATTTGTTTTGTTTCCCTTCCCAATGCAGTCTTGTTAGTGCTCTGTTAACCTTTCATTAGTCTAATGCCAGGTTTTCCTCGCCGCCTCCTGCTTGACTCTCATGCTTTACAAGTTCTACAATAAAGACCTATTTTGATGAAACAGAATCTGGAATTTTTTTGTTCCTAGATTAAAAAATTATTTTATCCTTGGATTGTTTTGTGTTGACACAGAAATAAAGCACATGTTAAGTTAGGCAAACTAAGTTAGTTGATGTGTGAACATCTCATCTTGAGGTTGCCTCTCAGCAGCACCTCAGGACATCACCTCTTTGATTCAATCACAGTTGGGGTTTTTTTTCTTTTACATTGTCAGATTTTATTGCTCAGATTCACTGCATTTTTGTCACAGTCCGAGCTACCCCTCCTCATTATTTCCTTATTTCTGTATCAAGATTGATTAAAGGTAAAAGATATCTATTATGTCACTTACTTCCTGGTTTCAGCAGCGGATATGGGGGGGGTGGGGGGGTGGGGGGGGGGGGGGGGACCCCACTAAAAAGACCCTAGTTCCTGAAAAAGGTTCCTGCAGTGGAAATGCAGCTTATGACAATTCTTTCCTCGAGGCCCATTAGTGCCTCTTCACACCCCTAACAACCATGCAGCCCACAGAGGGAGAAGAGGGGGAGGACTGAGGAGGAGGATTACAGAGGAGAGAGCAGAAAGAAGTGGGTCGGCGTGGGGCTGTTGGGTGAAACAGGGGAGGGCGGCCCGGGCAGAGTCACTGGCCAAGCGGGAAAAGGTTGGCAAGGGATTAATGAAGACTGAAGAGGAACACGAGGGGAAATTATTAAAATAAATAAATAAATGAATAAGCAAAGGCTGTGCTGGAGAGAGAGGAATATGGATTGGAAAAGGAGTTGAGGGGTGGGTGGGATGTGGGGGGATTGGGAATTGCGGGCTCTTCCAATATGGCTGTTTAGCAAACACAATTTGCATAGAGCCAATGTGGATGTAGTTCTGTGACACAGTTATTTACATACATTTGCATAAAATTAATCCCCTTCCCAATTTCTGCAGCGATTGTTTTTGATGCAGAAAATAAGCCAACAGAATGAACTGATGCATCCAAACAAAGCAAACATATTGACACAGACTCTGGCTGGAAGTGTAGGGGAGATGCTCAGGCTGCTGTGTGTGAGAAATGATGTGTGGCACAGCATCTGTGTGCAGCAAACATGCAAGGTTATTTAGTGCATCTAAAAGAAAACAATAAAGATGCACTCACCCTCATTTTCTTTGCTCACTTACTCCTCAATCTCAGCAGATCATGTGTACTGTACATCTATGTTTTTTACAGATTTGTTTTCCAAGATTTCTTTTAATGAATTTACAGTCCAATCAAAATTTTTTTTATCTTGCAGTCTGTGTGGCAGATGAATAAGTACAAGAGCACCTTGCAGATCACAGTCAACAACAATAGAGTATTGTTAAAGAAAGAGGCATAAAACTGTAACCAGCATCCTGTGTATGGTGGTTATTGCTGGTTACACAATATGTCTTATAAAGTCTTCAGATGTGTTAGAGTGACTCTCCCACAGTGTCATTTTGAACTGTGCAAGGTATTTGTTCAGGCAAGCAAACTTCAGACAGAGCAACGTAAGAAGTGGAACATTTAACTTTAAAAGACATATTTCCCCCAGGATCTCTTTGACAATAAAGAACAAATGGGGTGAATAGTGGACTTACTTTGACCAGAGGGCCAAAACTCAAGTCTAAATTAGTCTAAATGGCTACTAAAGTAGCAGATGGGCGCAATGGATTTCAGCTGAGCATAAGCTGCCAAATATTAAACTTGTTTGAACTTTTTACCTTCCCGTGTCCACCAGCAGGGCAGTATGAGCACATGTGGATACTCCGGATATGTCAAAAGTTACTGAAAATGGCATGAATGTCAACAAAATGTATCAGTAGATAAAAATCAAAGGATTTTTTTCAAAGTAAAATACCCAGCCCCACCAAGAGGAATACTTAAAATAATGGCTACATCATAAATGCAAATAGAGTCAATGAGCTTCTTCAATATTTACCTGTTGCATATTTAAAGATTAAAACCTGAGATCACAAGAAAGCACATGCAAAATACATGCTTCTCCTTGCTAATGAATTCCAGCTGGCTCGATATACAGACAAAGGGAAATAACGGTACCGAAGATTCCTTCACTAATCATTTTATCCTGCGATCAATTCAGGCTACAGAGCATGAAATAATGCAGATCCTCCACTCAGGCCAAGTGGGAATTGGTCAAACACATTTTGATGGTTTTGTGTCTGTACTTGTGTGTGTTTGCAGGCGTGACTGCAAAATAAAAGAAATTCTAAGAGTGGGTTTGGGGTTGTGCCTCTGAATGTGTGGCCATTGATCAAAGGCAGAGCCCTGGTTTGCTGGTGAGGAGAGGAGCCGATTGATCAGAAATGGCTGTAATTGGAATCTAAATAAGACCTGCTGCATTGATTTAATCTCAGTTCTAAGCTTTTGGCTTCTGTAACTGCGAGTTTGCTGAAACCAGCCAGCCCACCTCCTTTATCCCTCCTCTTCTGGTACCTGGCTTCATGCATGAATAATTACTCAAGTTTAACTTTCACATCTAAACTGTAAGTAACTTGGGTGATTGACTGAGCACAGCATGTTTTGTAATATGCAGCTCTCAATTTTCTTTCTTTCACTGCAGCACGCTCTCAATGACGTGTAGCAATTTTCCAAAAGAGATAGGAGAAATTGCAAATGGTAAACGTTTTAAGATGCAAACAATAGAGCAAATAAACATGGCGGCAAAACAACCCAACATAAACAGCGTGGAGAGTCAGTGATGCCTAATCAAAAGGCAAAAAAGAAAAGAAGCTACTTGAGAGCAAACACACTTATACACCAACACACAAGCACACAGTCGCCTACAAACATCCAGCAGCAAGATAAAGGCTAAATTATGGGATCTGGGAATTGCCTGGTGAGAGCAGCATCATGAAGACAGAATGCAGCATGTTGCAAATCACCTCTGCAATTTTTGTGCCTGTACCCTGTCTGTATTTTAATAGTCATTCATGCATAGCTACAGGCATACAGGGAATAAGGAGCCACAGTTTTACTCCTCTGTAAGGCATTATAGATGTTTCATTCTGTCATCTCCATTACTATAACAGGAGCCGACAGATAAAACATACATTTGTCTCATTTACATATAATGATGACACAATAAACTGAATGTCATTCAGACTGTTTATGCATGAGGCTTTTTTATTCTTTTTTTTTTTTTCTGTTTTAGCCAGATTAGTATTGCACAAACAAGGAGGACCCCAGGGCTGTACACAACACACTGCTTTCGCATTAGCAATTGAGCAAAAGCACACCTAAGAATACAAACTACATAAGTGATATGTGATAACAGAATGGGTATGATCAAGAACAACAGAAACTCTCGCAAGTTACAAAATTACTCAATTTCTAGAATTATTGATTACATTGGCTTTGGCCTCCACAAAAAAAGAACAGTCTTTCTTAGGCTGTTGTTAAAACTGTATCAGGGATGTTGCACCCGATTTGAACGTGTATATCACTATAAAGTGCTGACAGTGACAGACTAAGGGAGTGACACGTGAAAAAGGGAACTGCGGTTCTCATGTGAAGGGTT
The DNA here is from genome assembly GCA_014839995.1 of Xenentodon cancila. NCBI lineage: Eukaryota > Metazoa > Chordata > Actinopteri > Beloniformes > Belonidae > Xenentodon > Xenentodon cancila. Next base: position 23,537,556 of record CM026206.1, read on the forward strand.
CATGTGCAATCAAATATACCGTAACCACTGCTGGCTGGACTGACAGAAGTCAGCTCAGGTCCCATTGCAATAAGTCACACCTCAGAATATGAAGAATCATCTTTTTAAATGCTTTTAAAAAACAGTCGATGACAAGCTTTCCCCTGATAATGCCAAGAGTCTTTGTTTTTTCAAATGTTATTTATGTTATTATATGTATGTTATAGTAGTTTTATTTAGGATGACTGTAATTTTGTGTAAACCTGTGTGCATCAGTGTCGATAGCTGTCTTAGTGACTATTACTGCTACATTAGCAGCTTCTACCAGTTCTCTGAAAGGGGTGGAAGTATTATGTATTTATATATATATATATATATATATATATATATATATATATATATATATATATATATATATATATATATATATATATATATATATATATATATATATATATATATATATATATATATATAAACACGACTGAAACAAATACACATTCATAAGACTGGATCAAATATTAGCCCAAAATCACTTTTTACACACCCATATATCAAGAAATTCATAGGACAATTGGCTACAACACACATTTAGCATCATTGAGAGAAAATGATTTCTTGAGACATGATTCTCTAATATTTGTATGTTTGTGCAGCTGTGCACTCCTCAGCCTCAGCAGGACGGCTTGCTCCTAATGAGGCTGTTAATTACTCTGCTTTAGAATACACATTTAGTGAGTGTGCATTTTACTTCATGTACAAACACATTTGCATATAAGTAAAAGTTGAAGTGTTTGTGGCACACATCTGGGAGACATTTCTGTGGTGAGGAAAAGCATGTAAATAAGAAAAGGATGGAGTGTGCGTATGTAGCCTGGACTGTATGTGTTTCATCTGACTGTGTTAAAAATGTAGACCAGCAGGAAAGATATTGCTTGAGGCATCTCTCAGTGTGATGTGAGCCAACATTCCTGTTCATGAAGAGGAACGAGCCAGAAATGGTGAGACTCCTGAGCCCCGTGTCATCTCTGCTCTTCACCATCTGTGTTCACACACTCCCTAATCACACCTACAGTGACTGAATGTATCAGTGAATAACTAGATATGATTTAAACTAAGAATTAAGAGGCTGTAAATAACAGAAAGAAAAACACATATTTTCTCCTCCTGATTTCAACTGCAAACCATCAGCTCAGCATGGAACGCACCAGCAACTTGCTGTGATGTTTTACATACGATCAAGAGTGCCAAGCAGCAGATTCATTACCCTCAGTGTTTAGGTAGAATAAGCCAAGATGAGAGAGGAATTCCAGCCTCAAGTCGCGTATGAATTCAGCACCAAGGACAGATCCAATGATTCTGGCTGTTCCATCTTCCATCTAGATGATTTGTGGAGGTTGAAGAGGCTCATGCACAGCATGAATTCAACAGTCTGGACAATGAAACTGTTAACTAAATTATATGTTTCAATGTGACGAGGTTTGACTTAATGCTTGCAAATGTGGCATGCAGATTTTTTGTTCAATTTAACATTACATTAAGACTTATAAGTAACAACGACATACAGTTACTGTTGGCTGCTACTATAAAACAGAAACAATTAATATGAAAAGCCATCATAGATCTTAGGTTATAAGTTCAATACCGTCAATATATAAACTCAATTTCAAAACAGTAAGGATCCTGTGTAAATTGAGAATAGAAACATAATTTAATGATTAATAGTTAAGAGTTGATTTCTTAAATGCATATTTTATTCAAAATAGAACATATAAAACATATGAAATGTTATAAGAAAGGCATTTTACCATTTAATGATAAATATTGTCTCATTTTGCATCTCATTTTGCATCTCAAAAACAATGGGACATGGGAATCAAATGGCTGAAAAATAAAGTGGAACTAAAATGGGACACCTCAAGAAACATTTTGCAACTACAATGGTTAATTGGTAGTGGTATGATTGGGTATAAAAAGAACATTTTAAAAGAGGCAGAGTCTCTCAGGAGAACGGGCAGAGGTTCACCAATCTGCATAATACTGCTTCTACAAACTATAAAACAATTTCAGAAAAGTGTTCCCCTCCATAAAATTGCATGCATTGCATATCTCATCATCCATCCATTATCTATACCCGCTTTATCCATTTCCGGGTCACGGGTGTCTGTCGGAGCCTATCCCGACGCATATCAGGCGAAAGGCAGGGGTACACCCTGGACAGGTCGCCAGTCTATCCAGGGCATATCTCATCATCTACAGTACATATTTCGTAAAAAGACCCAGAGAATCTGCAGGAATCTCAGTGTGAACAGGACAAGGCCAAAAATGAATTGAACAAATTTATCAAATTAAAACACAAATTTAAAAAATAAATAAAATTGTTATACAAATACAAAATCATCTAATGTGTGTTCCATGCATCAATTCCTTTGTGTTGGTCAGTTTTTCTACTAGCTTTTCAGCTATTTCTACTCTTATTCTTTTTGTTTTGTTGTATTTTAAATTCTTTTAGATAATTTTAAACACCAGCACTGAAAGGAATATAAAACACTTTAGAGCAGCAGATCTGCAAGAAAACATTTTTTTCAGGCAAGGCCTTGTGTCTTTCAGCAAGAAAACGTTAAAGCACATACTGCATTCATTACAAGAGCGTGACTTTGTAGTGAAAGCGTGTGGGTGCTGGACTGGAATGCAGGCAGTTCAAATCTTTCTCAAACTGAAAACAGTTGCCACACCATGAAACAAGAAATACAACAAAGAAGACGCAGGACTATTGAGCAGCTCGCATCCTATAACCAAAAAACTGGGACAACATTCCTGTCCCAAAACTCAAGCAACTGGTCTCCTCAGTTCCCAGAGTTATATGGACTGTTGTTTAAAGAAGAAAGGTTATTACACAGTGGTTACACTGGCCTGTCACAACTTTTTTGAGCCATATATTACCTTTAAATGAAAAATTATTTTACATCTACTCACTTTAAATATTTGAACTATGGTCTGTTTTGAATGTTGTGTGATTTTATTATATTTGCAGATTGATTCATTCTAATTTTATTTATAGTCATTTGAAATTTGACTTAAGGTTTTATGTAATTCACACAAGATAATATCATCTAATTATGTGCAATGCACCTTTCGATTTTTTTTTTTTTTTTTGCATCAATCAGAGCTTCCAAGACTTTGGAAGGTAGAAATAGTGACAGAAAGCTACAAACCTTTTAAATTGTTCCAGAGGAAACCAGTGGTAAAAACCAGAGAGATCCTGTGAGACAAATCATTAGACTTGTTACAAATATTTTTTTAAACTGGCTGTAGCATCCAGTTTCAATATAGTTCCAAAAGACTTTACTGCTGGCAAATTTGGTATTTGTTTACTCTATAAGAAAAACTAAGTACAAAACACGCACACACACACAAAATATTATCCCAGCAGATAAAAAACGTATTCAGACATATAAGTGTGGTCCCTCACAGAGGGGATCCTGATAAAAAAGATAAAAAAAGGGATGACTGCCAGAACTTCAATAGAGGTAAATTATCCTGAATCACTCTGTTAAGCGCACACAGTCTTTTATGTATATACTCAGATATGGTCACATACTCACAAACATGATCACAAACACTCATAAATGCTGCCCCGGTCCTCCACTTTACTGAAATGCAAGTTTCAGTAAAGTGGAAGACCGGAGCAGCATGGCGCGCTGCCAGCCACTCACAGCACATTCGCAGCACATTACCAGTGAGTGACCCGCATGTGCTGAAGGAGGAAGCATTTAACCCCGTGCTCTGTTCCACTGATGCTCATCCATATATGCTGAATATGGATTGCAACTCTTTGTTTCGGAGGGAAATGAGGAAAGACTGGGTCAAAGCAACTTAGGAAATTGCTGCATTCAGAGGAAGCTCTTTGTATGTGTGTATGTATGTTTTTTTTTCCATGTGTGTCTTTTCATTTCCATCTGAAGGCTGCTACGGAATTCATTCCTGTTGTGGCGTTTTATCAGCGAGAACATCAATCTACAAGACTGACATTTAATCCAAAGCCTGTGCAGGTAGAGATCCACACATGTATGCACATAGCACAAGAACACACAAACAAAACAAACATACACCGAGACACCACCAGGAGCTTGCAAATTCACACAGAAACACAAATCAAAACTCAAGCAGAGACCCGTGGACTCCGTTTGAGCACTGAATCCAGCGGAGCGTTGAGAGGTCGTGAACTAAACTACAAGAGGAGGAGATGCTGTGTTCGTGTGTGTGTGTGTGTGTGTGTGTGTGTGTGTGTGTGTGTGTGTGTGTGTGTGTGTGTGTGTGTGTGTGTGTGTGTGTGTGTGTGGGTGTGTGAGGCAGGTGAAAATAATGCTATGAAAAAAGAGAGATGGACAGGCTTTGAGGGAAAATGTTTCCTACATCAATCTATTAGTATAGACTTTGACAGATTGTTTCAGAGATGCAGGTGGTCAAGAAGAACGAGGTGCTGATGTATAGACGTCTCTGCTCTGGTTCTTATCACCGGGAATCCACTGGACGCTGCAGCCTGCAGCTTTCTGCCAACAGTCCTGACATTTCGCCAACTGAAAACTGTTGGCACATAATGAAATGAAAAATACAAAACTAAAAAATACCCAGGACTGCGGATCAGCTTATATCGCATATCAGACAAGGATGGGACAACATTCTTCTCTCAAATCTCCAACAATCTGTCTCCTCAGTTCCCAGAGGAGCAGATCCTGCAGCCTGCAGCCTACTCGGATGCTTGTCTGTGGCGCTGTAGCCACACCCAGTTCAACCACCTGCGCAGAACATTGGCTTTTTTTGTGTTTTTTTTGTTTTACCTGTTCTTGAAGGTCTCTCCTTTCTTCTCAGTCTTGGTCTCTATTACTGATTCGCTCAGTGCAATGTCCTTATTCGCAATTTCTCCATAAGCACTTCGCCTTTAACAATGATCACAATTTTTTAATAAGGTCATGCTGAGGAATCCTTGTGTTGGCGTGATTACATGTGAGTGTTTGCACGTTTTGTGTGAGGATGAGCCTCCACACTGTATCACAGCGATGGATCTTGCATTAATGGATGGCTTGACAACTTCTCACAAAGTGAGACATAAATTAGTTAAGGTATAACAAAAAGATTGTGCAAAAAATAATTTGTGGAGGAGAAACTAAAATAATAGAGAGGGCTTCTGAAATCAATTTTAATTAGTATATGGCATGACCTGGAGTCATATATTTTAAGCCGTGTGAGAGGAAGGTCTGTCAGAGAGCGTGCTCTGTTTTATTTTCACACATTTGCCTCCTTTTCCATTCAGTAACTGCTTCAGTCAGAGAGATGCCTCACTGCAGTCCAGTCACCATCATTATCTAGTATTTTCCAAATGGAGGTCAAAATATTTAATACTCGAAAACTTGTGATAGTGTCACAATAAGCTGTTGTTTAAACAGGCACGTCCTATTTGACAGTCTTATTCATTACAACACCTCCACAGATGTGCTTGCATGCACCTTCATCTTGCTTCTCTATTGTGATTCTCCTGTGGTTGATCAGGTCATAGTGCATGGTCTTGTGGTCTTTCAGTCTCCTCACTGGCTTTTGAAGATCTTTCTCTTGCCTTGGTGATGTTTTTGCTGATTGCTCCTTGAAACTCCAGCAATGGCACTGGGGTTAAAAACTTTGTGTTGTGTTAATTCGAGGATTACTCTGTATCTGTCCTCAGTGGACTTCATCTCTGCAAAGCTAAGTCTTTCACAGGGAAAGAGCAAGAGGGATTCAACCCTCTGTAAAATAGGGATTGGAAAATTCCCAACTTAATGCTGTAGATAGTTCAAGAAATGTATCATCTACACAACACACACACAAGTAAACTGAGAAAATCTGCTGAAATCTTTCTTTACAAAGACATAGCAGAATAACAACACTGTAAAGGCATGATGGATTGCCAAAAAAAAAAACTTAAATTCTGGCTTACATTGGCTTTTGAACGTTTTGAAAACAAAGTCCTGTCCCTAAACGCAGGTTAAGCGGTTATATAGCACTGCTGTATAAATAAGGTTTTCATTTTTTAACTGGCTGTAATAGATTATCAGGAAATGTTTGGTGCCCTACTATGTAAACATTATCTATGTCATATTATATTGTATTATAACATTTATTTCTGTTGCTTGTGTCACATCTGTGACGTGTCAGCTGGTGGTCAGTTGACTCACCTGTCAACTGACCACCAGCTGACCACACAGGAAGTACGAATGGGTCTGTTAAACAGGCCAAGACATCAGGTGTCTCTGAGCATCGGGGGGATCTGAGTTGGGTGTGAATCAAGACATCCATGGGATCATTAGACCACCTTTCATAGAAGAGATTCAACATACGGCAGAAACGTCTCTGTTCATTAGTTTCCAGACCTTGTCTGATATTTGGACTTCTTCACCATGTGGATGACTAAGAACTGCTGAATATGGTCAGATCCTCGGTGTGATGCAGGTGGAAGTCGCCAAACATGGACATTTACACAAACGGGGCTATAAAGACGGTGTTGGGTCTTAAAACGCGAGTATTTATTTGAACGGTACACTGATGTGGTTGTGAACATGTAAAGAGAAAGTCTTCATTTAAAACATTATTTCTTTGTCATTTTTTTAAGCATAGTTGTAAATATTAATGTAATTACAGTAATATTACAGTCTTATCTTTAGAATCATTTTAAGGAGAATTAGTCACCATCCCCCACCCCCACCACCAAAAAAAGGTATCAATCCCTATTTTACTGGTCTAGTTGTTACAGTCATATACAACTGCAAATTTTATTTAGAATGTAACATAGAAAACATGTAAAGTGTTTAAATTGAGACACATTGACATTTTGTGAAAAATAGTACTTCATTTGGAGTTTGATAGCAGAAACATAAAAATGTCTCAAACAAGTTGGTGCACAGGCAGAAAAAAGGCTTCAAATGTACAGCGTGACTTTTTTACAAACAATTAGGTTAATTTACAGGTCAATGACATGACTGTGTATGAAAAGGGCATATAAAAATGACATCTTATTATCGCAATGCAATTTCAGTCGCTCTGAATAAAATCATGAAATCACTGAAGATCTAATCAACTAAAGTATATAATATCCTCAAAAGATTCAAAGAATCTGGAGAAATGTGCACTCAAATCAATCAACAGATGCTCTATGCTCTTCTGGCCTTCGGACAGCACAGCACTAAAGTAACAGAGTAAAAACACAATTCTTTGATGGAAATCAGTGCAGGGGCTCAGGAACACTTCCAGAAATCACTGCCTAAGAACGCGGTTGGCCGTGCCATCCAAAGATGCAGGGTAAAGCCATGTGAACAAGCCAGAAAGGCCTTCTTCTTCTTCTTCTCTGGGACAAAGCTCATTCTAAATACGCTGAGGCAAAGTAAAAAAACTGTCGTGTGGTCAGACAAATTGAACTTTAAAGTCCTTTATGGAAACTATGAGTTCTGCGTCCTGTCGGCTTAAGAGGTGAAGGACCATCCAGTTGTTATTAGCTTTGTGTTCAAGGGCACATCGCCGTTTGGACGTACATTAGTGCCTATGAAATGGCACAGCTTGGACATCTGGAGAAAAAACATCATATACAAGTTTTTGTAATCATCTGCAGCCATACCAACAAAAGCGTGGTACTTGGGTGCTGAACTGGGTTGCCTCCAGTCTAGACATTTCAAGTACTGAAAAAAAAAAAGAGTTGGAGCATCATTGAAAACAAAAACGTAACAGAGAAAACTCAGCGCTGTTGAGCAGAAGACTGAAGCAACCTCTTTCTCGCAAAACTCCGTCAACTGGTCTCCTCGGTTCCCAGACGTGTATGGACTGATGTTAAACTAGACGGTGTGTCATAATTGTAAATTGCACTTTAACAGCTACTCCATGAGAAAAATCTGTCCATACGTCCTGCTTGAACATGTAGAGGTCATTGAGCAAAAGGTGGGGTACACCCCCACACAGGCACAGACACAGTTGTCCTCCAGCACAATAACGATGGACTGACAAAACAAAAAAGTGTGATGAATCTCCGACAAAGTGACAACAGGCAGAGTGCGGATTTTGTTCTGGTGTATGGAGCGACGCAAGGGTGGATGCACATAATTAAAGACGATGAGATAATGTTTGGAACTACTTTTCTCCAGCTGAGTTTGCAGCCACTGGTAAAACGCAAAGGAGGGCATGCAAAACAGCTGTGGCATCAAACATATCTAACTCCCACTGAACTTATGCAATACTACGTCACAAGTAATAAACACACCCCCGGTCCGCAGACACACATTCCTAGTAAAAAGAAACTCCATTACAGCTAACATTTCATTAAAGGGCACGCGTGTAGGGGGTGTGTGTGGGAGGGAGGGAGAGAGAGAGAGAGAGAGAGAGAGAGAGAGAGAGAGAGAGAGAGAGAGAGAGAGAGAGAGAGAGAGCGATAGATGAGAGAGTCGAGAGAGATAGCGAGAGATTCTCGCTCCTCCCTGTCCTCTCCATCTCCCTACCTCGCCCTCCCTCTCCCTCCCCTCTCCCTCCTCTCCCCCCTCCACCATCCCTCCCCCCTCCCGCCTCCCGCCCTCCCTCCCGCCCACAAAAAAGACCAAGAAAGAAAGAAAGAAAGAAAGAAAGAAAGAAAGAAAGAAAGAGATTTTTGCCCTCAAGCCTTTCCTCTGAAAAAAGTGGCATTAAAAGATTTTATCCACATGAACACACATGAACACACATAAACACGAAGAAAACAAAACATGAAAAACAGACAACACACACACATGCAAAAAGAGAGAGACTAGTCCAAAGCACACATTAATACCTGGAAAAATAAACAATTAAAATGAACGCTCGGTTTACGCAGTGATGGTTATAACAATGCCTAACTGCTTAGCTTTTAAAATCAAAAATGCTTACCAGCAGCAGAGATGACAAGATGAGTGAAATTGATCAGACAAAACTGCTGAATACATTCAGTTAGCAAAAGTATTTATGATGAGGGAGAAAGAACAAAAAAATCACAGCACAATCTCAAACACACTCACGTAGTGCAAAACTGTCAGAGGGGGCGCCTTGGTAATATTCATGAATCACTTGTTTAGTAGCCATGTTTATTTATGACGGGGTGGCAGTGAGAGTTTGGGACAGGAGCACCACTGAGGGGGACATTAAGTGTCTTTATAGAGACTGTCACAAAGGCCCAATCCTCTGCATTAGTGACAAAATTGTCTTTTTTATTGTCTGCAATTCATTTCACAAATCTATCGATGCAGCTTATCTTTACATGAATCACTGTCATCTTTTATCTCTGCTGCCTCCTCAGGGCGAAAAATATAATCTAAGAGTGCATTCTTTCCTAAGAATCTAGCATATTCTCTCTTAATCATGCCCTTGCTCCCTTTGTCACACTTCTTTCTTTTCTTTTTTTTTTCATGAGTATCACACAAGCCCCCTTTTAGGCACGGCTCCCTGGGTGTCGGTGAAAACGCGATAACACTTACGTCCGTTCTCGGAGTTGTTCACGGGTTTCTAATGAGAAGGTGCAAATTGAAGTGCTGTTGCTTTTCCTCCAAAAGTCTGGCACTTTCCGTAAGCCCGGCAACAAAACAGCTGACACATTACTAATTATTAGTAAGGGTGAAAGACAAAACACAGCCAACCAGGGCCAGCCAGTTTCTCCAACGTTCATGCTGAACAAATGGATCGTGCATACATGGTGAGAAGAAAAAAATGAAAACACAACAGACTTTCCTACTTCATTATTTCATTACATGTCTAAGTAGATATTCCTTTATTCCAAAGTGGTTCTTGCTACAACATAATTAAGCTATCGGCTTCAACAGCAATGGAGGGTTTGTTGGCCCTGACACCCATTGTGTGTGTCTAGTTTTACTACAATACACTTGAGATTAAATTACAGTCTTTATTTCCATTTCTTGTATGAGGTCTGACCTTCAAATGTATCCGCACTGATCAGTGCCCAAAGCCCAATAATACTTATACATACTTTTTGGGCAATTTGCAGGGAAATTACATATTACAATATTAGAGAGAAAATGAGATATATAATGAAGAGGTAATCCAAAGTCTATTAAAAAAATGCCTGGGCTTCATCTTCTGTTTCAATCCCTTCAATTTGGTACTATAGTGAAAAAGAAATTGAACTTGAAGTTGTACTGGTTTTAAAATTGAGATCCTCTGTTCTATATTAGTTAGTGAGCTCTGTCAGTATAAGCAAGTATAATACAAATGTTTCGAGGTTGGGCTGTCCTAAATCATGATTTCATTTACTGCATGTTTGCACTGATATAATACTGTAATTTATATGTGATATTATGAGACACAGCTCGGCTCCTTCCACCTAAATATCGAGTTTACAATCAATTACCCAAACTTTTACTCCTTCAGGCAACTTTTAAAAATCACATAACTGTCTGATCCTAAACCCTCTCAAAACAGACAAATCCCAATCTAGAGCAGCAATCACAAATCTAACCCCAGTGTAGCATTTAGATTAGAAATGTCTGGGGGGAGGTCTTACAGCGCGCTGCTGTCTCCACACCCCTAACCTCTGACCCCAGCATATATAATACATATATACACATATAAGGATTATTCTAGTGTTGGGGACTACTCTAAGCGCTCCACATTGCCAGCCACACTCACCCATTCAAACACACATTTACCAGCACTGTTAGTGAGGTTGATTGTGTATTTCACAAATCCAGGAAACCAGCTTGTGCAATATACAGTATTTGGCTCTAAGCTTAGTTTCTATATTTCTTATTTTCTAACCCCACACTTCAAAAGCAAACCTCTTAAGTCAAGTGTGGAAAGTTTTGGAAAAGGCGAGTGAGTGATCACCGGCGAAGTCACCGGAACATAACTAGTTTTCTCTAATAAATCAGATCAATAAAGTCATGTGCGTTAAAAATCACACATTTACTCAATTCAGCTGCTAGAGTAGTGGAAATATATTTTCCAATGAGAAACAAAAACTTGTTGTTCTAAAAAAAAAACAAAGTCACTCGTTTTGAAATCAGAACACTGATAAAGCAGGATGCCCAGTAACTGGTAGACAAAGCCGACAGGTAGAAAGATGGGCAGAGGCCCATGGACAGAGAGATGAAATACTGGTGGAAAAAGGAGGAAAGTCAGGGCAATAAACAGGCAAATGCAGAGGCGCCAGAAACAGGTGGGGATAATCAAGACGGATCAGGACAGAAACAATAGGAGGTCAAACAGAAATCCCAAACAAGGGAGGCCACTTTCCAACAGGAACTGGGATAAAGCTTAAACTGAACACAGGACAGAGGCTTCACTGGACAAATCAAGACTAAAATGAGGAAAATCAGGAAGATACTAACTGTGACCCCACTAAACTGATGAAAACATTTCTAACGAGTAACAACAACCTCTTTATTTTTTGGTTACAACCGACACCAGACACCTACTGTTGAAATTACAGTATTACAACATAAACAACAAAAGAACAACAACAAAATGCTCAAAGGTTGTAATGAATTTAGAACAGAGAGAAACCAATACTCATAGATTTAAGATAAATTTCAATGGCAGCGTTTTGGTCTTCCGTTGACACTAGCCTGGTTGTTGCGCTGCCTACAGTGTGTTACACGTTTACTTTGTGGTCGTAATCCTACACAGTGGCGTCAAGAGGCAGCTTCTTCTGCGTCCGTTAATAAAGACCGCCTGGAAATCAAAGTTGAATCCAGGGAACCCAAACTAAAGCAGAAAAGAAACAGCATGACTGGCCAGGCTATTTAACTGGTACTTTAAGAGCAACCACAATAAGATGCTACTATTTATTGTGCTCACATTGAAAACGTATTTGTAACCTCTACAGATGCCGTTTTGGTTTAATAGCCTCATACACCAACTTTGGACCCTGGTCAGATGAATACTCTGGGATTGTGATCTTGTTACAAATCAATTTTGTGTTTTCAGCTCAACAAATAATCTCACAATGACCTTTCAAGTGGACCATTTCAAAGACTGAACCCGAGTTCAGGAGACAGCACAAACTCCAACCCTTAAAAAAGTCAGGACATTTAGGCATTTTTAAACGCAACAACTCATAACATGACGCACCACTTAGATCTGACTGTGTGAAGTCTAGTGAAAGACGAATCGGCCAGCCGTGAGCTAACACCGTTTTTGTTTCGTTTCTAAATCACGAGTACACCCGGACATGGCAAACAGCTCAATTGTACAGGTTGTAAAACCAAAGAAAGATCTTTTTGTTGCATGCAAAAGTGAAATTTTTGTGCAAAGATTATTGAGAGTTCTTTGCAAAATAAACTCAAAGAGAAAACATACTCTGATCTATAAATGTTTTGTTAATTTCTCAAGGCTGACCAGGGTAATCAGTAGGTATTTACCTCCAATATGAGGCTGTTATTTTGATTTGTATCCTTCTTAGGCTGTTTAACAAATGAGTTTACACACTATTAAAGAAATTGTTCGTGAGTGATTTTAAAAATGAGATGTTTTCTTGATTAAAGCAATGACATTTTGGGCTTAATATAATCATATTTCTTAAGACTTTTTGAAACAGCTCTGTTTGATTTTGAGGAGTTTCTTTTAAAATATTGACCATATTCAAACTTTAACATGAAAAACACGTAGACGGTGAAGACAAACAGAAGTAATGTCCTGGTATGTTCACAAAAGTGTCATTACAGTCAGAACAGTCATGGTGGCAACAAATGGCCAAATATAGTCTCTGATGGTGCTTTTGTTGGCCTCTTACACACACACACACACACACACACACACACACACACACACACACACACACTCTGAAAAATACACTGAAGTATTCAAGGTAAGATGTAATTCGATATGTTCCCTTGGGAAGGGTAAGGTAGTACTAAATCAATACATTTTGTCTGATCCTCTGCTAACAGTCACTAAATGCAACGCAATACAATGGCAGGCATAAATATACAAAAAATGCCAAGGCGATGCACGCACCGTAAGTCTGCCTTTCTCAGTGTCTCTCTTCAAGGACAAGTAACTGAATCCACCCACTATGCGGTTTGGATGTCATAAAACATGCCGTTGCCTCGGAGCCCAGCGTGGCATCCTAAGACCCAGCTAATCCGATCAGGTCAGGCTGCAATCAGACCAAGACTCAGCAGAACTTTGAAGCTTCGTGTAGCTGCTGTACATTCCACCTGGTGAAGATCACTCCACGCCTGGAAGACAAGGCTATCAAGTGCTTATTTAAAATGAGATAAATCATTCTGTCCCTCAAACTAATTGATAATGCATACACTGTAATTTATGTAATATTCTATAGCGTTCAAGCACAGCAGAGTCATTAGCTGCACCATTACACCTAAAGATAACATGGGCAGTTTGGTACAACCACCAGTCATTTGCCATCTGTCCAATCAAACTCTGTGTGCTCACACAGTTTAACACCTTTGTTTATTTGTGTGTATCTGTGTGTGTGTGTTAGTCATTTTATTCCTGAGCCCAACTGCCTTTTTTAAAAAACTAAAATAGTTTTCTCTAAAACATCTGTGTGTTTTGATGTGTGGTTTTTTGTGGACGTGAATAAAACAGAGCAACAAAATTTTACCGCGCTGCCATTTGTGATGTCCATCTGTTAATCATTGCCGTCATAATACACTCTCTCTTTTACGACGCGCAACACAAAAAAGTAGGGACGTTAATATGCACACTGGTATATGTCTCTTCTTCCATGCTAATTTTTTTCTGCTTTCCCCTCTCACCTCCTTCATCGGCGGACATCCTCCATCCTGAAGCACTCTATCGACCGGTAAGTTGATAAGGCAGTGCAGGCTAAAGCCAGAGCACAATGAAGGACAAACTACAAGACACCACACAATGTAGTGAGGAGCCAGAACTGGTAATGGCTCTTTTTTTTTTTTTTTCATTTATGAGAATGCAGGGGCAATTAGATAGCTGTCAGTGTCAACGGAAGCGCTTTTGTAGAAATACAACATGTGGTGCACATGAGGAGATGAGATCTGTCTGTAAACCAGTGATGCGGTGGTGGGGGTTGGGGGTTGGGGGTGGCCATGCGAGGGTGTGGGGCGAAGGCTATAGTGAGGGAGGGACCAACTCTAAATCAGACCAAAGATGCAAACAGAAAAGATTCTGTCCTCCCTCGTTGCTGCTCACACAGGTAAATATTTCTCCGATGCAGAGCCTCCACATGCCCACTCAAACAACATTCTGCTGCCCTTTTTGGTTTCTATAGCAACACAAATTACAGGCCAGGAGTCTTATTTATAGAATAAAACACATGAACACTTTTATACAACAAATGCAAAAGAGTATGTAAACATAAAGACAGCCTCACTAAATAAAGCTCTACTCTTTATCCCGTTAGTGTAATGTCTAGCACCATATTTAACTGACTTTTAGTGCTTAAATTCAAAATAAGTCCTCTTCTCCATCGGAGTGTATGATACCTATGATTTATGTTACATGAACTACTGATCCATGCTAATAGCCCTCTGGTCCAGAACCACCGGCTGCCCATAACAGTTGTCTATACGTTCAGTATTCCACATGGGAAGTAGATGGTTCTGTTAGGCTCTTAGAAAAATAGAAGAGCATCTTAAAAGAGAAATATTATTGGGAAAAAAAAAACCTAACAGTTTTTTGGGTATATTTAGGTGTCCTAAGTGAAATCCAGTTCAAACACCAATAGATGCCAAATCCTTGGGTCTTAAAATTTCATATGCAGTCTGAAGTGAAGCCACAGCTGGAGTTCAAAGTAGAATTTTAACTCCACACATAACTTCACATCACACTGCATCAGTTCTACCTTGGTAGAGCGTGGTTTTTTTTTCTGTTACCAGCAAATACAGTTTACATAATGGATGAAAGAAATGATCTAATAATGCTCTACTACTTCCGTTCAATGTTTTCTTTGATCAAAAATTAGAAACGAAAGATTTTACTTTTACTTGATAAGCTACTTTTCTTGGAAAACACTTAGAAGGTGGAAGTCAGGGTTGATAAATATTACCAAAGTTATCTTCAAAGAAGCTACTTTGCTTTGATTTCTTCCAGTCAGAAGTTTGATTTACTGCATTCCTATTTATTATCAAATGTGATATGAATAATCCAGCCAAATGCAAAACCAGAACCTGGCGTTACCAAAATAAATAATTTATATTAAACTGGTGGAATTCAAAAATATAAAATATGTCTCTGAAAACACACTGACTGACAGCTCAGTGTTAATAAAACCTATATGAAACAGAGGAATTTTGATTAGATGTTGAATCATCTACCATCCACCATTTGCCTGTTACATTACTTCATCTTTCCTACAGTACTCTCACCTGTAAATATCAGCACTGTAGTCAGTTTTAAGTGCAAGGATAAAAGTCCAATGACTGCACTGAAGAGCCGGAAGGCTGCTGTGCTTTCTTTTCATTTTGAAAACTCATCCAGATACGAGCACAGGAAACGGTTTGGATGGACATTTGAATGGATGGATGGACTCAAATTCATTATAATAATGCCATTAAGGGGAACTCAATTTCAGATTCAACAGTATTAAAAATCTACTTATCGATCAACTGAGCTTGCTTTTTCTTAACCAAGGTATGTTTTAATTCACTTTTTCAGTGTGCTTAAAAACCATGCTAGCTTGTACAACACTTCAGGTTTACTTTACATTTTCATTTAGATAATGGAAAAAGCTTTTCTCAAGGTTAATTCTTATTTAAGTACATTTTATAAAAGCAAATATGTACTGTATTATACAAGCTGAAAATCACATGTATTTACATTCAGATATGTAGATTGCGATGGCTCTGCACAGATTTCTCCTGACTTTGTCAGGTGATTGTTTGGATCGTTTTTAAATTATTTCTAGAGAATCATAAATCACCGTGTACTGAGAGGGCATATTATAGAAGTTCAGCTTGCAATACCCAAACTAATGAACAGTTAATGCATTTATTTTTGTTCTGATGCTTCTTTACTTGTTTCTATCGGCTACCTTTATTTAAATTAATAAGGCTTTAACCACAAATGCAGATGGTTGCAAAGTTGTCTCGTGTGGCAAAATATAGGCTTGAAAAGACTGGTGCACTTTTCTAGTGTGAGCTTAAGTTCTTGTTTACATTTTGGATAATGCATTTCCCGTGGCTGAGTAACTTCTTCGATAACATGCCAGGTCTAAACTGCAGACAGCAGGGCAGGACGAATTGTTGGAAAGTTGCTAATACTAGTTCACAATTAATCGGGGCTTTTAGTGAAACACAATGCACTTTACGCTGCATTCTGTGGTAGCAGTAAGGGGTGCAAACCATCAAATAGCATTTATTCATCATTCTGAACTTTCCATGTTTAATATTAAGGTTTTTCCATACAGTCAAGCCTGTTTAAAGTTAAGTTAAGTCTAGATCTTATAGCATCAAATAACCCCCCCCCCCCCCCCCTTTTTTAAATTGATTTCATATGTGTCATATTTGAGACATGAATTGCTGAGACCTCTGCACCACACCCATAATAATAGTTTTAAAATATCAATTTTTAAAATATCCAAGCTAATGTGATAAACTTTACCTCGCGTATATGCTATCCCATGTCTTTTACTTCTGCCTTGTTCTTTCGCTGCAATTATCGTTGAGATGTATAAAAGATTCAAAGTAGTTAAATCTTTTGCAGCATCTGAAAGAATATGCATCTGATTTTCAGTAAAATGGGAGAAAATGATAAGAAATTTAAAAAGATACATTCTGCACTGCGAGGCAAGGCTTCATTTGTGTCAGATTCAAAAGAAGCAAAGACATTCAGCTGTTCCCTCTCATACATGCTTTAAGGGTTATTGTTGACATCCTCCTGTGAATTAATTAAATTTGAAAGACAGCGTTAGCATTGATGAAACTGGGTTAGCATTGACATTAGCATTCAGCAGAGAACAAATGTCATGATTACTGAAGCCGAAGCTGCGGTTCAAGCCCCATTTAAGTATACAACAGAAACAATAACCTTATTGAGAAAACCTAATTGAAAGAGAAACTCAAATCTCTTCAAACCTTTACAGCTAATTGTACTCAGCTGCTGTTTATTTGAGAATTGTTAAATAGGGTAATTTTTTTACTTTAACCCAGCACACGTGAGATTTTCTTTTCTATTTGCAAATAAAGAACTTCGATGTCAGTTCCTGCATCTGCAAGTGGAACCCCTCAGAAAAAACGCTGACAACATACCCCAAGGCTCTCACTGTGAAAACTGAATAAAGCTTTGCTGCATCCATAAGAATTGAGAGGATAAGTAGAAGCCAGGTGCTGATAATCAAATATATTATTGCTAACTGTGACCACGTCCATAGAAGCAGATATTTTGGCATTCAAACATGTCTGGAGCATTCAGATATGTGATTACACAGCACCTGTGTAAGTAAGATTATTCAAAGTGCATTGATGATGGGGTGATGTTTTGTGCTGAATTTACAGTGACACTGTCGTGCCCGCTTCTCCCACGCTACCACGATCAGCGCCGCCAGCCTTCTGATCACAGGGCCTTAAACTACAACTCCCAGCATTCCTCAGTTCCCCACATCATGGACTGCACCTGTGCCCCCATCATGTTCATCCGTTGTGCCTGGTCTCTTACTTATTGATACCCTGCACAGTCCCTAGTTCATTGTGTGGTATTGGTTGGTTCACACGTTTTATGATCATCAGTCTGCACCGACTTACTTGTGTCTCTTTGTGTGCGTCTTTAATGTGTTATAAAGGTTCAGTATAAAATCAAACCTTAACCTGAATGAAATGCTGTGTAAGGACCTTAAGAAATGTCCACAATCCTCAGAGAACTGAAGCAATGTTGCAGAGAAAAGTGGGCCAAAATTTCTTCTCAGTGCTGTGAAAGACCAATATCATACCAAGATTAAGCAACTGCCAGAGGTGATTTGACAGGTTATTAAATCATGTATATATATATATATATATGATGCAAAGATGCTCAATTTTGGGTCCTTAAACATCCAAATGGGGTGGATGTTAGGCAAAATTTGTTTTTGAAGAAACATGCATGAATTATGAAGCTACAATTAGTTTCACATACGCAGCTTGTCCAGCTTGGCGTCCATTGTAGGTCTGCTTGACAACATTAAGTGATCTTATTTCAAAGCAAAGAACCCGGCTCTATTTTTCTGCCCATCACTGAACTGACACACCCATCCCTTAGATGCGCTCCATAATTTGATTTACCAGCACTGTGATTGGATTACAAGGTTGACACTCTTGTCCAAGCAACATAAGCCACGTTCGTTCATTCACTGTGCATACACATACATGCACATGAAATCAAGGCACTTATCCACTAACAATGATAATAATACATAGTCTTTGTAACTCATTTGTTTTACAGAGCTTAGTTAATATTTTGGAAGAGTTTCTTTCATGCTAAATGGCTTAAAACTGAAATATTAGTTCTAATCAGGTGAATTCCTGTACAAACATAAGAAAATTGGATTTTTGTTCTGTCTACGTAAAGATGGAAATGCTTTAAAGCATAATAATTCTGCATTTGTACAGTTGAGACATAACCTTCAAGACTGAAACACACAATAAAACCAGAGCCCTGACAAATGTTGTATTTTGATGAAGGTAAAAATGTTGATGGTTTAGGCTGTGTAAACTCCGATTGATAAAATTTCACCAGGACTAATGAGAAACCAAACTGCCACATCGCATGATGCCACATTACTGTTTTATATTTGTTGTCAAATAAAAATTTCTGGAGTCAAAAATAATTTTGAAGGGTAACAATAGAGCAATGCCATCTTTTACTATCACTGTCTCACTCATGATTTGATGATTAGGGACAGCTGCATGTGAACAAGTGACTTGGTGTCTGACCCAATTATCTCTCCTCCTTGCACATAAACAAACAATTTAGCATATTGGAACAGCGCAGGCTAAACAAGACGCATGCCAATTGGAGGAATGAACTGGCAGCTATTTGGAGACGGTATGTAACAGGCGCATCTTTCACTCCCACTCCTATTTCCCTCTCTCTCTCTTTTTCCCTTTTTTCATGTAAAAGACTCATCTTGGGATCCATTCACTCTCAGGACTGGTTGTAATGAGAGTTAAAGAAACCATTTTTATTTCTGTGTATACAGGGAAAGGCATGCATTCTGGTGCTGAGATTTTCTGGGGCACGTGTACTTTCGTAAATGTGTGCATCCATTCAAATGTGAGGCGATTAGTGAAAACTTTGTTCAAGCATTGTATCAGCCCCCAGGTCTGCATTAATGAGCATTCTGCTGATTTAACATGCTGCACCTAGGGAAGAAGGTGGATGCACAGATAAACCTCTCAGTAAAAGCTGTGGTGGTTTGTTTTCGGCGTGTCTACATGTAGGTGTGCTATCCCGCTTCAACCACAGTAATTTCATGACCATCGGTTTTGTGACTCATTGCGAGGATGCACTGACAGTCTCCCCATCAATGTTCAGAACCACAGGGAGCTGCCGACCAACCCACACAGATAGACTCATAAAGACACGCAATGAGACATTAAGAGGAAGGAGCTGAGTCACCATACACCCACTGTCTGTCTGCTTTTATGTTGATTAATAGCTCACCAGTCCAGCAAATGCATGTTCAAGTGTCACTCAGTGACAGTGGCTCGCCTCTCCTCTAGAAACCTCCACCGAAACACATCACATGCAAAACAAACGCTTTATGACATTTTATATGGTTGAAATCAAAATGCTGGTTTACACGAAAAAGGGCAGTTTATTTAGTTTGTTGTTTTACATGGTTGTATCAGACATATCATAAGAGTTGTCATCTTCAAACCCCCAAATGGATAGAAATTCAAGTTTATGACCTTGTTATCAAATCCATAACACGTTATTAATTAGTTGTAAGACATATTAGCAAAATAAACCATCAGTACTGTCTCTGAGAACGTCTGCTATGAGTTTTCAGAGGTCACCTACAATCTGATAAAGGTAGGGTCAGAAAAACAACTCGTCTCATGTAAAAGATTGGAAGAACATAGTATGATTACTTGCGAGTTAAGACATCAAAGATAATTGTAAGGGACTGATGAAATGAAAAGCTGAGCAGGAGAACTTAAAACAAACTAAGTGCACAACAAAAGGACAAATGAGAACGTAGAACGTTGAGCTGTCACTGTTACAATGGTAGAGCTGATATTTCCTGTTTACAGCTGTGACGGCAGGAAATCAGATTTTGTAAACATTTATGACTCATCCAAAGATGTTCAGCTGCATCTAAAGTGCATTCAGTTCATTTGGAGACACTTGGTGTCACATGAGAATATCAAACATGAAAAATAACAAACATTTTTTTATATTCGCTTCACAAGTTTGACTCCCTCGAAAAAAGGGCTAGGCTCAGCCACTAAACTAATCATCTGATGATCTTCCAAGCATTTATCCTGGAGAAATGGTGAGTATGAGCAAACGTGTCCAATAACTGGAAAGGTTTTTTTGTTAATAATGTTTTTTTCTTTGCACCACTTTCATTTAGACTTGCTGTACTCAACTGGTGAGAATCTCAGTGCATTGCTGCGGTGGACTGGCAGCCTCATCTTAACTTGCTCATAAACGTTTTAAATGCCCTCCGCCGGGAAAACACACGTCCATCTAAAGTTCGAGGGTTATGCACCTGCTGAGAGAACCGAAGTTACAGATGTAATTGGATGCTTGGTGGATTTAGAGTTAAGTTGCAGTTGTAAAGCGTTAAGGATAACCATTAACACATGCCTCATTTTTCACCTGGTAGTTTTACAGCCTTTCTCTGGAGACGGCTGAGATAAGGCTGTGCAGTGCAAGCACGGTTTGTCGTAGCCGGCTGGCTCACTCCCTCTTGTGTTAGTTCGCCCTTTCACCGACAGCTCGGCTGCGTAGTTGGCAAGAGAACCATGAGGTTCCAATGAAACCATATGTTGCAAAATGTAGTTCTTTTATAAACTTAGTCCACAGCTTGATGGTAAATTAAATATTAAATATCTGGGGTGTACATTTATAATTTGACATCTAAGCAGTTTAGTTCTTTTAAAATGAATTCGGCTCAGTTTGGCCTGTTAGGAAGGTTCAGAGCTGATCTGAGATCCATCACTCAGCAGCTTCAGTGGACATGTCCACACTGCCTCAGGGCAGAGGACGCTGCTCATTTTCTTATGATTTTTAAACCTAACTTTATATAGTTGTCAATTATCTTAATTATTAATATTCTGGATGGATAAATGCGTAGTTTTCTCTAATGTGATTAACTTAATATGCATATTTACTTCTGCTTTATTTTGAGAAAAAAACAAATCCACATATTCTGCGTTATCGTGTTGAACAGTTAGGGTCAGGGTTAGGGTCTGTCGGGCTGGAGAAGTTAACAATCCAGTATATGCACTACAGCTCTACAGTTCAGTTCTTTTTATAAAGCAAATTAATTAAAGGTACTTGAAGAGGTTTATACACAAACACAAAAAATAAACATGAAATCTCCATCCCGTCATGATCTTAATGCGTTAAGGGCACACACAGGGAGGGGCGCTGCTCATTTGTGACGCAGGTCTCAGAGGCTGTCACCCTATGAATAATTCAGAGTCACACACTATGGGGTTAACTGGGTCACAGCGAGCATACATGCACACATAAACATGAGCCCACATGCATACAAAACAGTCACCATGAGCACTGACACATGTATGAAAATATACAAACATTCACACATATACATACATATCTTGCTATGACCTCACAAATGAGCACAGAACGCAGCACCGACTCCAGTTTCTTGATTTCCTGGGAGTCAATATTTTCTTGAGGCAAGGCTGGCTTGACCTATCACCTGGACTTTAGTGAGGTCAGCAGCTTTCACCACAGAAACCCAGTGACTCAGGACTTTCCTGCTAGTTGCTTGGTAACAGAGTGCAACGGCCAAAACAAAATCCATCTATAAATCTCTTGCTCCATCTGCCTTCTTGTTCACCCTCACCCAACTGGTTCAACTTTTAATCAATTCATTTATTCCTGAATCAACAGCAGGTACGAAGAAAGAGAGGTGCAAATGGACAGAAAGTAGAAAAAGAGCTCTAATATAATGAGCACAATTATTGAAAGAGAATCAAGTTTGTAGGAAAAGGTGAGAGAGAGACTTTCTCCCGTTCTCTTTCTTTCTTTCTTTTTTAGTGATACATAAGAAGGAAAACTAAGGTAAAGGAGGCAGAAAGTCCTACTGGGAGTAAGCGAGGAAATGAAAAGCATGAAAAAAAAGACATATTGTGTAGAGAATGCCGGTAGAGAGACCAGAAACCCTGTCACCTCCTTCATAAACCCCTTTAAATCCCTTTTCTCTGCCTCATTCTTATTCATTCTGCTGTACCTGGAAGACACACTGGAAAAGTGGATACAAGAACACTACTATTTCTCCTGTGTCCCTCTGCAGGACATACATATTCATTTCAGTTCCCTGTGAGTGTGTTTGTATACATCTGCGAGCCCTTATGTCTGTGTACATACATGTGTGCCCACTGCAGCAGGAGTACTGAGATTCATAATCTACATTCATCAACTCAGTTAAAGATCATAATGAGTGAATATGAGCATGCAAATTGAACTTGTGACAACAAATCCCAAACAGGCAAATAAAAGAGGTTAGGGACTTGATCCTTTCAGATTCCACATAAGCCGAGAGAAACGCAATGCACTCGCTCTTTCCGCCACTGCAGTGAAAACTGTCTTTAATAAAGTACCTGTAACTCTTCACAGCTCTAAGAAACAAGACTTGTTTGTGTAAAGAAAAATGTTTTCTGCTTGTTTTTTTTGGCAAAGTCTTTTGCATTTCTTGCTGTTTGGGAGAAAGTGTGTGTACATGTATACTTGGGTTGCTGTGACTTCACTGCACTGTTGAGCACTGTGTGATAAGACCTGCAAAAGTCACATTCAGCTTCTGACCGAACTTGCCTTGTCATCTCAGACTGCAGCATATGAATAATACCCGCGCCTCCTGTTCTACTTCACCACTTTCTCACAGGCTGTTTCTATCAGACATCTTTCCGACACCTGCTTGTACGGGATAAAGTGGATTATTTTATCAGTGAGAAACAAACTTCCTCACCAATCTCTGACACAACTGTACTCATTCCATACATGCAGAGATAAACGAGGGAATGTGTGATGCAAATAAACAAAGGGTAGATATAGTAAATAAATGGAGGATACCACCAAACACGAGATTACATCATGCTGAAAATGCCGGGCAAAGGTAAGCGGTGTGCGAGTAAATAGCTCTGATTGGACAATAATTGGTAGAGCCAAGGACTTACAGTGCTGTGAAAAAGTATCTGCCCCCTCTCCGTTTTCATCTGTTTTTGTCTTTAAAAACACAAAAAACACCCCTACATGTTTCAGATCATCAAAAAAATTATTTTACATCAAGCAAAGATTAGATGAGTTAATTCAAAATGCAGTTTTTAAAATGATGATTTAATTTATTAGTAGAAAAAAGTCATCCAAACCAACCTGGTCCTGTGTGAAAGAGCATTAGTCCCCTAAAAAACATCTCTGTGGAGGAAATTTGGATCACTTTTCTTTGCAGAACTATTTAAATTCAGCCCCATTAAAGGGTCTAACAAGGGTTTCCCTCATTAAATCATTAAGAACTGTAATAAAATTACTGCAAGAGAACAAGTCATACAGAAGGTCACAAAAGAACCCAAAACAACACCTTAAGCACTGTAGGCCTCACTTTCCTCATTTAAGGTCAGTGTTCATGACTCAATAAGACAGAAATTCATAGTGATGGTCAAACACGGAGGTTATGATGTGATGGTCTGGGGCTGCTGTGCTGCTCCAGGACCTGGACGACTTGATGGAACTATGAATTCTGCTCATGGATGAAATCATGGTTTAAAAACTGCATTTTTTATTCATTCAAATTAATATTTCCACAAAAATCAGTTATCCTCAGTTATACTGAGGAGGTTGTGAAGCTCTTTGAGAATATTTTCTGTTCAGAACCATCAAGTTGCTTGAAGGTCCAATTAGAGTCAGCTATGTTCAGTCGATGCCTTGACAGTCAACTGTCAGTACAATGTTTTTAAAAAAGGTGGGAATCAGTTGGATTTTTACAGGATGTTTGTCAACGTGTATCATGATTAAAATCAGGGCTGTATCTGGAGACATCAGGACAAGAGTTGGGTTTTGCTTGGAAACATTAAAAAATGAATTTTGAAAGCATTCAGTGTTGAGATTCTGTGTTTTCCGTCCTCCGGTTTTCCCGGCCCTTCTGTATCTTATCTTTTCTTTATCTGATAAGTATCCTGGATGGTGGGCATGTTCTCGGCAGCTGGCTCCTCTCACCCAGTTGTTCCTAGTTCTACAATCAAGCCTCCAATAAATTCCCGGTCAACTCAGCCTTTCCTTACCTGATTGTTCCATCACCTGCTGGGGGTCAGCACCACTGGTCAACCTTCTGTTTGTATCTGCTCTTGCTAACCCGTTTGACAAATGTTTTCATATTTTTTACCTTAGTGGTCCTGAGTCTACCTACTTGGATCTGTTCTCATCATTCCCTGGATAATCAGTCTGCTCCTCGTCTGCCATTTGCCAGTCCGTCTGCCCGTCTGTCCCACTTGGCGTTCCGGTCTTGTCTGCCTGCTGACCTCAGGTCCTATGAACTTTCATCTGCCAGAACTCTCTGACTAAACATTCTTAATTACTTATTCATCTGGGAGTCTATTTTGGGGTTGGTCTTAACATTCAGACTCCATAATTTCACTCTGACTCAGATTCCACTGACAAAACAAGCCCAAGGCGAGTTATTGTCTGCGGTGTCACTAAGGAACCCAGGATAACGTCTTTCACATTGACTTATCTCAACATTCATCGTGACAACACTGAACAATGGCATTCATGGCAGTGCTGGGAAGAGAGAACCACTTATGGACAACAGGAATATTGCTATAAATCTGCAGTTTACCAAAGATCAGATGCACAAGATAGGTGGCTTCTGGAATAATGTTTCACTGACAAATGAGTCAGACACAAAACTATTGATTTAAATGAGTAATGTTAAAGTGGAAGAAAAGAAAACACTGCATCCCAGCTCAGTAAGAGAACATTATTGCACCTGTGAAAGATGGTAGCATCATGTTAGAAGCCTGTTTTGATGAATGTGGGAGCGGCTTTTTGCCACCTTGGCTTGAACCACAAACCCTGTACTGTTGTAGCGCGCCCAGGAGAAAATACCAGAACATCTGTTTACCATAATCCGAAGAAAGCAAATTTTACCAAGAACTAGTGACAAAATAAAAGCTTTCATGTTTTGGACCGGTCAATTCAAAGTCCTGACCTCACTCCAAAACACATTTTGTGTAAATAAAATTCCATGAATACAAACTTGCCTCCATCCCAGGTTATATTTTAAGGTTATATGTAAATGGGGAATATAGAAAATTCTAGAGGGTTTTCAACCTCCAACATTTCTGTCTGAACATATGAACGCACACAAAAAGAAGCAGCGTTTTGTTTGAGATGAACTAGGTTGAGTCCTCTTAGGGATGTATATGTTGTTCAGATAAGAGAGTTTGCATAGACATGCAAATTACAACTCATACATACAGATGCAGGTGCACAACCAGCAAAATGAACAAGAAAAAAGGCCCCGGGACTTCGATTGACAAGATGACACACTGAATGAAGCTCAAGTGCCTCAAGCAGAATTGTTTTATTTTACCAGTGGCATCAAGAAAATAGTTCATTTTCATTTGGCACATAGGTACGCCTCTATAGAAGAAAGAAGACAGTCCCTCTGATTGACAGGTTCCATTGTTGAGAAGCTGTGTGAATTTGCATGTACTGTCACGGTGATTTCACACAACTTAACCTGTATTCCTCCCTCTGTGATGATGCAGAGCTGGAAGAGAGAGAAGAAGAGAGGTGGCTTGATGAGATGGAACAGCTGTAGATGTCTCCTGTTTGAGAAGAAACAATCTCCAGGGAATCCTCTTTTTTTTCATTTGTGTGTGGGTGTGCGTGTTTCCGCGCACCAAGTGCACTAAGAAACTGATTGCTTGATGGAGTACTCAGCTATTCTTTTCTATGTAATAAGGCACCACTTGCCTTATGGGGAAAAGGAGGTGGGGTTGGGTGGGGAGGAATAAATCAGGGAAATTGAGACTGAAATGAATTTTTTCATGTGATAATGAAAACACAATTATGAATAATAAATCTCATTAGAAGATCCATCTTAATACTATAAACTGGAACAGTAATGTGAGCACAAGAGCAAGATTCAACCACTTATACTCGGATCCCAAAAGAAACAAAAGGAGCGGGGGGGGGGGGGGGGGGGGGGGGCTTACATCTTATAAGGACCTACTACCTTTTATTAAAAAATAAGTAGTTAATTCTGTTCAAGGTTGAAGAGGCTCTGAAGCCTATCCCAGCTGTCATCAGGCAAAGGAAAGAGTCCACCCTGAGCAAGTTCCTAGTCCATCAAACGGTCAAAGAGACATAAACGAGTCAAATAGCCATGAATGATCCTATTTATGATTTATAATCAGCAAAAATGTTTGTAGATGTCGAGTACACTGAAGAAACCCATGCAGGCAGAACATGCAAAGCCTCGCACACTTGATTCTTTAATTAGGAACCTTGTTGCTGTGAGGCAACAGTGCTACCAACCACACCTCAATATTCATAATAAAAAAATTCAAATAACTCAAGTCTCCTGCTGAGAACCGCCCACCATATGGCCGAGGACACAATGCTTTAAGTTTTGTATTCCAACACATCTATTAGTATTCATAAATGTGAAAATCCAACTGTCCCTGTTGCCACAATGATGAAGGCTCCTTCTGGGAGGTGTCAGTGGTGTCAGAGGAGTAAAAAAAAAAAAAGCCAACGCCTGTCCGGTTGTGAGGACAGCGGTGTGTGCATGCCTGTGTGTGTGAAACTAAGGCAGATGCTCCTGTATATTTATGACCCATCTGACTGCTGTCTCAGGACTGCAGTCTCACAGCTCCGTCCACATACAACTATAAGCAATTTTGTCCCATCTTACACTCATCAGGGGGAATGGTA
This sequence comes from Xenentodon cancila, assembly GCA_014839995.1. NCBI lineage: Eukaryota > Metazoa > Chordata > Actinopteri > Beloniformes > Belonidae > Xenentodon > Xenentodon cancila. Next base: position 23,564,619 of record CM026206.1, read on the forward strand.
GGGTTCTGAAGGACTTGTGAACAACCTTACCAGATCTAAAGCTCTCTGGTGAAACAAAAGGTAAACATGAATCTCTTTCATGAGTGTAAAGAACCACAAGTGAAATGAAGAGGAGTGACAGTATCAAAGGCAAGCTGAATTACACAATTCAGCAGCTTGCCTTGTATTGGGCAGACAATAAGAAAGAGACCTCGTGAACACACACACACACACACACACACACACACACGCACACACACACGCGTGCACGCGCACACACACACACAAATACATATGCAGTTTCTCTGTGAGAAAAAAGCTGTGTCAGCAGCTCTGGTAGTTCACAGCTAAATGAAGGGTAATCTCTAGGTAGAGGGTGCTAAGGCCATGGAAATACACACACACACACACACACACACACACACGTCACCCACCCTGAGGGAGTATAGGGGAAGAAAAATCCCTTTCTACTGTGCTTCAGCACAGTAGAAAGGGATTTGCCACGGACACAACCCTCTTGCAGAGTCAACACACCATGGAGTCTATTCATGACCACAGTGCTTGCCAAAACTGTGAGGAACTTATCCACAAGGAATGAGATGACCAGCTCATCCCGATTGAGAATGGGAAAAAAAAAAAATTAACTGAAGACAAATCAACATCTGTGCCAATTCAGTCCAGCCAGACTGTTGGACAAAGGCTCATGCAGTCTACACGAGGTTAGTGGTCAGCGACAAGGTTTCACATTCAACTGGTGTCAACCCTCATTAGTTGCCCCACAATTAGATGAACAAAGCAGTTCAGCTCACAGGCTCAGTTCTTTTCAAATGGTGTGTCAGGACACGCTGGTGTGCTGTGCTCTGTGGAGTTGTGAAAACGTAGATGATTGTGATCAAAGATCACTTGAACACTTTGTGAAACCTAATTAAAGTGGGACTCGTGGAAATGTTTAATAGTGTAAGTAAGAGCCTTTCTAAAAGCACAATGCAATGAGTACTTGCAATACTTGCAGAAAGCAACAGAGTAGAGTCTCCAGTCCAGTCTGTTGTCCAGGAGAACACAAAGGTATTTATACTCCTTCACCACTTCTACCTCTTCTTCCATGATGAAAATAGCTCCCCCTTAAATCCTCAGTTTTGTTGTCCAGTCCCAATATGAGATGATTGTTTCCACACCACGTCGCAAAGTGCTCCACCAGCTCTGTGTGCTCAGCCTCTTGTCCACAACTGCAGAGTCATCTGAGCACTTTTGGAGATCACAGGACTGAATTATACAGACGTCTGAGGTGTAGAGGAATGGTGAAAGTACAGTCCCCTGTGGTGCTCCTGTGCTGCTGCTGACCACATGGTCAGACACACGACCATTCAGTCACACAAACTGTGGTCTGCTGGCCAGTACAACCTCAGGCTTGGATTCTAACATCATAGTCTAACACCACACTGCATTGTGTCAAAAACGTCTGAATAGATAAATATCTACAGTATAAATGGATGGATTTTTTTTTAATCAAATTCTTTTTGCCTCTGAAACAACAGTTCCTATTGCTGGACTCCGGGGCTAACACTTTACTGCTCAGTTTGTGTGTCCTGGTCCTGACCCAAGTAGAACACTACAATCCATTTAAACACAGAGACAAACAAAAGAAAAAAACAATCTTAAAGCAGGTTAAAATGAAGCATAGCCAAATTAAATAAAGTATTTTTAAAAACCCCTGCTGTACGTAAATCTATTCTTTCACAAAAGGAGAATAAAACTGCATTATGTTGCTTTGTTGTATAGAAATGTTGCGCATGTCTGTGAGGGGCCTGGTTAAACTAGAGTGTATTGATTGAAGTATATAGAAAAGAGGTATGTTTTCCCCTGAAGAGGTTTGATTGAATACGGTTCATGGTTATCGACAAAATGGACACACACACACACACACACACACACACACACACACACACACACACGCATAAATAAAAGGAGCAGCAGTGCTTGTAGACTCACATGAAACTGTCATACATCATTACTGACTGTAGTAAAGTCAATACCCAATTAGCATGTTCTAAATATGGCCCGGTGAGGATATATTTCTCTCTCTCTCTCTCACACACACACACACACACACACACACACACTATAACCACATGTGACAGCCTGTTCCGTGTAACCAGAAGAATGCACAGGCTGTAAGTCAGTAGGTGTTGGATTGTGCAGGGAGCTCTTGCATTCCTCTGTGGAGAGCAGAAGTAAAATAACACATCTCTGCTCTCTGAAAGCTTGATGGGTGTTACTGGCTAATTATTCCCCCAGCTCCTTCCTGTAGTGTCACGGCTATAGCTTCCCCCTCTCAAACAGCTGCTCTGCTAATTACCGCTGGTGCCGCGTACTGTACTGTGGTCTCTCATTATGTCTGTCTCAATTACCCACTCTCTTCCTCCTGTTCTCCCTCTCCATACTGTCACAGTGAAGTCACCGAAGCTCCAGGCGGAGATTGAGGACCATCTAATGATTCAATCCAAAGGAGAAGTGCCAGTATATGGCAGTTAAAGGAGAGGACGCTGGCAGACTGAACCATGTGACCCTACATGGTACATGAAACAGCCACACTCTATGGGCATCAAAAATAATGGTTAATTATCCCTGCTGAGAATGGGATGGACTTGTTTTCGCGTGGCATTATGTGTATACCGTCTGGGTCGATGTGCATACCTGATCGGTACGGAAATCGAATTAGCAAATTCCCATCTGTCTAACGTCAGACACGCACATAAGCTCTAAACATACAGAAGAAAACCCCACCGACACACAAGGGAGTGAGTAGAGCTGCAAGCGGGTTAATTAACTTCTCTTTCAGCTGAGTGGCATTCTGTTTGAGTCAGCAAATTCAGAGGAGAAAGCAGAGGAGATGTTCTTTCCGTCTCTCCTTTTAAGATGGGTGGAGGCAGAGGGATTATTAGACGGGACGAGGCCTCTGCTGCTGTGGTGTAAATATGATAATGAAATGTACAGGGGAGAGGATTACACTATCCATACTCTCCCATTGGTCTAATCCAAGTTCACATATTTGCATAACACACCTGAGTACTGGATGCTTCCCGCCAGCACAACACTGATATGGACACAATAAGCAGTATGCACAGACTGTTGTACTAATGTAAGACAGGAGAATTAAGAATTACAAGTAGAGGATTTGCAGCTGCACCTTTATAGCCGAAATATTGCTCAATGAGAGTTTGCAGTTTGAGCCGTGATTTACTATCACTTGTGGGTTTGAAGTACTACAACCATTCAATAAAGTCCAAACAATAAATATAAATATTAACTGAACTGCATGCAGTCCGTAAGAGGATTAATGTGTTTCCAGTAATAGCAGAGCAGACTATGCTGATGTTGATACAATGGAAAGTCATGCGGCATCTTTACTACACTTTGCCTTAAAGAAGAAGAAGAACAAGGTTGTTATAGCCTGCAATGTTGGTATTTGTGCTGTAGAAAAGGGAATGAATGCTTCAGCACAGCCTTGAAAAAGGACCCAAAACAACCCAAGAGATGCAGTGAGCATTCTGTGGCCAGAAGATTTGTACAGTAAGCTGGTAATTGAGCTCTATATACTGCTGGGTTTTAAATTCTAAGATCCGCCAGCAGTGCTGGGCACCTCACCCTACAGCCTTCAGAGTTATGGTGGATGTAAAAAAAAAAAAAAAAATCCATATCTGGAGACTCACCATAAACAGTCCTGCTCTCAGTGAAGCCTGGAGGGTAAAATTCCAGCAACAGTGACAGTGATCCAGCCGCACCATCTGCACTATTCGCCTCTCCCCATTACCTTCATTCCATTCGCCATCCATCTATTTATCTATCTATCTATCTATCTATCCATCCATCCATCCTTACCTCATCTCTGCCTTGTCACGCCAGTGGGCTGTATGTCAAACCAGCGTGTGTGCACGCTGGGGGAAGGGTTGTATGTCACGGTCGTCTCCTGTCTTTAGAATCATGTTATTGATTGGATGTATGTTGTGCTGCACTATAGGCAGCCGCGGCTGATCAAATGCTGTACAGTACCAGGGTCAAGGCTTTAACAGTTGATAAGAAGTACTGTGGGGGAAAATGAAAATAGATGGTTTGTAAGACCGCGGGAGAGCTTAAAGGTTGTTGCACCCACATCACCCAAAAAAATCTCTAGAGCAACATATTTGTTGTTTTTCCTTTTTGCCGATTTCGTTTCTTACATTTGACTTCAAATGTGTATGTATTCATCTTGCTTGTCTGGAGGCTTTCTAGAAATGCCTTACTTCGAGATGAGATGGCACTTATTCCAATGTAGTTATGCCAAAACTACAACTACAAACTACAAAACTACAATATTTCATGTAAAAACAGTGCAAATCTGTAAGAATGAAATTGTATTACAAGTAAGTTTCATCAGGTAATCTCTCAAAGCTAGGAAATAGACTAAAACTATCATTTGTGGATCAATGTCAGAGGGAGAAATTGTGTTAAAAATGTTTGTTAGACGAGCAAAAAGTAAATAGGAGGTGAACGTGAAGGGAATGTAGAAGCAGAGTGAGGGAGTGTGAGTAAAACTGGAGGAGGCATACTGATTTGAGGTGGTGCACTCAGACAGAGGCTGATAGGCTTGAAGGTGAACCAATCAATTATTCTCCACTGTCAATAATTCAGAGTAGACCGCGGTCTTTCTGCGTATGTGGACCAACACGCAAACACACAGACACACGTGCACACACACTACGCAACCAGCCCAGTGCCCTGATTTGATTTAAGATGACCAGTCAATGTGGATTCAAGGCTCCAGAGGACCAGGACTTTAAATTATTGCTCAGCTTAAACACAAGGGGTGAGCAGTACCTTCTCCTATCACGGCTAAACCAAAGTATTTCCATTTATTTTTTTATTTCCCTCTTCATTTTCTGATCTTGCTCTTATTTTTCCTTCCTTCTTGACAAATCTCATGCCAGAAATGAAGCAAGACAAGCTTCGGTTAGATTACACACCTTCACTGTTTCCAGTTTTTTCTTCTTGTCTTCTTCATTCCGCTGCTTTGCTGTGGCTTTCTCTTTACCCTTACACACACAAACATAGTCCCAGACTCTCACATCCACACTCACATGGACACACGCACTATCCATTTTTCTGTAATTGAAAAGGTGCCCTGGCTGTTTGCCACATGACTAAAGTGGATCAGATGGCCAAATATCCCTGAGGTAGTATATCTCCAACAGGGACAATGAAAGAGAAAAACCCTTTCCTGGTCTCACTCTACCCCTCTGTCTTTCCTCCTTAGACTCCAAGTGTCCCTCTGTCTCTCCCTCATACACACACATAATGACTGAGTCAAACACAGTGAATAAGGCTGACTGCAGCATTCCTAATGTCCCAGCTCTACCCTTTTTTTTTTTTTCAATCCAGTCTTCTATTACAATATGAATGGGCCCGTTAAAGTAGAATTGGACCATTTGTCTTGTGTGAATTTTGTCTTCACAAGACAAGGACTAGAAAATGACTCCTCAGCTATTTGATAACAGGAAAGAGTCTGAGCTCTCAGAGATGAAGGAAGACTGCAGAAAAGACGGCAACATCGGTCCTTGATACACACCTCAAAAACAACAGCAAACAGTCAGCGATGAGTCAACACAGCAGCAATCAACCCAGTACATCAAAAAAAAAAAAAAAAGAAAAAGAAATTCTCACTGATTTTTTTAGCATGTGTGCCAGCTTGGTGGTGAGATCTGTGTATGGATTTATTTCTTTGGTGCAAATCAAAGACTGCAAATAGACTTATCACGGATGACTAACAGAGACTTTGTCAATGACAAAGTACAAGGGACCGTTTGGAAGATAGTAAGAGCCAGATTGTCACACAACCACCACTGGTAGCTTTGCATCTTTTAAATTACTCGTCCACTAAACAATGTAAAGGCTGCATGTAAAAACTGCACACCCAAAAATTTCAGTCATGATTAATAGCAGCCTACTACAAGGAAAGGGTCAAGAAAGTTGACTGATTTAAATAAAATAAAAACTCTGATATTAAATACCAAATTTTCTATTTTTTCTATGAAAAAGTGTAAATGGCAGGCAACTAAAAAAATATTAAAAACAAAAGAATTTCGAACTGAACAAAAAGAAAAACCTAAGTAAACTTTTCTTCATTGTTTTCACATGTAAAAGAAAAATCTATTAATTTTTTTAGTACAGTTTCATTGAATGTTTAAAGCGACAAAGGCCAACTTTATGTTGTTTTTTTTGTTTTTTTACATGTTGCTCTCGGGAGCCCCCTACAGTCCCTTGGTGGTCCTGCACTGTTGCAAACACAGGTGGTGAATTGTGAACCGATACAGCTGTACTTGCAGATTTGTTAACCAGCTGAAGCCCAGCACAAACTAAAAAGAACTTGAAACAAGAAAACTACAGACCAAGAAGAGAATCTGTCAACTGACGAGATAAAGCAAGATTTTTATAACCTCAGCACCAAGCTTACAGAGAGAACAAAAAAGTAAGGTATCAAGGTGTAAGGTGAAAAAGACAAATAAGTGTCACACTTATCATAAACTGGACAGCATAGATTGTTACAAGCTGATTAGTTTAGTTTAGATTAGTTTTTACTGCCACTTGCTGTTTAGATGTCCTGCCAACAGGTTTTTCCAAAAACTTGTCTTTAATGTCAGGTGTGTTTCCAGAGCCACTAAAAACAGCTGTAATTAAACCTCTGCTGAAAAAGGACAAGCTTGAAAAGACACAAATGGAAAACTACAGGTCGATCTCAAATCTCCCATTTATAAATAAGATAATTAAAAAAGCAGTTTTTCAACAGTTATTAGAATTACTTTTTAACACAAAATTACTACTATGATGCCTTCCAGTCAGATTTTAGACAGCACCACAGCACTGAGACGGCTCTGACCAATGTGTTTAATGACACATGCTTGAATACAGACAGTGGAAAAATGTCAGTATTAGTTTTGCTGGATTTCAGTTCTGCATTTGATACAGTTGACCACAATATATTACTCAAACAACTGGAGAAATGGGCAGGTCTTTACGGAACTTTACTAAACTGGTTCAAAATGTACTTTGAGAACAGGAATAACTTTGGGTCAATATGTAACTTTACATCTGAGCAGACAAGACTCACATGTGGAGTTCCCCAAGGTTCCATCCTGGGACCTCTTCTGTTTAACATCTACATTCTCCCACTGGCACAGATTATATAGAACAACAAAATAAACTACCACAGCTATGCAGATGACATGCAGATATATATTACAATGCCACCAGGAGACAGAAGCCCTGTACAGGCTCTTGGTAAATGCATTGAGGAGATTAATGACTGGATGTGCCACAATTTTCTCCAGCTCAGCCAAAGAGATGCGATCACAGATCACCACAGAACTTCAATCTGTAAACCTAAAAACCAACAACCAGGCCAGAAATCTGGGTGTAGTGATGGACTCAGTCCTAAATTTGGAAAAAGCCATTAAGGCAATAACAAACTCAGCCTAATATAACCTTACAAAAATATATCAAGGTTAAAAAATCTGATGTCTCAGCAGAACCTGGAAAAACTATTGTAACAGCATCTTTACAGATTTACCTAAAAATCAGTTAGACAACTGCAGCTCATTCAGAACTCTGCTGCTCGAGTCCTCACTAAGACCAAAAAAGTGGACCACATCAGTCCAGCTCTGAGGTCTTTACACTGGCTGCCTGTCCGTCAGAGGACAGACTTTGATGCTGATCTATAAAGCTCTGAATGGTTTAGGACCAAAATACATCAGTGACCTTCTGACCCAAAACCACTTCCAGACTCCTCAGGTCATCTGGATGTGGTTTTTTTATCAGTTCCCAGAGTCAGAACCAGACATGGAGAAGCTTCCTTCAGCTTCTATGCTCCACATGTCTGGAACAAACTCCCAGAAGGCCTCAAATCAGCTGAAACACTCAGTTTATTTAAATACAGGTTGAAGACTCACCTGTCTCACCTGCATTTGAATAAAGACACAAATCCACACTGTTTTACTTTTAAGCTTAAGATTCAAAGCTTGATTACATTTTAACCACTGATTTTATCTATTGTTCTTTTTTCTTTATTTCTTTTGTTTACATTTTAAATCATGCTTTTTATTTATGTGATATTTTAATGTCTCTGTAAAACACTTTGAATCACCTTGTTGTTGAATTGTGCTATACAAATACATTTCCCTCGCCTAATATATTAAGACTTTTTACATTTCTTTTAGACAACATTTCAAGCTCTGACAGTGAGGATTCACTGCTGCTGCAGGTCCAGACAAGACTACCTGGCCTGATGTTTAATGTTCTGATCTTGACGATAGTGACCTGAATAACATACATCCCAGCGAAGGCATACAGACCATTTGTGCTGTGGCATGATGGGTCCTTGCATTCAGCAAACAGTTGCCATGCTGTATCTTAGAATGTATGCATTTCCAGATCAATACAATGGCTCCAGTTTGCACCAGACACATTTTGTACCATCTCACACTCATTGGCTCTTACTCTATCAGTCACTTTTTCTCTCTTTTGTATTCCTCCTCTGAAATTGTTTTCATCACTGTCTCTGCCATGCAGGGAATTTTGAAGTTGTGATGTTATGCAGTGCAATATTAGCTTACATCTATGAGTAAACATGGCCTATGCCACAAAAGCAGGTTTGATGCTTTGATTTTGATGAGCAGAATAAAAATATTAAAAATAAATAATTTCATATATTATATTAAAGATGCTGACCATCAAACTTTCTATGCACCCTAGACTCACATTAAAATGTCTTATGCAGTGTAAACCGAGTTTCAGAATAAAGTTGTGATTCCAACGTTTACTTGCAGGCACCCATGTCACATCACTTTCACCTTTCAAATTTAATTTTGTCTCTCAGTTGTGTGTTTAAATATGAAGTGATGCTCAAACCTGCTGTATAAGATTCAAGGTGCTATAAAAGATTTTATTAAGTTTTGAGTTGAGTAAACATTGTCGACAATATCCAAGCTGTCTGACTGTCTCTATAGTTGATTGATTCAGCAGGCAGCAGGTTTGATTGTATTAAAACACTGCACTGGATTAGTCATGTCAGGGGTGGCGTTGAGTCATGCAGAAAAAGAGAGTGCCGTGTTTTTTTCGTGTGTGTGAGCATATGAGAGAGAGGGGGTTTAATTGTGAGAGAGTGAAAGAAATAAAGAGATATTAAGAGACTTTAATCTCAAAACTGTGACAAAAGAGTATTTATCACAAATTGTGTGTGAATGAAATACCAAAATAAAAAGGGAAGAAATCCAGTTGTGCTGATGCGCAGCTCAAATATTGTATCAATATCACTATTTTACCAAACAACATTAGGCTGACAATGCATCCTGATCATGAGAATAAACAGACTACAGAAGTGCAGGAACGGCTTTGTCCAAAAGTCGACTTCCACTTCGACGATAGCTGTATCAGGTTAGCATATGGCTAACTTTGTTGTAGTTTCACGTGGTGCTTACCTACACCACAACAGCTGTAGTTTCACGTGGTGTTTTCCTACACCACGACAGCTGTAGTTTCACGTGGTGTTTTCCTACACCACAACAGCTGTAGTTTCACGTGGTGTTTTCCTACACCACAACAGCTGTAGTTTCACGTGGTGTTTTCCTACACCACGACAGCTGTAGTTTCACGTGGTGTTTTCCTACACCACGACAGCTGTAGTTTCACGTGGTGTTTTCCTACACCACAACAGCTGTAGTTTCACGTGGTGTTTACCTACACCAAGACTGATGCATTAAAAGCGCTGCAGTGAGGTCCAGCTAAACGTCACTTGCAGGTTGAACCACAGACACAAAATGAGTGCAGTGGGGTTTAGGAGGTCACATGATTGCTTTACATTATTCAGTGGTTTAATATCAGACTGAATGCTCAACCCTAACCAGGCTAGTCGCAGTGCAATTGACCCACTAATTGTAGTAACACTGTTTGTCTGATAGCCTAGACAGAGAGACCTTAAACCTCATAATTAAAAACAGAAAACAGAGTATTCCCCAATCAAGGGCCACTGCTCTGCATATTTTAGATGTTTTTCTATTATAAAATATAACATTCAGCATGCTAAATGAAACCTGCAGAGTCTGCCATGAAGCTCTTGGATTTTATGCCATTTTTCAGGCCGGCTCTGACCTTGGTATGAACTTTGTGGTATGTCCACTCCTAATAACACTTAAATGTTTTCCATTGATAAATAAGACTTCTCTCCGTAGAAGTATGAAGTCTAAACTGTTTGTAGTTATAACTCTTGTAACCCCTCCTATATTCATGAGCAATAACATAATAGTTGATTCTCTAAGACCATTCCTAATGTTGTTCCTTCTTGGCATTGTGTTACCTAAAAGCTCTAGATCAGAAAACTACCAAAACTTTTGCTTTATTGGAAGCAGTCACATGTCCTATTAGTGATGAGTTAATCCAGCATATTTGATTGGCAGTTCCCAGCTGCTATTTCTGGAAGCAGTAAGGACGTATTTGGTTTTTCACACCCAACTGCTGCATTTTGCCTTAGTTTATACCAAAGAATAGTCAAGTCCAAGTTTATTTATATAGCGAATTTAAAACAACAAATGTTTACCAAAGTGATGTAGAAACTGCAAAAGAAATAAACACATTCATGAAAAAGAAAAATTAAAAATGGTGTAATATCCCATATGTTCTTGTGCATCCAAGTTTGTATTTATCAAATTCTCCTAATTAGTAATAATCACTAAGATTAATAATGATTACATTTTAACATTCTTTCTCACATTTGTGCATCCCTACCTGTGTAATCTAAGCTGTTTAGGAAAGTAAAAGAGTTCCTATATGTGTCTCGTATGAAAGACTGTCTACCATAATGATCGTAGACTCTTTAACCCTTTAAAGCCTGACATGTGAAATACCACAAGAAGATCCAAAATGTCTTTTAAATTGAAGTGTTAATTATATATTGGAATCAAAACCACTTCAGATTTTGTGTTAAAATCATTTCTAAATAATTATCTTCCTTGTCATTATGTATACTTTATTTTCAATTACAATTTTTTATTTTGTTGTTTTATCTGTTAGTTTCTTAAATTTGTATGAAACTTTTTTTTTTCTTTTTTTTTAATAAGGGGATATAAAGGTCTCAGAAATTTGCGTATCAAATATGATACATTTGGCATTATAGGGTTAAATGATGGACAGCACACCTGTACTTTCTCCCACTGTCAGAAATAGAAGACATGATTCTGACTGGACCTGCGAACAGTTTATTAAAATTAGAAGTATATAGCCAAATAATGGTTATATTGTTATTTCAATCTCAGGTTACTGATTCAGTATCAGCAGCTAACAGTTCATAATGCAACACACCTCGTCTTCATTAGATTCAGTCATTTTCCAAACCCACTTTATTTTCATTCGGGAGTGTGTTGGAGTCTTTCTCAGCTGTCACCAAACAAGATGCAATGTACACCGTGGACAGATGACCAGTCCATCACAGAGCCACACAGAGACAAGCAATCATGCACAGTTACGCTCACTCCCACGGACAATTTATGATCCCCAATCAATCTAACATGGATAGTTTTAGATTATAAAAAGAAGCCAGAGTACCGGGAAAGCCTCACATGCACAGGAAGAAGATACTGCTGTGCTGTGTGGCAGCAGAACCAACCCCTCTGCCCTACACCTCTCCTCAATGAAGCATTCCCGTTTATATTGGTTTTGGAGTTTGAAAATTTGCCCGCTGAGATCAGAATACAAATTTTGAATTATTTCTCTCAAGATGGCCTGCTGGTGCATCTATTCCAGTTTAATTGTGGAATAAATTATCCTGAAACAAAACATTTATGAGCCATGATTTAGTACCATCATTCTGAGAGAAGATTGCAGTTTTACTAACAGCAGAGCTGTCACTACAGAGTAATGTCTCTCCGACACTGCAGCCTCTCCATCTGTAACAGTGTAATTCACATTGTACTTTAAGAAACAGTATTTGCAGCGTATGCATTGTGTTTGTGTAGTGTGTGTTTATTTAGGCATCAGTAGTGTGCGGCAACTGTGTGGTGGTGACTCCAAACTGCCCTTCCCTTCAGTCCTGTCCTCCCAGCTGCCACCGTTGAGCTGCCTGCCTTTTAATTACCTGCACCTCGATAAAGAGAGGGAGTGGGTGAAGCGTGACGCTCCACTGTGCCTCATAAACTGTAAACTGATATTGTCACTAAATGCAAGCCAGAGTGGAGAAGAGAAGAAGCAAGGTGCAATATGGGAAGGTGGAATGGGAGAGGAGGTGGATCTGTACGTGTGCGCGGTAAATCAGAGCAAAGCGTGGCTCTCTGTGTGCAGCAGATTGCTTCAGCTCACACCACTGCCTCCGCAAATTAATACCATTGATTTTCCTTTGCCTGGTGTCCAACGCACGCACACACTCACACGCACACACACACATGCACACGCATGCACACCCCAGCTATTCAGAAGGTAGGCAAAAGATAATGGATCTGTGGATCGCCACCTCCTTTAACACACAGCAAATGAGTGATAGTACACAAATGAAAGGGAGGAAGAAGAAGGTGTCACTTCTGATACCTTCCTCAACACATGGATAACACACATACACACAACCAAACACATATGGCAGTTTAAATATTTGAGGCATGCCAGGTGAATAAAGCCAGACACAGATGGACTGTCGAAGGGTGTTGAAGGCTGAGACATATTCACAGGGATGAACACATTAAAAAATAAGCCAGATATTTGAGACTACTAGTTGGGATCTCACTCTTACTGGCATTCCAGTATGCCAGAGATCCAGCATGAGATCAACCTAAAGGTGCTGAGAAATGACAAGCACTGAGACACCTTTACTTTCGATGAGTTTCCCTCTAAGCAACTTACTTCCGTAACTAGAGAGCAGCTAATCGTGTGCACCTGAATATTCGCTCCCTTTAAGAGGTTTGGTGTTTTCATCACAGGATGCGTTAAAAATTCTTGTGACACTTAACACTTTAATCCAACTTTAACTTCGCGCAACTTAATGTCTGGTCTTTGCCATAACAACTGCCGAATCTATGGCTCGATAGGGACGGTAAACATTTTATTGATTCCAATTTCAATTCTGCTCATTGATTTAACTCCATTGATTCCCTTATTGACCTCTGACCATTTTTATGGTCAAAAGCGGAAAAACAAGTGAGCCCTCTTAGGTTTGCAGCATCAATAAAACCATTCTGAAGGCAGAAGATTGAGTTTGACTTTTTTTTTTTCAATGCATAACTCTCATATAAGCATGTCATTATTGATAACAGGAACTACTAAAGCTATGATTATATGATTCAAATGTACTAACAGGTTCATAGGCACAAAATGGATTATTCACCAGTAGACATTAGGCTTAAAGTAGGCATAATGTTTTTTCCAATCGGGTTTCCAGGATCACTTTCCGGCTAACACTTTCCAAAGACTAGTAGTCAGTGTAAGTGGAGCAAATCTTCCATTTGAATCGTACCTGTCAGGACTCAGTTAAACATAGTTATGGTAGAAGTGTCATTTGAAGGCACAGGGTCCAAGTCTTATGATGTCAGATGATAAAAACAGAGGCTTTCAAATGTGTGTAAACCGCTGGTCTCCCACCACACAAGCCCACTAGCATTCTGGGAGCCATTTTATGGAGGTGAAGTAAACGCCCGGCGGAGTTTATCAACCAGTGTCTCACCGCTGTGCAAGGTCACCCATTACCAGTGGCAGCGTGTGTGTACGTGTGCGTGGGTTTGCCTGTGTATTCGGTGTGTCTTTGCTGAGTTCTCGGAAACCTTGGAAACGAAGCGGAACAGAGCATCTTAGCTGGAACAATAAGGCAGCCTGTTGAGCATGGAAAGCTACAGTTGTTGCAGACGGAGTGAGCACACACATACATCTGAAACCACACAAATAAACAACTGTACAAATCTGCACATCTGCCATCTCTAATGATGATTTATGCCCAGCCTGGAAGGCAGGCATGCAGAACTGTGGCAGTCACAAACACACACGGACCCACTCCCACATGCACTCATGGCTTAATGCGTGGCCACAGTTCTATCTCTACCTCTCTGTCTCTCTTTCTCATATACACCTCCTCAGAAAAAAAAAAAGGAAAACATTACAAGATGGAAATGTTGTAGCAGCAGCGTGCACTGGGGAAAGTGCAATGGGAAAAATGGATATTAGAAAAAATGAATGAGAGCTGAGAGAAAATATGAAAGAACACAAGCAAGAGAAGAAGGGAGATAGTTATCTCCCAGTTGACTACCACAGTCTGAGCTCATTTACCATATGCTATCTGTGATAGCGCTGTAGCTGTCCAATCTCTTTTTAGATATTTCCTTGGAGAAAAACTGTTCATTTTGCTCCCCTCTTAACACAGGCTACACTAAGTCTCAGTCTTATAGAAAACACATTTTTCTCCATCGATCCTCTCTGCAATGTGCATATTAGTGTTTCTGGAAGAAAACATGTAAATGGGCCCTAAAATGTTGCTTTGCCAATTAGAATGACTGAAGAGGTAAATAACATTAAAGCACTCAGGCTTAAAAAAAAAAGAGTCATGCATATATTTTCCAAACGTACAGCACACACATTCACAACCGTCATGAGCTCAGCGCTGGTGAGATCTCTCAGTCAGAATAATTAGAGCAGGTTTCAGAAGCCTCATTCATGGTGTATGCTGGGTGTAATCAAAGGACTGAGACTCCAAAACATTCCAGGCCATTGAAATTAAATCAGCTTGGCTAACAGGAAACATTTACCTTGATCACATTTAACATTTCAGTCACACATTTGCATTTATGCAACTTAAAACAATCTATGAGGTCCAAAAAACAGCATTCAAAGCAATCACAAAGTAATACGCAAAAAGTAAACAACCTCTTTTTTCTTCTTTAGAAAAACAAGTTACAGCTTTAACTGTTCATTTTCATGATATATTTCAGGATATTTTGTTTGTCTAAAAATGATTATGTTTTTTCCCACGGAATATACTATTTAGCAAGTACATTTTCTAGTTTTATGTGAATGCACATGGGGCACAAAATTGAAGACATTCGTCACTCACTACTCACTACATCAACTCAAATTTAAGGTGAAAATAAGGATGCCATATAATGCTTTTCTTGATTTTTACCTGTTCAAAGTTTATTTAAATTCTAGTTGTTGTTTTAAAAGATTGAATAAGGTGCAATTAAAGGTTTTGAAAGAGAAAGGAAACCAGGAGCTTTGGCATTTAAAAAAAAGTTTTTACTTTTTACAAAATGACTTTCTGCTCACACGAGCAGAATTTGCAAATGCTGAATGGTCTTCTAAAGAGTACGAAAGCACACATCCAATCAGCCCATGTGTCTATGCTCGCTTTGGCTGAAACCCCAAGGAGCATTCCCATGGGACTTTCATATGCTGTGAAGGCTTATGTTCAAAATCTGAAAAAATAAATAAATAGATGACAGTTGGTAATGAGGTTAAATTGGAGGCAACTGTAAGATGAAGATGAGAAGTCTCCTCCTATAGTAGTCACGATCACAAATAATCAACACTCCTCAAGCAACACAGGGTAAGATTAAAGTACTTACTCATTAATTTACTTAAGTAATTACTTTAAATCCTTTTTAATTTAATTTATTAGTTTTATTTATTAGTTATTAGTATCATTAAGTTTAATTTGGAACCACAATTTCTTATCTAGTTCTACAAAGCAAGTATAAGCTCTAAAGTAATAGCATGACGTCAGATCTGAAGTTATGAGGGGATGATACTCTTGTTGCTACCTGGAACTAGATCTGAAATGAAAACTTTGTGTCTGGTGCTCTGTAGCTCCATAATCTGAGGTAAACTCATGACACTAGTGGCAATTAACATTAGATAATTGTTAAAAACAAGGTTGCTTTGATTCACTTTATAGTAATTGTCATCATCCATGTTGATATTCTGGAAAGATAATTTGGCTTTTTAATTTTAAGGTTTTTGGTTAGATGTGACATTACCAGCTACTTCTTCTTGACAGGTAATCAACTAATCTTTGCTTTCTTTTTTTGACATTTAGGAGCAGACTATGTGTTTGTCATAAGATGTACAGGAATGCCTGGATGTTGTAAAACTAACGATTGGGGTCTAAGCCAAGGTAGGGTAGCAGTAATAAACTAGATGTTGGCTTACATTTGTTTGTTTACACGTTATTTGAACGTAATCTGTGTATGACGGTGTGGTTTCCTCTAGTAAAGTAATCTGGTGGCAATATCAAAACAGACAAACACATCTTTGTGAAGTTATCAGGCAAGCTCCCTGGCCCGGAGGTCCACGTTATGTAAATGCTTGACGACAACACACTTACTAAATCTAAGTAAGTATCCACATTTTTGTAGCGGTATATCCAGATACAGTTTAGTCATATAAAATGTATTTACATCAGTTTGTTCTCCTCGGGTTTCCATAGTAACGTAACTTTTTGGGAAGTTCCCAGTTGCAGCTTTGATCCAAAGCAGACATTTAGCTCCGTTACGATTAAATTTAGGAGCTAGAATGAATTAAAATCCATTGCACATCTTCTCAAAATACTTGAAATCAGTTTGCAAGTACCCAAGACACAACATTTTACATTTTCTTTTTGACATAAACTCCACAAAGCACAGGAGAGTTCAGTAACTTCCAATGTTTGTTTATGGAGCTGAAAGCTACAGATCTCCGAAGAGTGGGCCTGTTGGGGGAAAAGGTCTTTCCATTAGGTCATTTGTCTTACTGATAGGTCAATTGCCTTGGCATGTGACTGCCAGTAATGCATCTGATTGCTTTAGGCGAACAGCGAGACCAAATGGGCTGCTCACTGGGGGCACACAAAAAAGAAAGAAAATATCCAGAGATTTTTGAGTCACTTTACCTAAATTAACTCTATCATGGTGCTTGATTAGTATGAGTAGGGATCATGTGGGACTTCTTTTTTTTAAAGATTTTTGTGGCTCTAATGGCCTTTATTTTGAAAGGCAATAGACAGGAAACTTGGGTAAAGAGAAGGGGAAAGACAGGCATTGGGGAGCGACAGGCTGGGAGTCGAACGGGTGCTGCCTGCAGGAGGGTGACAGCCTCTGCATATGGTGCCCACTCAACCCGCTGAGCTACCCGTGGCCCAGTGGGATTCAGTGGCCTGTCTGCCAGAGGTACGGATGGTACATTGTAATATATGAAATGAATGATGGAAGTGTCTTTAGAGTTACAACATTAAAAGTCAATAGCCATGTATATCCTCAACTTGGTTCCAATCAAACACACCGACTCTAATGTGAGAGAGCTGTGGTGAGAAGGA
Source organism: Xenentodon cancila (assembly GCA_014839995.1). Taxonomy (NCBI): domain Eukaryota; kingdom Metazoa; phylum Chordata; class Actinopteri; order Beloniformes; family Belonidae; genus Xenentodon; species Xenentodon cancila. The sequence continues at coordinate 23,581,936 of CM026206.1, forward strand.
GGTGATTTCAACAAATAATGTAGCTGTACTTTCATTAGGAGGCAATATGATGAGACTGAGGTGATATAAAAAAAAAAAAAAAAAAAAAGGGCAAGCAGCAATTGTCAGTTCTGGTCACAGATTAAGTCACAGATTTCACTTTGAAAAAAAAATCTAATTGGATGAAGACATCCATAAACTCTTTTGTGTTTGCTAGCAGAAAACACATAAAAGGGAGGGAGGTGCCACTCAAACTAAGATTGAACACACTCAAAAAGACTTGATAAGAGCTGTAATCAGATAAGAGCTGCCAAAGCTCTGTGTCCCTGGTTTCACCTGTCTGTTGACGCAAGAGCATCCTGTCATTCAGACATGGGACACTTTTATGTTAATCTTTCTCGCACCTTTCTCTTTCGCCAGCAGTGACAGTGAGGCAAAGTAGTCTTGTGTCATTTGTCATTCACACAAGCTTGAAGAACAAATAGTGTTCGGCAAAAATCCTGACAAAGGTGTTCTTAGCACAACTTGTCATGATGCTGTGATCATTAATATCAGTTTAACAACTATGCTGTAAATGTGTAAGTCACAACAGGGGTGGATGGCTGTGTGAGGGGTGGGGGCAGGAGTGGTGGGGGCGGTAGTTCATCTGATACGGAGTTTTCATTGGCCTCATATTTACAACAGCTTTAGCGCAATCACAATAAAAATCAAAGTTTTTACTGATTTAAACATAAGAAAATATCCTTTTACTTTGCTGTCTGTTGGGTGTTAGACAGAGGTGGCTGTAGCCTAAGCACAAATGAGAACAAAGCACAGTAAAGGTGAATCTACTTAGTTTTATCTGGTAGTTTTGTGCAGGCACTGTTTAAAAAAAATAAATAAAAAAACAGTACCAAAAACTTAAGTAAAACTGTGAAGTCGAAAAGTTTGAGGTTGGACTGTGCTGCTGTTTATTAATTTAATAACACAATCAGTAAGATTCTTCTAAAATGGAGATCATATATCATATTAAAAAAATAAAAAACAGCAAATCAAATAGACCCGGTTATCCTTCTGAGGGTCTTCCCACCCTAGTCCCATCCCTGACACCCCCACCCGGCTGTTACTGACTCAGACAAAAAGCATTGTTGTGAGAACGACTGTGGATGGCAAAGACTGCTCTGGTTCCGTATGTGGTGGTGGTCAGCATCTTCATGCCTGGCAACGATGACTGTTGCAGAGAGCCTATGAACATGGAAAATTAATTTTTTAATCAACAAATTATCTCCTAATAGCATGAGCGATGGGTGACTTAACCACGGCTTCACAGGCAACATATGTTTACGTGAGCATGTGTAAGAGGGGGCTGGTATAGATTGGCTAATGACCGGATTCTAAACAAACTTTTCCGACTTCAGAATGTACAGTCTCTAATATCTCATGGAAATTCCTGTTCAATAGACATAATCAAGTCATATTCAAGTAAGTGCAGTGGATGTAATATAGTTTTGTATGGTGAGAGATTTCTAAGATATTTACCTCTCATTATGGAGCATAAAGGTACAGATGGTGAACTTTGAATGCGTTCTTTCTTTCAGAGGCCACTGTCAGTGGAGAAACTAGAGAAATTCACTGAAACCATGCCATCTGTAACTTCACACTCGGTGTCAAGAGGGTTATTAAATCAAGGCAATTAAGCTCATTTGAAACTAGGTGAATACATGTACAAATGAGACGTTGTTGCTATTTAAATGTCAAACCTTTTACCGCCACAATCAGTATAGGCAGAGTTAAACTTGTAGCAACTGACAACAGGCACAAAAATACTTGTCTTCCACATATAAATAGCAAATGTCATGTAAATAAAACCCAATTATGACAATCTGAATCAAAGTCAAGGCTCACAACTGTTCAGTTAAAAATCAAGATTTTTTTAAAAACAGCCACAGCCGCATTAGGTAAACAAATAAATCAGCAAATAACCACAAGAATTAAAACATGTCACCAGACCAAACGGTTTAATTTCTCTAAGTTTAAGTTATGACATGTACCAAAATGGGAGGATATCAATCAGTAGCTCAAGCAGTTCTTTCTTTCTTTCTTTTTTTTTTTTTTTTAACCAGTCCCCATTGTTTGAAGGAGGAGGCAGAGTCAGAGCGTATTAGTTTGTTGCAATCTAACCCCAACCATCGAACGTCCGGGTTGAGTCTCATGTAGAAGTGTCGTTGTAGTTCCTCAACTGGCCGCTAGAGGCTAGAGCCAACCGCTATTCGGAAGTGAGATGGTTGGCGCTTGGTCAACATGTTAAACGATAGTTTGTGCTCCGATTTGGTGAGGATGCACTGAAGGAGCTGGTAGCCAAAGCTAACTTTGATTGGCATACAGTTGGCGTGTGCCCACCAGCTTACCACGCAACATGGCTGAACCCCCTAGAAAGAAAAAGGGGCTTCATAACCACTCTTCGGAAACACATTGGGTCATGTGTTGGACCACAGCCATGGGTTAAAACAAAGAAAGTCCTAACATCAACAGCAAAGCCTGACCACATGGTTTGAGACAAAGAAAGCCTCCAAATGACTGAAAACCCCAGCAGGCTTTGTACTGTTTATGACACCTATGTCATAAGGAATTGGCCTCTCTTTGGGCTTGGACCCCAAATCCTGGACCCCCAGAGGAAAAATAAATAAAGAGCAGCATGTGTATAATAAGTTATACATGAGTGAACATGAGAAATTAGAAGAAACTGTATGATAAAAATAAAATGTAAATGTTTAATAGTAAATATATAATATGTTGACTTGTATAGAACTGAAAATATGTCAAATAAATATCCTTCATATATCATTTTCATTGCTTTTATTTAGGCTGTGTTATAATGTAGGAATGTTCACATCTATCAGATTCTGATCACCTGATTGTAGTTGGTAAGTGGTTGACAAGTTGGTACTTTAGGTTTATTGTGCACATTTCTTAAAGTGTAAGGGATAAAAAGGCTTGGTTGGGGTGGTGGGATAGCTCTGCAGGTGCTGGAAAATTTCCCTCATTTTCAAATCCAAAACTTGACACATATGCTAGAAATAAGCCTGTCTCCCATTAACCTAGTCAAAATATTCTTATTTTAAGTACTAATATTTTTGCTAATGTGGAAAGAAACATTTTCTCGACTAGAATTCTTAAAACTACCAAAATAGTCTTCTAATTTTCTTGAAAAAAGGCTTCTTGGGCAGTAGTTTTTGCAGCGTACATGTCAGCCCGTTCTTTCATGTCTATTCTGCTTACTCCTTGTCCTTCCTATTCAATTCTATTTGCACTCCTTTGCTTTCATTATCTCTCCTCTGCTATCTTCCGGTCTCCTCTTTTGGTCTCCTCTACGCAGAGCAGTTGTGTCCTTGCAGCCCCCTCAATCAACCTCACACAGTGAGAGTTGGAGGCAGTCCAAGCCCATTCCCTTGAGTTGTGGCTGGGTGACTTCCAGCACTGCTCCCCAGGCTTTACTCCAGGTCTGTGGGCCTAAGAGCTGGCAGCTCAGGGAGGCTTTTGTTGAAGAGGAAAAGATTAACCACACATGGCAGCTATTGTACAACACACACATATTGACACATGCAGAGGCACATATTCCCTCAATGTAACCGCTTTTGCTGTCAATAATGATTCCAATTGCTACCAAGTAGGTTGCTGTGTGACATTATAGTTCTGTAGATTCTCCAACTAAGTTTGTATAAGGTGAGTAAATGGCATGCATGAGTGGTGTGCACACACTAGAGCTTGCGCATGTGTTTGTGCCAAGTAATTATTCTTGCGGAGGATATTGATTTTCTATTGCGGAGCATTCACAAGTGAATAAACATCTTTATCAGCATCCCAGTCAGACATAGAGACACTAGTAAGAAATAGACATTTATCCAGGATCAAGTTTTAGGACACTTGGCATATTTGTTTTGTTTGGGCTGGTCTGCCACCAACCTACACATAAATAACACCTTCATTTTCATTAAAATAAATATACAAATAATGGTCAATTGAGCCTACAAAGTCATACATGAACACAAATACACACACAATCACAAAATAAACCCAGCAACCTTGGGAAAGGGATGGGATGATGACAGAAGAGATATGGAAAGGAGGAAGACGGAAAAGAAAGAGGTGCAAACCGCTGTGTCCCACATACACAAGCCACTCACTCCCTCATACAACACTCGCTGATTATTACCCCCCTCCCCTTTACTCTCCCCTCTTCTCTGCAATCTCTACACACTTCACCCATCTGCCTCCCAACACCCCACAACAGAATCTCAGCAGAAGCTCACAGGAGAGGTGGCACACTTTGAGGATAAATTTAGAATTTAGGAGCAATCCCAGGGCAAGCACAGAAAAGACAAAAGTGAAGGCAACACACATGTGTCTAAGCACGTGCACGTGTCGGTGTCCCACAACGGATAACAGGACAAACATACATGACATGCAAAAGGACAAACACACGTGAGCAGAACAGGAATCCCGAAGAGAAGAGAAAAGAAGAGAAGGTTCAACACGTCCTTCATTGAACAATGCAAAAGAAAAATAATACAAGCAACTGAAATCATCATTTTTCCTAAAAGAATAACTAAAACTGAAACGAGATCATTGCTCTCTCCCCCAATACAACATAACCCCTAACCCCTGGCCTTTAAAGCAACAGTGGCATGGGCAGTGTATTGCTGGCAGAAAACACGGATCTGGGCCTTTCCCACCTCCCACCAGTGCTTTATGGAGCCGAAAGAACTTTTAGGGTTCCTCCAGACCTCCCAGAAACTCTGAAAATTTTCACAAAACTGACTGTCCTGGAGGAGACTATTATTGAAATGCCAGTAGGACCTACCTCCCTCACCTGGGGAGACTACCAGAGTGGTAGTAGCAAGATGGTGGTCCGTAAAACCAACAGGGCATATCTTGCTTTGAGCAACGCTCGATGACAGGGCCCGTGTGACATATATTCGAACTAGCCTCGCGGCTGACACCACACCATCCCTAACCCTAACCCACGTCTATTGCCTGACCCCTGGAAATTTCACCCTCCATGTGTCCACGAGATCCAACCGCTTAATTGCAGCCCTAAGGCTCCGAGAGGATGTCGGGTGAGGTTCTTTCTGTGTTCTGTCTAGAGTAAAATTTAGGGTGCAATTGAAATCTCCAGCAACCACGAGCTTGTCATGGTGCCAGTGTTGCAGTTCATTGTTGAGTTTATTAAAGAAAAGGACACTCTCGGAGCCGTGATTTGGAGCATACACGTTAACAGAACAATACACTACATTGTCAATCTCTGCCCGAACGAACGCTAACCGACCCGGAACCACCTCAGCCACAGAGATGACGTTTACAGCTACAGATTTTTCGTAGCCCAGTCTGCCAACTCTCCTCAGCAACAGTCTTGCTGTGTCAATCCATCCCGGACTACAACCGTAAAGCAGCTGCTGGGCAGTCCAAAACCTGAAGGATGCAATCTTGGACCGAATGTCAACAACACCTTGTCCTCCCTCTGCAACAGGCAGATAGTGTCCAGCCGCCCGAATCCAATGCCGACCAGACCGGAAAAAGTTCACAAGAACCCTCTGTATCTCCTCCACTAGACCTCTGGGTGGTGATAAAGCAATAAGTCTGTGCCAGAGAGTCGAGGGAACCAAGCTATTGAAAACCAAAACCCTTCCCCTAAAAGACAGCTGAGGGAGCAGCCAATTCCATCTAGACAACCGAGCACACACCTTTTCCAGAACTCCCTCCCAATTTTTCTTAACAAAACCATCAGAAGTCGAGTCGAGCTCTCAGTCTGCACAGCTAGGGCTCAATAGCAAGGCTAAAAAGTTGCCCTGAAATACGGCATCCTTGCCTGATCCCCCGCTGCACAGGGATCGGCCGACATTCAGCACCATTGTACAACAACCCCACCTAAGACAAAAATGTTTCCCCAATACTAAAGGCCCTCATTACCGAAAACAAATAGGAATGATCCACTCTATCAAAAGCCTTCCCCGGATCCAGAGACAAAATGCCACAATTTAAATGATAAGCTTCACACAAATCAAATACATCCCGCATCAAAAAAATGTTGTCCATAATTGTCCTGTCAGGCACACAATAAGTTTGATCCAGATACACAATGTTGTCCAAACAAACTTTTAGTCTGTTTGAAAGTGCTCTAGAAAGTATCTTGTAGTCCGTACAAAGTAAGGCCACTGGTCTCCAGTTTTTTAGCAAGACCAGATCCCCTTTCTTGGGCAGTAAAGATAAAACTGCCCGTTGGCAAGAAACAGGAAGAGACCCCGTCCTATAGCTGTCCAACAGAACTTCATAAACATCTGGACGACTAATGCTCCAGAAGTGCTTGTAAAAGTCTGCAGAGAGCCCATCTATTCCAGGCACTCGTCCAAGAGCCATCTGTTTGACAGCCATAGTCAACTCCTCCAAGGTCAGCTCACATTCCAACTTAGCCGTCTCCGCCGAGCTAAGCCGAGGAAGACCGTCGAGTAGATCAGACCTGCTCTCTATGCAACACGGCTGCTTTCCAAAGAGGGCAGAGTAAAAGTTCACGGCATAGTTCAGCATCTCAGTCTGGTCAGTGGTTAGATGTCCTCCAGGCAACCTCAAACAAGACATCAGTTTTGTCTGAGCAACAGACTTTTCAAGGTTAAAAAAGAAAGAAGTCGGAGCGTCCGTGTCCTTCAGTTGGAGGAAACGGGATCTAACCAGCGCTCCGTTCACACGTTCATGTAGGAAGGAACTCAGTGCCGACTTCTTCTCCTGGAGCAAACGACCAACGCTAGGATCCGGGCACCCCATCAACCCTTCTTCAATAGTCTTAATAGACTTCTCCAGCTCACGAACAGTAGTCTTTAATGCAGCAGTGGAATGTGAAGTATATTGTTGACAAAAAACATGAATCTGAGCTTTGCCCACTTCCCACCAGTGTTTTATGGAGCCAAAAGAACTCTTACGGGCCCTCCACAGCTCCCAAAAATACTGAAATTTCATACAAAAAATACTATCCTGGAGGAGTTTATTATTAAAGTGCCAGTATGATCTAACCCCCACACTTGGTGAGACTACAGGTTCGTGAGATGTATATGCGATCCAGCCGTGCAGCGGTCACCACACCATCCCTAACCCGAACCCATGTGTACTGCCTAACCCCTGGAAATTTCACCCTCCATGTGTCCAATAAATCCCAACGCTTAATTATAGTCTTAAGGCTCCGAGAAGATGCTGGATGAGGTTCCTCGTGTGTTCTATCCAGAGTAAAATCCAAAGTACAATTACAATCACCGGCAACAACGAGTTTGTTGTGATGCCAATGTTGTAATTCATCATTGAATTTATTGAAAAAGGAAACTCTCTTGGAGCCATGATTTGGAGCATAGACATTTACAAAGCAAAACACTATGTTAACTATCTCTGCCCTAATGAATACCAATATACCTGGAACATCGGCCACAGAAATGATGTTCACAGATAGATTCCTCCTAAACACTGTAGCTATACCTGCACTAAAAGAACTCTCTCCATCACCATCCACAGAAACATCAGCACGAGACTGAGCAGTTCATCTGCCCTGAACTCGCATACACCATGTAAGAACCGTCACCATGCTTCACCCTGAACGACACCTCCAAAGTCTGCGTCGGCTCCAGAAACATGAACACCTGCCGTCGCAAAGACAGAATGTGCTTCAGTTTAGGATCCTCACACCCCAAACTCACCGTTTTAAACTCGCTGGCAAACTTTCCAAATCTACTGAGCTCTTTTTCCAGCTGTTCGTCGGAAATAAACGGGTGGACGCCGGACACGGTGATACGTGTCGAAGGCACGGACTGCGGTGACACCTGCACGAACACGCCATTGATGAAAACCCCACATCCTATCAAATCGGGAACGTGGAGTTCGACGTTCAGGAACTCAACAACAGCTTTGTTCATCCGCGAAGCGAAACAAATATTTCCATGTCCGACCTGCTCCCCAACAGCCAAAAGGACGTCCTCCATGGAGACGCCGCCGTCCGGCGGGACAATCCGAACGCCATGTCGAATATAGGCGGAGGAGGCGTCGCAGAGGACGCCATCCTCCAACAAGCCACCAATTAAACCCCTGCAATGAAGACAAAACTAAGTACACTTACCTGATCATGCACATAAAAAGGAGAAGAAAAGAAATCCCCAAAGCCGTGAAACCAAGTCAAAACCCGCGCCACTCACACGCCACACCTCCGACCCACGCTCACACTCGCGCTCACGCTCATGCCCACCGGAAACAGAGAAGGGAAGAGAAGAGAAGAGAAGAGAAGAGGAATAAAGCCTCGTCACACTCCTCTGTTTGATGGGTGGGAGTTGTGTGATGTGGTGTGAATCCTAATGCCTAAGCTAACAGGACCCCCTGAAGAGGGGCAGAGCGTGCGTTTCAAAGACAAGGGAAGAAGGCGGGAAAGTGACTTTGAGGCATCGAGAGGACACTTGGCATCTTGAGTTCGTCGGCTGAAAACTCATCTCATGAAGATGCTTTCTTGCAAACACACAGACACGTTCACACAAATCAGCCTCAGTATGCAATAGCCTCTCTGCTTCACCGCTCAACCCTGAACAACCTCTTTCCTCCCTTATAACACCCATGCAGTCCTCCATCTCCCTCCTTTTTCTTATCCAATCTTATTATTACTGTCTCACCTCTCTTTTCAGCCGTTGCCCCTTCCCACTACTGAGCTCCATTCCAATCCCGCGGGATCCAATCGACTATCCAATCATTTATCACGAGTACATACATTTTATTAAAGGAAGTCTGAGGGAAATAAAAACTCTGAGCCTTGGCAGGTTTAGCTGCATTCTCTGCCTATGCGTTGCTGTTGTTTAACACACTTGGACAGAAAAATTAACCAATTAGGAGCACATGCATCATAAAGTTACTGCAGTTCCTTTGAAATAGTTAAATGGGTTGAATATATGTTTATACTGGATGGCACATTGCCTGTTGGGTTGCTTACACATATCTGTGGGGGGATTTTAAAACATAAGACCTCTGAGCACAGATGTAAAAGATATAAAAGACCCTCCAGTCATCCTATCAAGGCCTGAAACAGCTAAACTGAAAGAAACAAAAAATAACCACATACCATTCACGTGCAGTTTGTGGGGAAGTGTAACTTTGAAGCGGAATGTAGAATAACTGCCATCACATGAAGTTGCAATATCTTTTGACTTTTTTCTCTATCATAATGTACAACCTCTGATTGAGTAATCAAAGAGTACATTCAATAGTGCCGCTGCTACATACGAAGGAGGCAGAAACATGTGGCTGCTGTGACAGATAAATACTCTGTGTTCATGGTGCAAAACTGCCAACTGTTTGTCTGAAAACTCCCTGCATTTGTTGCCAGATGCATTGAAAAGAAGCAAAACATAGTAAATGAGTTAGAAAAATCTCTGGTTGGAGGAGACGTGTGAAGAAAATGTGATGTTAATTTCTTTGACTGACAGGTAAATAAAATGTAAAACTAAAGATAAATGTATTTGTATAAATGTATACAAAATATGAAAACCAAATACCTTTGCTATTAAGGAATATTAGAATTTGATTGTGGAGTAGTTACCAATAAACAGCATGTGTAAAAACACAAAACAGTAAATAATTACCATATTTCCACAGAAATGCCTAAACAGATTTTACAAAACAAACATATTTTGAAGCATTTACTGTACTTGTCTGGACTTGTTTTATAGTGCAGCTCAACTTACAAGCTGTTGGCATCAGAACGAACACTGCTGTTAAAGTACTTCAACGCTCCGTATTTACAATGACAATTAAGTAATCCAGTATATTCTAATGGTTTGTCACCAGTGTTATCTTCAGCATCACTGGACTGCAGGTAGCTTTAAGTGAATCACAATAAAGACTGTGTGTATGTTTATGTTTGTGTCTTTCATCAGCCGTAAAGTAAGTTTGACAATTTATGCAAAATCATCAGTCTCTGGGGTCTGTATGTGTCATGATAATGTGTTTAAAATTTGTAGGTGAAACAGGCCTTGTATCTTGAAACAAAAGCTGTGAAGAAAACAATAGCAACTGACAGGGAAAGACATTTATTTATAGAATTTAAACAGCATAAAACACGTAATTTAATACCATAATGTGTTTATGTTATACAGATCAGAAAGAGCAACTACCAACAAAATATAAAGTGTAAATATCCACTTTGTTTATGACAAAGTAAATCACAAAAACCAGAGACAAAATGGACACACTTTTAAATCAAAGCAAAGAAGCAACACTGAAAAAAAAACAAAAATCGAAAAACTACAATTTAAAACCATTTCTGAATCTGATCAAATTGTAAAGGGGAGAAAGCAGGAATGGAGCAGGGAGAAAGAGGTATTACTTACTCTTGGCTTTTGACAGACTGGCTGTAAGAATAAGCACTGTTGGGAGAAGTAGGGTTCAATAGTTTCACCGCCACAAACGCGCGCACACACACACACACACACACACACACACACTCAAGAAGGCTGGTGTGAATCAATAGAACTGGTGCAACAGCATTCCAGTAAACAACCTTAATGAACACACATCTGTATCTTGCAAATGTCTCACACAACAAATCATTACATATGGTAAGGTTCACGCTTGCAGCAAACTCATAGAGCAGAGCTGCAGATGTGTCTGCTCACACAAACCCATCAAGTAAAAGTGTTCAGTCTGAAGATGTGTGCATGAATGGGTGTGTGACGTTACCCTGAGTGATTAACACGTGTGTCAGAGGTGAGTCATTTCAAATACACGTATGCAAGCTTACATATTCCTGCAAAGGGATCAATCACATTCAGACAATAAATGGGAGCCAGTTTTGTAAGAATCAGTGTGAAGCAGCAATAAATACTCAAGTACACGCCGAGCAAGCTCATAAGGACAAGCATAAAGACACATACTGCATACATCTGATCACACGCAGATTAGTAGAGGCCCAGCAGAAATATACCCAAGTCAGGGAGGAGTATGACTGGGAGTTCTGCTGAGTGGGAGGGCAAACTTAAATCTATTCACACAGAATCCAAGAAAGCACATTTTATGGCGCAGGTGGTGAAGGACAACCTGGCCGATGCCTCATCTCTGGGTTGCACCCTGCAGCAACACTTCAAGCTAAATCAATGCAGCAGCTAAAAAGAGAAGATGAATCAGTTCCTTTTCACCTGTGTAAAATTGGCTGGCTGAGTACATGAAAAAAAAACTGAATCTATGAACTAAGCACATCAATTGAGTAAGATATTGCCTCTCCCTCCGAGAGAGATGTAAATGAGATCAGAACGGAATTCAGATTAATCTCTTGAGCTTCACTGTCAATTAAAATTCAATATTTTGCCACACATAAGCCTATTTTCTGTTGGAACTTCTCACCCACATAGCTTTAATCACTTATACCCTCTGCATATGGGTGCATCTTAGGCTGTACCTCTTTATCATGTATATGGAGGTGCATGTTTGTCACCTGTCCCTGCTGTTTGCCCTGCCACTTGACTGTATATGGAGAGCAATTTCCCTAAAAACAATGTTGTTTTGTATTCTCTGAATCCTCTAAGGGCAGAATGGGAATATCGATAGGTGCATTAGCAAATTGACAAGAGGAAAACATGTCCTCTGAGTTTGCTGCTTTGACTAAAGGTAGTTAGGAAAATAAAATAAAATAAAAATGTTTGTGGCTAATTAACTCATGTCACTACAAACACAGTCATTTAGCAAACATACAGTACATATATCTATAACGTAGAGAAAACAACGAAGCAGTAATGAAGAAGGAAAATACCAGTCATTCTACTGATTTTGGTGAAGAGTTTAAGGTTCCCTTCATGTTACATTACATACATTACATGAATATGTTCATGACATGTCTTTCATATATTACAATCATATTGTGAGCAACATCAGCCGTCAGTGTTTCTGACCCAGATCTGCAGATCACCAGTCGTTTCACCAGCACTTTGTTTTTTACAGTTCATGATTCCCGCTTCATATTGTTAGGGGTCTGTTGGACTGTGCCTATCGCATGTGTCATCAGGCAAGGTGCATGGTACAACCTGGACACATTACTAGTCCATCACAGGGTCACATAGAGACAAACAATGTCTATGTACAATGATGAATTACCTATATACTCAATATGTAACCCGCAATACCCACACAGACAATGGGAGACCGTGCAGACTGAAAAGCCTTGTTTGCGCGATCAGTGGATCCTACCAGGGTCAACACGGTATTGGAGACGTAACAGCTGAAAGGACTGAGGACGAAGTAGGTATGGTTACACTTACAGAGGAACCAAGCATCTCCTCATGCCCATTGTCACTCTCCATCTCGATTCCATTTTATTTTTTGGTCCATTCTCTCTCTCTCTCTCTCTCTCAACATTCAGCTCTTTGATTATAACTTGTATGATTAATCAAAACGCCAAATGAAACATCGCCTTCTCAATACTTTTAGATTGGAATGCTTTAAAAAAAATGAAGTTATCAAGAGGATGGAGTAGGAAGAAGTGATGCTTGACCACTTGAAAGGGAAATACCACTTTTAATTTCCTCATTCAGCATTGATAAAATGTGATGAATGTAAAGCAAGAGCCCAATAACCAACATCTGAACCAGTGGAATACATACCATTACCATGAAATGACTCTGTAAAGACTTGTGTATTATGTTAAGAGTAGCTAAATGTGAAACTATAAAAATATTTCCAAACTGATTGACAAAAATGCTTTTTAATGTAATATCTTTTTACTGCTTCACAAACAGTATAAAGCACAAACCTTTGCTACAATACTTGACAATAACAGCAGATTAAAAAAACATGAATGAATCTAAGCATCAATGACTAAGTGTGTATATTATTACTGTTTTTAATCATGAGCATAGTCTTTTGATTTGAGCCTGGATCACTTTTTAAACCTCAGTATTTGTACCGCTCTCTCTCTTTAAACATCTTCTTGTGTGAAAATATGCTCAGCTCCACCTCAAAACTGGCTGTATTTACTCCTATGCTTTTTCTCTTGCACAAAGGGATTGCTTTCCTGTTTGACCTCTTTTCCTTTCTCCAGAAAATACTCCCTTTTGACTTAATGAAGGGAGAAACCTCACTTAAAACAATGCTTAACAGCCCCAAAGCTGCACAAACACAGGAGCACAATTATGTAGACAAATTCAAATCCTTCTGTCTCTGATGTTTTTTTCATGGTGTCACTCATAATGAAAAATATTTTGAATCAGAAAAAATCAACTCACGTAGAAGAGAAACAAAAATGCAAAGTCTACAAAGTCAAAACAAACAAAGACACACAAACTACATCACACTGTTTGTGGGAGTAGAGTCCTTCAAGTGGTGAGTATTTAATAAGAACAGTAGACTGTGGGATGAGGGTTAAATCTACCAGCTTCTCCTTCACTGTCTTACATGTCAAGCCGATTTTTAATCACACATAATATTGTATGTGCACAGATAAAATATACCTCACAAGCAAATCAATAAGTGTCTTATTTTTTTCTGTGAGCTGTTAAAAAGGTTAAAGGTGTCTTTACGCATTGTATGTAGGTGCAGTTGTGGCTTAAATAAACTATGTGATTGATGGAAAAGTGATATGAATGTTGAAATGAAAACGTGATCTTAACTGAAGACACAAGAAACAATGAAGAGTTGAAGTGGGGAAATGACACAAGAGGGGGCAGGAGAGGAGGCTTATGCAAAAAAAAAAAAAAAGATCAAATCTGGGCTTTTGGGAGCTATAGGGTGAACGGAGTGTGAAAGGAACCGGTAGAGAATGAAGTGATAGTGAAATAACTAAAGGCAAGTCTGCACACAGAGAGTTTTAACATTCCACTGGGTCTCATTAAATCTGCCTAATAAAATGATATTGCTGAGAAAACACTTGTATGATATCCTGCACAACCAGTGGCATATGTGTGCATTTGTGTCAATTTCTCCTGCGCTACCAGCAACATTATCAGTGGTATATTTGCAGTTTCCTGTGTAGTGAGGTGTCTCGCTTCAGTTATTATCACAAAGTTTTTCCGAATGTGAGACAAAGTAAGTCAGATTTGTTCTGTTTGTGTTTTGCTTGTGGACAGACAGGATAGTCCTCTCACTGTCTGTGTAATCTGTCTGAAAACATTATGCCCAATCGTGACTCCTCCATCTGAATATGAAGTAGAGTTAAAGTCGGAGGAAAAGACAGGCACAGGTCCAGATAGGGAGGGAAACAACAAACTTTCAAGTCACACTAATTCTGCTTTATGCCAGAACTGGGTCATTTTTCTTTTGCTGTCTCACATTACCACATCTTTTGTGTGGGTGCAGTGGTAGAAATCCTTTCCAATTTCAACTCATATCCCGTTAAACAACCGCAGTGAGTCAAAAGCAAGCAGGCACACAAATGTGCACACGTTTGAACGTTATATTTACACATGTGTGAACAGACAGACGCTCAATCATACCTCTCATTCTTGCAAGGCTGTACCCTGTCCTGTCAAAATGCTTGGCCTTATTTGTGAAGAATCAGACATCTGCTGAAGCAAATATACTCTGAACCAGTCTAGTTTAAGGCTGGGGGGAAGGGTAGGGGAATTCCCAATGACAGATGAGAGATGAATGCTGATACCCATTTGAGAGAAGGAAAGACTCTGTAGGTGTTAAGACTCAGGGTTAATGAGCTGGGGCAGAAAGAGGAACAAGGGAGGGAAAGGAAGGAAGGGAGGAAGGAAGGAAGGGGTTGGGGGAGATGGAGTGGATCCTGCTCCAGACAGATTCAACACACAGGGGAATGACCCTTTAATTCTAGGCCAACATTTAGCATGGTGCACACACTATCACCAAGGGGCAGATACAGCACATGAGAGCCTATGATTCATATTCTGCATCTGTCTGCAAAAATTCTGATAAGAAAACACCAGCAGAGGAAGAAACATAGAACAAACAACAACTAGCAAAATAATAATAATAAAACACCAACATCAAAGCAAGGGGATGTTAAAATTATTAAAAATCAGCAAGAAAAATCCATTTGCAAACAACAAAGCTTGAAAGGATTTATACATATTTCACTAAAAGATTACATTAAAAAAAAACTGTATCCTGCAAACCCACATCAACGCAGAGTAGGGCTTGGAGGGCATGAAATGGCTGAAAGATGACCCAATTAAAAATGACATGCACACACACATGCACACACATATGTATGTTTAGCAGGGATGTATGTGTTCAGAGCAGAACCTATTAATTCAGCTCATTTAGCCCCAGTCGAGCCATTAAATATAAGCCTGCCCCAGAGCTCTCCATGCAACACCATGGCTCAACCCCCACAGCTTTGTCTGTGTTCCCTCTCTGTCTCTCCACTCAAACACATACATTGTTTCTGCATTTGTCAACAGCACAACATTTCTTTCCCGTGCGTTCAAAACTGAGTAAAACTGCAGCAAAGGGTCACAGTGCTGTAGAAATAGTAATGGTGTTAAGGTTGGCAATGGGGAAGAAATCGATCTGAGTATGCCATAAGGCTATACAACAACACCAGAGCTTTGTATCACCGAGTGTTGTGTCATGCCGGCCACAATACCGGCACATCGCAGCTCAGCTCCACTCAATCAGGAAAATCTGTGTGGTGAGTAAGCCATTCAGTAACTGAATAAATACAATAATTATACAATAAAATAACATTTTAGATTTCTTAAGAAAAATTGAAAGCTGGCAAACTCAAAATAGAAAAAAGAAAAATAAACTACAGGAATGAAAGGGTTTCGTAAGGGAATGGGGGAGCAGCAGCAACGAACACAAAATTAGGATTAGAGTAATGTTCATCCTTTCATGCCGTTTCATTAACACACCTCTGAGGTGTTTTAGAGGCTATTAGAAATAAGCCGATTTCCCTGCTCAGGGGGGCTCACCCACTGCACATCAAGGCATCAACAGGACTTAGTGTGTGGCAGGTGTGTCTGAGAACCTCAGAAAGAACTTCCCAAACACAACATACCCATCCACTTTAAAGCAAACACTGCCCTCAGACAAAACCCGGTTCACCTGGAGGACAAAACATCCAAACAGAAGCTGAGTGGTATTATACACGCAGTCCAGAGCGGTGAGGAGTGCACAGACCTGTACAGCGAAGAAACTAAACAGCAACTTGACAAACGCATGGCACAACACAGGAGAGCCAGCTCATCAGGTCAAGGTCAAAGGCTCTGACAACCCACAGAAGCGGAGGGAGGGTCAGTGATTTGTAAACGTTTTCAACAGTTTATACATTTAAAACTCCACACCAGTCTGTTTGAACTGAGGAAGCCTACAGGATGGAAAGCGAAATGTCTTCATGCACCAAAGAAAAAAAAGTCTGGTTGCCTTGTTCCTTGTTGCCTCTCTCTCTCTCTCTCTCTCTCTCTCTCTCTCTCTCTCTCTCTCTCTCTCACACACACACACACACACACACACACACACACACTGTCAGTCATGGTGCAGTAGGCAGGACATCTTGATACAGAGCCAATGGCAGAATGGTAGGGTAAAAACAAAACAAAAAGAGGCAAACATTACAAGAGGTTGAGTCTGATTTTGATGCAGAGCAGCTGATGTCAGTTAAATTACTGGGATAGCCAACTGAAGCATGCCAGTCTCTTATCTATGGCCTTTAGTCTATCTATGGGCTTTATTCATAGTCCTGGTGAACAGGGATGGATCAATGTGGAGGGTTTACAGAAAAGGGCAGTGGCGCTATGGGACACAGATAGTCATGGAGATTAACTAATCACTAGGATAAGAAACAAACATACAAAAAGTCATCAGCTTGTACTGTTCAAAGGCAGCTCCAGACAAGCAGCTGGGCACCACCCAATAAACTGCATGAGTGGAAAGAAGAAAAGACTGCTAATGTTGAAGCGAGGAGCAAGAGGACAGTCTAATGTCCTCATCTTTTCATTAAGTCTTAGTTAAAGTGAAAGGCAATAATGAAATCTCTTCTTGGAGACACTTACCCCCGAGGAAAGAGAGAAGAGTAGTGGAAGGCAATAAAGAGAGCACAAGATGAAGTGTGTGGGTGCAAAAAACAGTACAGAGACAAAAGGAAAAACTAAAGTACAGCCAGCCTACACAAAGGATGAGAGGCAATGGAGACTGACATGTTTATGATATGTTTCCTTAGCAGAACTGAGCTGTATGATGGAGCAAAAGCTTAGGTTCTGTCTCATGTTAACTGAAATAGTAGGGCTACCTAGAAGTCTGCCAATACAAAGACACACCAGGAACAGGCAGACCAAAGAAACTCTGAAAGTACATAGCAAAAGTACAGCTAAACAAAAAATAAGAAGACACAAATTAGGCTTGTGTCTGCATGGGGAGATCCTCCGTTATTTATACATCAGTACAACATAACCTCCAGTATTCTGTCTGTAGAAGTCATGATGAAACAGCTACACAGCCGATGTGGTTCAGCACTGTGGACAGCTCCGGCCTCTTACATTGATGGGAATACATTCATGCTGTTGCTTCCTCAAAGGCTTCAATTTACTAAAAAAAAAAAAAAAAAGTAAGCACTATGGTCACAAAGGACTGACTAAACTGTACAAATGTGGGTGTCCAAATCTGAGTGTGAGATACTAAAACCATAACTCCTTTCAAGATGAGGGCAAAACCCACTAAATTAGTGCTAAAGGCCTATTTATATACTCCACTTTGTATGTTCATACATCCTTCTGTTCTAAATGTTGTTTTTATCACTATCTGTCGTAGTTTTGTACATAATTTACGTTTGTATGGTTGTTTAGCAATGTCTTCACCAGGGGGCAGTGAAGAGGCAATCCCCGATGTTTACGAACAGTAACTGTAGATAAGTCTAGTGCTGTAACTTAAAGCAAAAATCTTTCCTTAGCTCAGTGGTTCCCAAACCAAATTTTATTATTCTGTTGTGCATAGGAGCTATTAGTTGCCGCTTAATATGTAGTTTGTTCATATTATGACTATTATGACAAGGCACTGATAGAAGACACCCCTCACTGTGCTTAAATTAAATTAAATTAAATTAAAGTTTTATCAAAAGGTTGATATAAGTTTGGTGGATCCATCTGGGGGTCTGATTGAAGCTCTGCAGTAATTTATATTTCAACATTTTTTATAAGAAAAGTTAAAAGAAAAGAAAAAAAAACAAAGAACAAAATATAAATAGGTGAAAAGATTGTGGTGCTGCGGGTAATGCATGATTGCTTACAGGTAGAAATTTCAGGTCCACATTTATCTGTAGTCCAGTAAGAATAACAAGGTTTGGCAATCAATATGTTCTGAACAGCTGCCACAGCAACGCCAAGCATCAAATAACTCCTGTTTCTGGGCCAAAGTCTTCAACCCAGCTTTACCCTGAAATTGGAAAATTAGTGTTAGAGATGGTGATTATAATGAGGTGGACGCTTGGTTTAGAAAAATGTCATGTAGCACAGATCAGAAAAAACAAACAAATTAAAAAAAAAAGCAGCAACGTTTAAAAGAATTATTTAGAGCAGTGATGTGAAAATATTTGTTTGTGTATGTCTTTGTCTACATGTGTAATGCATTGTTCTCCAATACTGAGCATAATCACAATGAAAACGGACAGGAAGGTTGTTAGATTATTTTAAAATGCAACATACATGGAAATATATCTGCATGTGTGTGAGTGAAGTTACAGAATGAGGCAGCAAATGGACGATGCAGACAAAGATGCTGACAGGAAAGCAGACGGAGGAGCAAAAGG
This sequence comes from Xenentodon cancila, assembly GCA_014839995.1. Classification (NCBI taxonomy): domain Eukaryota; kingdom Metazoa; phylum Chordata; class Actinopteri; order Beloniformes; family Belonidae; genus Xenentodon; species Xenentodon cancila. The sequence goes on from CM026206.1 coordinate 23,600,657, forward strand.
TGAACAGTGACTGCTTTAGCTGTCGTGTGAAATCCTGGACAATTGGAAATGTGTGCAAGTGTGGAAATGTGTGTGTTTGAAAAATGTATTTAGTCTTTGGGTAAGAAGTGAAAATAGTCCCAATTACACACTCACAGTCAAACCTCTGACACATGGACGCAACAGGAGGTGTTGGCTCTCATCAACAGGTACAGCAGGACAGCGGGCCCCGACTTCACTTCAGATGCAATCAAACCGTTAATAACCTGCAAACCTCCTTCCAAGCACAGATGTAAAGACTCAAAGATAAACAAACACACACATGCACACCACACACAGACACTAACTTAGGGAAGCAGTGGGGGAGATCACAAGTAAGAAACAAAAATTGAAACTAATAATGCTGAGGCAGGTCGTCTTTGCTGTTCTCGTAGATTTCTCCTATATGTAAAGAGTTTTCTGCAGCTCAGCCAGGAATACACAATATCTTTATATATTTGCTAATGATTGGCAAAGTTCTCAGTGTCACCTCCAAATAGTACGGGTACCGGTTCTTCCTGGAGCTGACAGATAACTTCACATCAGCCCAGCCTCAGCTCCACTTTATTGTTCTGCGTTCAACTCAGTTATGACTTGAGATTTTAATCAGATCGTTTTAGGCAGATTCATATCTGGATCTTAGCTGAGTGATGTGTCAGCTAATTATGAGCCAGTATGCATCCCCACTGCAAAGCCTCAGACAGGGTCTTTATTATGTCTTGGTGGCATCGCCATCAAGTACGCTCAAAAATATTTCCAGGTCCAGTTTTAGGATTAATGCATTTTAATTACATGAAGAAAATTCAGCCATTCGCATTTATTGGTTTAATTTTAAATTCATATGGATTCAAGATCTATAAGTAATACATATGAATTAAAATGAGTTTAAGCAAAAAAATACATAAAACTAGTTCCTATAAATTTGAATTGCCTTACCTTAAGTCTTCATTCACGTTTAACATCACATCAACGACATTTACTTATTTATATTAAAACTATTAAATCCAAAAGGATGTAAATGTATTTAAATACACAAATCCTACAAATTGCCTCTGATTTTCTTTCCTTTGACTGTATTATATATAAAGTGCATTTTAATCTTTAAAACTCTGTTAACCATTTATAACCTTTTATCTTTATTTCTATGGTTTTATGGATTACTTTTATTAATTTATTTCAGTTAAACTTTTTTCTTAGCACTTTCTGTGATTTCATTTTGTGTTTAGTAAAAGTACGTTAGTGAAAGTTCACACTAAATCAGGTTATATCAGAATGGCTAAAGAAATTTAAGTCGTAAAGCATTCTTGTGAAAATGTCCTTGATTAGTAGACGACTACTCAAAGTTTTCACTTGCACTATGCAGAAGTTTGTTGTTTTTTGTTTTAATAAGCCCAGTGGAGAGGACATGAGATATGGATATCAGAAAAACAGAACAATGCCAGCTCACCCACAAGGCTCACTGAAATATCAACCAAACACAGTGGCAGATAGCGCAAACCCTCACTGGGGTCTTTAGTAATCAAACATAATTATCCTTGTCACAGCGTTCTCAAACACACTGATAATCACATCCCACGTGCGTTCGCACATGCACACACGTAAGAACACACCAGTCATCGAAGCCGATGTGGAGATCTTTTTATTGATTCTGTGCCTCTCTTTATTAAAGTGGTCTTCTCAAAGAGCGAGTTGGTTTTTGGAGAAAATGCACCACTCCTTTAGAGCCCTGCCCTCTGCTGTTCCAGCCACCTTCTTCTGCTTTTTACTTGCTCCCATATCCCCACTTCCTCCGCCGTTTTGTCCTCGTCAAGTCAGTTGTGCATTTTGCCTCTCCTCTGATCTTTTCATTACGTTCCATCTCCATACATTCTCATTTCCCTTTTATCCCCCCCAAACCTCCTATACTGTTTAAGCTCCCTTCCAGCTATCCAACCCCTCCTAACAGCCGTCTTTTTCTCCCTCTTTTCCATCAATTGCCATTTTCCATTTCCCGCCCACCACCTCTTCCTTCCTCATCTCACTCACGTTAAGCATTTCAGCCAGTCACTTGTGAGTGCAAAAGTAAAGTACCTGCTCAAATGTCATCAGGATCAATCTTGAATCTCAATCATTTCAGAGGATGAAAGCAGGGGGTTGTAGAGGAGTGGGGGATATGAGGTTGGAGTCCGGAGATACAGCTGGCAACCCACTTTATTTGAGTAGGGGGCGGTGAATTCAATTTTTAGATATTTTTTTTTTATGTCATTTCATTTTCTTCCCGCTACTCCTCATCTCCCCACAAAGCTATTGTAGATATTAACTAAAAAGCGCTTGAGTGTCTCGCCTGGAGCACACCCCGGTCCAAGTGACATTTTGACAGAGTGGCCTTGGGCTTGTTGTGCTAAGGTTCGCTGTTTCTCCGTGACTACACAGATGGAATCTATAATTGTGGTGAGCTAGCCAGTTAGCTCACGCATGAGCGTGTCAGGAAGCATGAAAGACACTTCTGAAGACGAGTGTCTTCTCAAAGAGCCATTGTCTGGTATTATAGCTGGAGGGGACAGGGCTATTAAAATGCACACAGTCTGAGCAATCATGTGTATGTGTGTGTCTCGCTGTGATGGGTGGAGAGAGGTGTCTTTGGTATAATCCACTCTGTGACACAAACCTGAGAGCTTTCTCTCCCTCCTCTCTCCCCTTGAGCTTCTGTCTTCCACCATCTATCATTCAGCCCTCCCTTCTCCTTCTGTCTCTTCAGAATAAATCTTTAATGGAGGTTTTATTGTCCCTGATCAGCATTCAGCTCTGTGCAGGATTATGCAGACTCATCTCAAACACACACGAATGCCTCACCTGTCCTTCCTTCTTACTTGATTGTGCCAATTTCTCATTTTTGTTCTGTACATCTTTCCCAGCCATTCTTCTCTTCTTTCTATCACAGACACACATACATTTGACTTCCCAACAACAACAAAACATATTTACTTCATGATTTTTTTTTTAAAACTCCCTTTTTACTGCAATTGTAAGACATTTGGCTTTTTGCTAAAAGAGTGTGTTTTCTTCTTCCACAGTGGGACTGACTTTGCAAAGGAGCAAAAAGGTGTTATGCTGTAAATGCAAATCCTGATTGGGGTCTTTACACAGTGGGCCAGAAAAGGAATGTTTACAAAGGTGACAACAAAACACGGTGACATGCGAGCCTGGAGCGATGATTGATGCACATCCATCTGAGGTTTGTGTGAACATAAGCACATGTTTGAAACAGTGTGCAAACTATTGACTCCAAGGTGAAATTGTGGCAATGTAACTCCCCTGTTTGTCGTAAAACAGATGGGGAATTGCGTTTTTGCTGACCTGGAGTTTACACACAAATGCAGATTTAAAACCAGCAAAAAGTGAAGTCCTTGGGTATACATGAAAAAGTATTACAGGGGCAAAATATCTGTGGGTGTGCTCTTGAGAAAGGATGATGCTTTTAAATGCAGAAGCTTCTCTATGTGTATGCAGCCATGCATTTATTAACTCCACCTTCACCCAGTCTCTGTGGGTGATTACCCTCTTCAAGCTCGGGGCCCCTACGAGAGGCCTGGGAGCTTGAGCACACTGCAAAGTATTTTTGCTTTTCCTAAGACTGTGCTCTTCTGGACACAGACCTATGATGTTCCTCTCAGGACTGCTGGAGCACTGGAACAGCTTGGAGGTCACGGCTCCAAGTGCGCCATCTGCCCTTCTTTCGTTGCCCTCACCTTCTACATCTTTTCTATTTCTTCCTTCAGTTCTTGGTATTTTTCTTGTTTCTTGAACACCACAATATCCAGTTGGTTAGCCATCACCACTTTGACCGACTGGAGCTTCACTCTTGACATTTGTCTTGACATCAATGGCTTCCATCTTTTCCAGTGGCCAAGCTACTATACCAGCTGAGTACCTAATTACTGGCAGGGCATATGTGTTGATGGTCCAGACTCCCATTCAGCTTCAGGATCTACCTAACTCTTTTCAGGTACTTAGCTGTCGCTGACTTCCCTGGAGTCTCCTTGTAGTTGCCATTTGCTTGTGGAATCCTAAGGCTATTCTAAACATCTGATATTTTGCATTCTGGTAGTTTGACCCCTTAGCTGTGATAATTTTGTCCTTCTTTGATACCGTTCAAGCACATTTATGTAGCCCAAATGACAGTTGACCACGAGGCTGGAAGAGTAGCTCCAGATGATCCCAGGAGCAACATCAGAGATCTCTGTCAAGAAGAGCGCATTCATAGGAACAGCAAAAATACTGCATAGAGCCCCCAAGGTCTCAGGTTTCTGGTAGAGGGCCTACAGAGAATGGGTCAGAGTGAAGTGTATGTACGTACACAGACACACACACACACACACACACACACACACACACACACACACACACACACACACACACACACACACACACACATACATACATACATACATACATACATACACACATACATACATACATACATACATACATACATACATACATACATACATACATACATACATACATACGCAAAAGAGTAATTTTTGTTGTCTGTGTTTTTTGTCTGGGTATATGAGAACTTTTCAGATAATAAAAAGCGAGTCCCTGTAACAAAAATCCTCAAACTCTGTAAAGAATTGGGTTAAGCTTTTTGAATCAATGTAATGTCCACAGATGTGGCAGAAAACAACTGAGCTGCATGAGTGAGCAAATCATGAAAACTAAATGATTTATAGACATGGACTGAGATTCAGTGATGGAGGGAGGTTTGACCTTGCTGCAGGGAAGATTTTTCCAAAAAGGTTCTCTGTACGGTTTTGATCCAACAGACGTCATTTCCCCAAGGCTATGCTAAAAAAAAAAAAGGTAATATATACAGATGCAGGCATATATGCAGACCCACAAAAACAGAGGAGCACAAGAGAAACAGACCAGTCAAACCTGTCAAAAGTTCTCCACTTCCAACGACTTCTTTTTCTTTCCTTTCACATCTTCCCAGTGACCAAATAACTGCAAGGTGAAAGATTGTGAAACCATCAGCTGCTGGCACCTCAAGTGTTCTCAGTGCATATTCCCATGTATCAGTGTCATACATATCAACAGTGATGTTTAGATGTCACTACACTAGAAGAGAAGATTAACGGGGACATACACCGGCTGGCCAAAAGTCAGTCACACCTTCAGATTTTGATGCAACAATTTTAGCTGTGATTACTGCTCCCATTTACCATGGGATTGTTAGGTCTATGCAAACATTTATTTCTATCCAGAGTGGCACTGCTATATCAAAAGATTTTGTATTGAAGATGGAAGAGTCAGAAAGTCTTCTCCAGCTCATCCAAAATATTCTCAATGAGCTTAAGATCCAGTCTCTGTGGTGGCCAATCAATGATGTCGTGCCTCTCTTTCACAAGCCGAGCCTGATGAATTCAGACAGATGTTGGAAAATGCCCATGCCATCTGGAAAGAGTAAGAAATATTGATGGAAAATGTTGCTCATTCATTATAATCAGGCAGTCAACTGACCTTAGTTTGGGACCGATGATGATGCTGAACCTTGACCTTACCAACAGAGGCAACCCCAGATCATAATACTACCCCCATATGCTTGCACAGTAGACACTAACCATGATGGTTGCATCACTCCCTCTACTACTATTGTAGTAGAGGAAGTACCTTGTACACACATCACTCTGTAACAGAGTAAATCTGGACTCATCAAACCCAAGGATCTTTTTCCATTGTTCTTTACACCCCCAAACAAATTAAAACCTTTATTTTCCCTTTCGCCTCACTGATAACTAGTTTAAGGATACACAGCTCTTTAGTCACAATATTTTGATTTCCACTGGTATTGTGTGTGAAAACATTGTTACGCTCACTATTAAACATTGTTGACCTTGTACAATTAGATCACAAAAATGTTTATGTGATATGCAATCAAGATAATTAAAGAAGAAATAATTTTTTTTTCCCCAAACTCATTTCTACCTCTAACATGGTGGTTCGCCACTATCCTTCCAGGTTTAAATAATGTGTTGATTTTTACCCCAATGTAGTATTTGTACACGACATATTCATTTTTCTGTTTGGTCTAGCAAACCAAAAATGTCAAGCATGTGAGAAATGTACATTTTTTCTACAACTACAGATGTGTTTGTCCACATGGTTTTGTTGTTGGTTTTCTCAGAGTTCTCTGGTGCCTTTCCACAGTTCATTGGCGATCCTAGATCAATATTATGGGACTATTAAGGGATTTATAAGCAGGCATGATTGTTTGTCTTTGTGTGGTCCTGATGATGGACTGATATCCTGTCCAGGGTGTGCCCCACCTCTAACCAGATAACTGGAATGAGCTCCTGTGACCCTGAACAGAATGCTGAAAAACTGATGCACAGGCACCTATCCATGCACCAAACCAACATGCAGCAGTCACTGACTCACTTCAGCCTCACACAGACTTGTAAACACACAATATATGCATTATGATTTTGTACATGCACAAATCTAACCTTAACAACTTCTGCGAACCCTGCAGACCCCAGTGATATTTGCCAACCACCCTTACAGGGCGATGATCCCAGCTTGGGACCCATTTTATCAGACATATCAAGCTGCACCTAGATCCTGTAGCTGGCTACTTGTGGAAAACCCTGCAATACTGGCTACTTCCCTCCCTCAGCATCAGGCCCTAAAACCAAATGGCTCCTTTGAAGCAAGGTTAATCAGTGTTTTTTCCCAGATGTGCACACAGAAAACCACATGCCTCCAGGAGATGCATGTTCATTTCTTTGTGCAAATATGCATGCAGTATGCAGATGTACACACCTTGGCACATATTCCCTGCCACTATGATATCCATTCTCACCCTAACTGGGTCAATCCATCATCTATTCAGCTGGAATGGAGGTTGCAAACACCAGAAAAAGCAGCCTCATTGGGAATGATTCCTGCAGCTCGTTAATCTGGGACGGCTATAAGAAGGGAGTGAGGGTGGAAGGAAAGAAGGAAACAAAAAGAGAAAAAAAACTCTTGTATCAGGATTGCATGAGAATGTGAAAGGAAAGAAAATGATGAGAGGGTAGAAGAAAGCAAAAGACAAGAAAGAAAGCAGCAGTGGAGAGGACTGTGGTTTCATTAGTGAGATTGATTAGATGAATGAAGAAGCTAACAGCCTCTCTGCTCTTTAGCTAAATGCCATCTCTGGGCTTATCAGCACCAGCTCCAACAACAACACACAAATTACACAGCGAAAGAAAGCGACGCGCACACAGAGAAACCAACAGACTGAGCATAATCATCATCATGAAACACACACACACACACACTCAGCAGAACATGCCTGTGGAGGTCTGAGGACAAATGAGACCAAACGGGGGATCACCTCGTTTTGTCACAGAAATGTAAGCAACAGCATGTTCATGCATTCTGTTTGTGTGTTTGCACGTGCGTGTCCATGTCCGTATCACAAAAATCCTTGGGAGAGGTTTACCCGCTCCTAATTTCACTCACTTTTCTAATCTGCAAACTATCGACACCCTCACATTCACACACACACACACAGACATGCACTTTCACACAATTACTAATGACATTCACCCATCCTGAGGGCTTCTTTCTAAAATCTGCCTTTTACATGCAAACTTAACAAGTGTGAAATTAGAAAGGTTACGAAATACACACACTGACAATAACAAAGCGTGAAGCAGGGATTGGAGCTCAGATTGAGAAGAAGTCTTAATTGAAAAAGCCTCTTCCTTCCAGGAATTTTCTGCTGAGGAGACATAGCACAATTTGCTAATTAAAAAAGGGCCGTGTGAAACGCCAGTGTTTGTCTCGGGATTGTCGCACGTATGAATTTACGAAAACAAATCAAATTTTCTGCCCTATTAACCACATGCAAAAATGGTTTTGTGTTTTCTGGAGCTTTAGAAAGGGAATAAAATGGTAAGAAATATTTTTTTTAATAAAATAAAATATTTTGGCCTTTAGTTCTTTGTTCTGTGTCACCACATATCCTTCCTGCAAAATGACTTTGAACTAAGAGCAAGTAATTTCAATAAATAAATACTCTACTGCTGCACTGAGTTAATACTGCCTCCATTTAAAATAACAGTTTAGCAGTAACAAAGACCTAATAAATCTAATTATTATATTGTAATATATTTTTTCAATTAACATATAATCGCTTTGCTTAATGAATTATGATATATTGCCATTGAATGAAACGTTTCCACTGTCACCGTAGACGACGGTACATGATTCCCTCTTGTGAAAGAAGGCTTCATAAAGAGGTGAAACGAATTAGAGATAAGCAAATGCAGAAAACATGATTACAAACTGGTATTTCTGTTCCCAGTAGGAAACGACTGATGGAGAACAAAGGTCCTCAGAGGGATGACAAACTCGCTCGCTTCCTCCTTGACCGGGTTTTTTCGCCCGCCAGCCTAGAGTCGTTGCTACAGAGTGGGCTGACAGCATTGAGACTGACGCCGGTAATTAAAACATTCAGTAACTTGATGTGCTTTCTGCATTTGTCTTCTGAAGAAGTAAAACAAATGGTAAAAAAAAAGAGCAGGAAAGTTTACAGAATACACAAGTAACCCAGTTCAGTCAGCAGTCAACTGGTAAGAGACACGAGGCATCAATCCGGTGTGACGACTGAGCCAGAGGCAATCGTATCGACGATTCACTGTGTGGAAACGCTTTCATTAGTCTGATTTACCCGAACTGTTCCCTGGACCTGAGGGTCACATGTACCCCTTTTCCTTGCTGCTTCTTCGTCTCAGAAGAACAAGTTATAGCTTGTTAGCACAGGCGAGAAACTAAGGGTTTTGTTTTGTGTGTGTGTGTGTGTGTGTGTGTTTGTTTTTTTCTTGTGGAAACCCAGTTTGGGGTTTGAAAAAAATACTGCAACTTCCAGGTCCTTTTTGGACATGAGTCTTCAAAGCTTGTGCTCCATGCAGAACAGGACACACCAGTTTCAGTGTGTCTTCTGCCTCTCAAAAAGTTTACCAATAAATTCTCCTTGAGGCTGGAGTGCTGCCAGGATTCTGATAGTTGGTTTTTTTTGTTTTACTTTGTTTTTCTGTTTTTTTTGTAAAGACAGAGGCACTTTGCTCTCGTTGTTTAGGCACTGAACACAGAGCGCCGGACACGGGTTCTGTGTTCTTCCAAACATTAAGTGAAGTAAAAATACCTTTTTGTTGTTGTTGTTGTTGTTTTGGATTTAAATCAGATATGCAGATCTGTACTGCGCATCTCAGAAGAAAAAAACAGTACTTTCATCCTGTTTTTCACATTTGGTTTTTGAGAAGAAAGACTAAAACATGTTTCAGTTTTCCTGTTTTCATGATTTGGTTCCTAGACAGAATAACCAATGAACAAACAACACACAGACTTAACAACTGTGAAAAGTTTTGAAAACTGCACATTTATTTACTCTGCACTCGACTCCCTGGTGCTGAGTGTGTTGCACTCAGCGGGGAGCTCGGAGCATGTTGCATGTGGTGTGCACGTAGCTTCAGTCTTCCCTAGAAAGACTGGGTCACAGCTCACCACACTGTACAAAAATTTGAACTAAAAATAACACAGAACTTAAACCTTTCAACATCAACAGTGTATAATATTTTAAAATTTCCATGCAAAAAGGGCCACACAGGAAATCATTGCATCAGTATGACTGAGCAGACTGCACTGTTCTGCTGTGATCAGTATAGCCACATGGGCTCAGGAGAACCTTGGACAACCATTATCACTCACCACAGGCTGCTTTGCATCCAGAAATGCAGGCTGGAACTGTATTACACAACAGAAAAGGCTAACATCAACTCAGTTCAGACACATGAACATGTTCTCTGGGAATGAGTTTGTCTCAGGTGGGCAGAAAAACAGTGGACACACGTTCTGCGGCCAGATGAGCCCATGCTTCACTTTGGTTTCGGGAGGTCCTACGTGTGAAAGATGAGGGGGGAAAAAACATCCAAGCTACTATCAGTGAAAGGTGAAAAAAGACAACGGCATCAGTAATGGTGTAGAGGTGAAACTGCACCCGTGGCTTGGATGACTTGCAGATATGTGAAGATCAAGTTCTCTCTAATATTAAAAATGTATGGCACATCACAAAGAGACAAATCAGACAAAACAACATGCTGCCGAGCAGCCTAAAATATTCAAATCTCACTGACTTTATATCAGTTTGTGGTTATACATGTTAAACTGCCAGCTTCAGAGTCTGTAGTGCTAGATGTGTGGGACATGTCCAGGGCATAACCCACCCATCAGCTGGGAACAAGCGCTGACAAGCCCCCCAGTCACCAAGCCTCAACAGGGTTGTAATGGTTATGGAAAATGACTGAATGAAACCATGGACAGTATAGCACAATACAGCACTATGAACCAGGTTAGAAGGCAATGCACTAGTTATAATATTAATTCCATCTTAATGCCTTCTTTGTTCAGGACACTCCCCTGTGGTCGGTTTCTTCATTGTGATCACTGCATTCCTAAAATCAATGATCCTCCTTGTCCTTTTTACATTGATTAACTAGTCCGTGTTTGTGGTGATTCTGTGTTCATCTCATCCCCCTCAAGCAGATTTTGTTGGTTGCACTTTCTTTAGTTATACTTTTCTTTTGTTCTGTGAGTACACCCCCTTCTCAGTGATTAACTGGACTCTTAATAGCAACTAGAGAAGAGCATAAAAGAGTGTTTCTTGTCATTTGACTTCAGATGCTTTTTTGTTATTACAATCAAGATGTTGGGGGGACACAAATGAGGAAACCCGAGACAGCATTATTAGAATAGGCCTTCAATTTTAAGAAATTGTGCCACGGTAGGCAATGACATTAGGACATGAGGAAAGCTTGCAGGAAGGCATGTGAGCAACACAGGAAAGTATAACTGACTGGCACAACAGCTCAGCACGGCAAACTGCTTTGGAAAGGAGGAAAGCACAGGACTATGGGCGAGTTCAAAATACACACTGCATAGTGCCCATACAATGCAGTACACATAATGTACTGCATACTGTTCCTGTGGTCATCTTTTGTACATAGTATGCCAACTTTAAAGCAATAATGCTATGATGAGTAGTGAAGCCACAGAGACTGAGTCCTGCTCTAGTGGCCCAATTTTCTATTGGATGCAACGCAAGATCAACCGGTTAGCTGGATACTGAAAATTTTCCTTGATGTAAAATATCATATGGGTATTTTTTTGCATACTGCAGATTGTGTGACTGTATTGTGTTAATGTAACACTGCATAGTGCAAACTACTACCTTTAGCAAAGTTAGTATGCAATGCGTGTGCACACACCTATGCATGGTATAAATATAATAAATGAAGTGGCAAAATAAAACAGGAGACCAAGCAAATCAACACAAAAACAGCAATCGAATAGTAAAATAAGACTAAGTAGTCGCCATTAAGCCGACTCTCCCATGCCATCTCCACCTTCACCTTCCTTTCTCCTCATCGCTTTCACTCAGGACAGAGTAAAGTTTGCTCTAATAAATCTGTGATGAGATGCAAATAAGATGCAAATCCCTCCTTGAGGAGTGGACTGCTGGAAGGAGGCTATCTGATGTCAGTGTTCAAGAGAGAACCACTGCCTCAGGATAAAGCAGAGAAGAGACAGTGTTTATGTGTGGCTCAAAAGTGTGTGTATGTCATGTGTAAAAGAGAGGGGGGACAGGCAAGGCTGTTGAAAAAGACGCTGGGGCATCAAGTTCAGCTGTGGAAAAATGTTTTTAAATTTATCTTGGAAACAGGAGCAGAATGGGGCCTTCAGTATCACAGCATGGCAGGAAAAAAACTCAGAGGAAGAAAAATAATACCCTCAATCTGTCCTGTACTGCTTCATATAGGCGGCAAGGAGAGAGGGGAGACAAAGAATCCATAGAAAGAATCCAGAAAAATGTAAGAAAAAGGATGGAGTTTGCAAGGGGGACTCAAGGAGTGGCTGATGCAGCCGTGGCTGTTGACAAGAGAAAAATACACCTTTCACAGGGAAATAAAGCTTCACCTCCCTCACTGCTGCATTCTGTCTGACAGAGCAACTCATCTGGGCTCGCCTCACTCACACCGCAGAGAGGGAAGGAGGGTGAGGAAGGAGGAGAGAGGCAGCACAAAAGAAAGAGAGAAAAACTACATGAATCTGCTGTTCTGACGTCGGCGGCAACACATTCATGTCTACGGCCTTTTTCTCACTCACATACACCTTGTTCTCTCAGTGTGCACAATGCTCCACGGCGTAAGATCTACCACATCGATGACCATCAGAGATACTAACCTTGACCTGGGCTCTTGGCAACCATTTGGTGCATGTGCTTCCTCTCATCTACTTCTCTGTCTGACTATACAGCATTTTTCTGTGGCTTTAAGATAATTACAGAAAGTTAAAACCTGTAACGAAGTACAGTCCCCATTCCTATCACACATGCTAATTTTCCACAAAGACAAACCCAAATAAGCGTGAAATAGTAATAAAACTATGCTATTTTTTAAACATACATTCAGTGTGTCCAAGTTATGACATTGGAGGCTTCACATATACTTTGTGTCAATAGTCAACTTTAACATCAGAATCAATAAGAATTACACGTGTTCCCTAAGGTTCTATCCTAGGACCCCTCCTATTTAACATCTACATGCTTCCGCTGGCTCAGATAATAATAGACAACAAGATAAGTTACCATAACTATGCAGATGACACACAACTTTACATTACAATGTCACCAGGTGACAATGAAGCCATACAAATCAATGACTGGATTCGCCATAATTTTCTTCAGTTGAACAAAAACCAAAGTGAAGTAGTTTTATTTGGATCAAAAGAAGAGCGTTTAGGAGTCAAGGCACAGCTTCAGGTATTACAGCTACAAACCACTGATAAGGCCTGAAATCTGGGTGTAGTCATGGACTCAGACCTGAACCTTCAGAGACACATTTAAACAATTACAAAGTCATCCTTCTATCACCTGAAGAACATCTCCAGGATCAAAAGACTATTGTCTCAGCAGGACCTTGAAAAACTCATCTATGCATTTATCTCCCCTCAATTTGATTACTGCAACAGTCAGTACGGTTACATGCACATACACATCTAAATCGAGCTTTTCGCAATAATCGAGCTAAGGACTTAAATGGAGTTTCCGAGAAATCGGAGTATACATGTGTGGGAAAAAAATCTAATCATTGAGTGAGGTGTGTTCTTCTCTGCGACGCTAGGTGGTGCTACATGCCCTTTCCTGTTGGCATTCTTCCCGTTAGTTAGAACATTAGTAAACAAATGCTGCAGATTTAAAGTAGATGGAGAAGGAGGACAACAACACACAAACATATGGACGCCAACGATGCAGCAGCTCCCGTTACTTCCAGAAGGGGGAGGCCCAGGCCAGTCAATAGCTCGACTAACAGTGGTTTGCGTATACCTGCCAGAATAGCACAACTTAAAACCACATTATCTGGCTCTAATAGCTCGATTTAAAGAACTCCAGTTCGATTCAACTACCTGACTAAGCTGTTTACATGGCTTTTAAAAATTAGATATCAGTCAGAGTAAGGCAATAACTTGACTTTTTCCTAGTGCATGTAAGACACTGAGTGTCTTCACTTGTCTGCATAAAAAGTCAGTCAGACAGCTACAGCTACAGCTGATCCTGAATTCTGCTGCCCGAGTTTTCACTAGAACTAAGAAAGTGGACCACGTCACTCCAGTTCTGAAGTCCTTATACGGCTCCCAGTACGTCAGGGAATAGACTTTAAAATAAATCACTGAATGGTTAAGAAACTTGGTTAAGAGACTTGTTGATGCCATATCAACCATCCAGACCTCTTAGGTCTTCTGGTTCAGGTCTGCTCTGTGTCCCCAGAATCAGAACCAAACCAAGAAGCAGAATTCAGCTTTTATGCTCCACAGGTCTGGAACAAACTTCCAGACAACTGCAGGAATGATGAAACCATCGGTTCCTTTTAGTCACGGTTAAAAACATCTGTTTACAGCTGCCTTTGACTGAACTATATAAACCATTCTGAATTTAAATTTAAACACTGCTAACTTTTCTTTATAATATAACTCATTCTCTCTTTTTTCTTTTTTTTTGCTTTTCATATTTTATTATGTAAAGCATTTTTAATTGCCTTGCTGAAATGTTATACAAAAAACTTTGCCTTGCCTTGCCTTGCCTTGCCTACATATCCACTATGTACATATAATATTGTGTTTTATAAATGACAGTAATTTGTTAGCACCTACCAGTGTTCCCTAACACATGCTTCATCACTCCCTGCAGGTTGTTGAGGTCTAGCACACCTGGGGAACCAGTCACGACAATGATGTTGAAATATTTTCAAGTCTTGGTCCAAACAATGTGACTCCCAGATCCTGGAAAGTTTTTCATGTGAGCTCCCTGAAAGATTTGTATAACTGAGTACCAAACTAAAGCTCTCCAGTGTTATTAATGTATTGTAATATACCGCAAAATATTAACATATAAAATAAATCAAGACAACTTATCAGCTCAAATGAAATAATGAGTTCATTCATCTTTTCTGCTGGTATGAAATTTCCAGCATTGAAGTCAAACTAAGACAGAAGCTGAATGACTAAAAAAAAAAAAAAAAAAAAAAACTAACTCGGAATGACATGATTTTTAAATATAGTAGGTATACTTAGGTTAGCGCATAATCACTGCATAACATTGTACTGCATTCACACAGCCGTAACGGTGCTGTCAGACATGCTACTGTGAACAGCACAAATTGCAATATACAAAACCACAAATGCAAGTAAACACAGTTGCACATGTCACAAAACACTTTCATGCACCGCTCATGCAGACTCGTACTGTGCGGATTTAAATTCTGGCATTAGCTTTGCTACTTTGGCACTGCACTGCTTTTATATTTGGATTTACATCCATATAGTTCATGTTTTTTGACAAAAGTGCTTACTATTTTTTTTGTTTATGAACAAAAACATAAAAGAATAGGCATTAAACAGTGTTGTACAAAGTTTGAACACTGAAAACATGATTACATAATGCAGCACGGCCATGAAAACACCTCACAGTCACATATTACATATTACAAACTCATCTAATGTTTGTCTTTCCCTGTTTTAAATTTGGACGGCTTCTTTATAACCAAGCTGACAAAAAGACACATGCGTGTGAAGTAGTTTGCGGCTGCATGGTCGAGGTAGCTGCACCCTGACACCTGCTGCCCATTAACCACAGCGAGGAAGGGTGGCCACTTCAATCAGGATATTACGGCGGGAAATAAATTGGACAGAGAGAGTATATCTGGAAAATGAGTTAAAATAGAGTTTGACATGGGAAGAAAAGAACAAGATAAGAAGGGCTGAGGATTGAATCTTTTTATGCTGGTACTGTGCACAGATGGAGGGTTGTATCCTACACACTTGTTCAGCAGCAAATATTCTAATTATCAGGTGTGTGTGTGTGTGTGTTTGCCTCGTTCACCTAACATTGCTCAACAGAAATCATATTCCCTCCTATTGGCATGTAATGGATCAGAGATAATACAGCAATGCACCACCGCAGCCTTGTTGTCACCCTGTTCGACTCTGTTCATGTCATTTATGCTCCACTGCAGCACCACGGTTGACTCAGTCATTCTAAACATCCTGACTGAACTCATTTTATTTTGCAAGCTTCTCTCATTTTCCTTTCCTTCTTATCTTGTTTTATTGTAGGAATGTTTGTGCACAAAACATATATTAATCTCTTATGCTACTGCACTGTACCAACTTAACATAATTATAAATCCATTCCTTACTTACAGCATGTTTACATATAATATGTCATGCACTTAAAGGTAATCCACAAATGGTGTATAGGAAGAAAATACTTCAATTTTAGCAATAAGATTTAGTATTCTATTTACTATTTCTCAGAAAAAACAGGCAACATGAGTGAAGATTCTGGATTCTTGTCTGTCAGTTATAAAAAGATGGATGTCAAAGCAGTTTGGACGAGGAAAAAAGGAAGATTATGATTAAACAGAAAACAACTTGGGCATGTGGTGAAAACAACTAATGTCATACAAAAAAAATGAAATGGGGGCAATTCAGTGCTAGTCAGGCAATGAAGGAGTTTTCATGGCCTTTATTGAAATTTGTGTGAGAGCAGTATCAAGCATGTGTGCTGTCTGGCACCCCAAAAATGATGTCATTTTTACAATGATTTATGTCAATGAGGGATTGTAATGATGATTTGGTACGTATCCAATATCCATGAAAAGGCAGAGGATCTGTGGCATGTCAACAAATATGTGGAGGGAGGGGGAAAATCACTGAAATTATGTAAAAACAGTGTTTCTGAAGTAAAGACTGGAAGAGATTTGCAAATTTCTCCTTTTTCAATGCATAACATTATTGAACTATTCAAGAGCACCCTAGCCCTTTTTGGTGCAGAAAGGAAGTCAGTGCAAGCTTAAACATGTGATCACAGGTGATCTCCACTCCTTCAAATGCCACTTTATCAAAAACAGTAATTTATCCGTTGCTGCTATACAGAATATCTCCTTGCCAATAGGGAATACTTTGAGAAACCTTTAGTAAGCATTGCAATATGAAGCAGCATTCACAAATGCCACTTACATCATTACTGTGCAAAAAAACCACCTGCATTGGAGTAGAAAATGGGGTGCTGTTTGGCTGCAGCCCTCCCTTGTAGGAGACTGTAGCCCTCCTTTGTAGGACACAAAACAATAAGCATGCAGCACAGCAAGCAAATGGGGAAACAGCTTGGCTCTAAGTCAATAAAACCTATCTCCACCTTACCAACCATATTCCAACACCAAGCAGAAAAAGACGAGAATGCAATATTTTATGGAAAACCTACACCAGTGACCAGCTCGAAGTTCCACAAAAGCCTGCTATCAGCCGAGAGTCCAAAGATTCCAATGATATAAGGATCACCGATCCCCAATGAGAACTGACTGAGCTAGGAACAAGGACGGAATTAATGAAGAAACATCTGGAACATCTACATCCCAACTCTGAATTTGGTTCTGTCTTTGGTGTTTATTGCATCATAAATCATACTGAGGTACAAAACTATACTTGATTCATGTGTCTCATATATCTCCGTGTGGCAGAAGCTCATACAAGGACAGGAAGCAAACCATCATTTTTGGTCTATTCACAGTCTTGTAGTTGTTCCGTCTGAATAGTGCGCAAAACTGTTTAACACATCACCTTACATTTTAGTTGTTATGTTCCTAAAAGAAAATAAAACTACTAAAGCTGTGGCAGAAGAAAAAGATGACAACAGAATCTAACAGCAGCTGACACAGAACCTCCATCTCGTGAGTGGCACCAAATACCCACTTCCACGGTCATCTCAGGAGTGATGGAGGGAATTAGCACAATTTGCATCATATGACTTCTGTTTTTGTTCGGATTTCTTATCTATGTAGCATAGCGGAGTTTAAGTCATGTGTGTGCCTTATGCATTTTATCCACTGCTTGTAAGTATTTTTATGGAGCTTACCATAGAAATGGACAATGGTAGGCTACAGTACAGGGGGCAAAAAAGGATGATCCCTCAGATTATCAGATGGCAGATCCCTTGCTCCAAATGCGCCTGGAAGCCTTATATTAACCTTGTCCAGATGTAGAGTCGACATCTCTGGGTTCAGAGAGATTTAGGATGGAGCATCACACAGGGAATTGGTATATTTTTAGTGTATCATACAAATCCAAATATATTTTGGAGAGGAAATGGGAGCTATGTGTGTAGAAAAGAAGAGAGCATCCAGACTGTTATCCCCAACACGTCGATAAGCCAGAGGTCTGTGATAGTAAGAGGTTGTGTCAGTGTCCTCGGTAAAGGTCATTTATACTTCTATTATGGCAGGATTAATGAAGAAACGTACTCTGAGATTTTTCCTTTTTTCTTTTTTTAGGCAAAATACTTTCCCTTTAAGATGGTATCTTCTCCGAGTGTGGGTACTGGACTGGTAGGCCTGCAGTCCTGACCTGTCACCAACAGAAAGTGAGTGGAGACTCTTGGAAAGAAAAATATGCCGTTTACAATAACCCAGTACTGTTGCAGACTTCAGGAAGTGTTTACAGAAAGAACTGGGTCATTGTAACAGAATTACAAGGTGGTGAAAGCTTTACTGTCCCAACTATTTTAGAATATGTTGCAGAACTCAAATGCAAAAATGGATTTATAACAATAAATCAAATGAAAATTGCCAAGAAAAAGCCTGAAATATCTTGGGTTCATAGGTTTCAGAGGTTCAGGGATTTTTTTGTAGTTGTTATTGTTTGTTTGTTTGTCTTTTTCATATCCATTTTCCATATTGTCCCAAATTTTATGATTTGGGGTTGTAGTCTCGAAACTAAACCGTTTTATTACAAAATCATCTTCATGAGTGATATTTCAGAGCATAAAGCTCATGCCAACTAATGTTTATAGATTTGTAACATATAAAAATTCATTACTTTAAGATTATTTATGGTTCTCTTGCACTTTTCCTTGGTGTATGAGCTTGCATCCTCACCATGAACAATTATAACTCATCAGATCTTTTCATGCTTTCATGGGGAGCAGAGATATTCATTAGCACCTTCATTTATGCATTTGCATCGTCAGCATTCTTTTCTTTTCCAGCTTTTCATCCTATTTTAACTGCATATAACTTTATAATTATAGTCTGTTTTTGCTGTGAGAAAACATTAATCTCCATTTGACATCAATTTAACCTTGATTTTATATATTTATAAAGCACCTGATATAGCAAACAGAAAATCAAAGGTTTGACAGGATGGACAGACATAAAATACAAATTAGGTAAAAAAAAAAAAAACTGTAAAATAATGACAATTTATACAACAAAAACAAATTAAACTCCAGATCAAACAAAGCTATTTTTATGGTTGGGAATGGTCATCTGATGCCAACTCAAACCCAGACTCAGAAAATGAGTTTATGAGTTCGGGGTTCAGAAATTTGTGATCATGTGGTCAATTCAACGACAACAAGGCTCCCAGATCCTCCGCCTAAAAAAAAAAAAAATCAAATCATTATCTGTTAGTTGGTCACCATGGTAACTGTAACTTGTCTGGTACATTAAAGTCTGGTATTAAAAAAACACAAAAATTCCTAACTCTCTGGTTTATATTTATTTAGAGGTAGCCAACTTATACCCCATTTAAGATGTTTACATTTACTATATGAAATAAACAATTGTGTTAAAGAAATGTATTGAAAAGAAACTGTATCAACATTGTTGCTCAAACTGAACTGCACTGATTGCAGATACATGATGAACTTTCTTAAAATACACAGCATCACAGATTAATCAAATCTGAGAGCAAAAGTTAGATTTACTAGTTTCTGACCTTTGAAGGACAGAGATAAGAACTTGAATAATACATTAATTTACTGTAAAATATTAAATGAAAATAGTGATAGGGTGCAAACCCACAGTTATTATCACTCATCAAGTTTGGCATTGTTCTTGGACTTGTTGAGCCTGAATGAAGCCAATCACGATGCAGCTGGAGCTCTGCTGACAAGACTCTTTGCCTCCCTGAATTACGGGCCTGACTGTTTGAGAAAGTCTATTAAGACAACGGGAACTTGTTGTGTTTGTTACATTGTGCTTACAATCCTCTCGCGACATTGGCCTTTAACTCAGGGGGCTCAGGGATACTGATTCACCAAAGTCATTTGTTTGCAGAGAAACAATCACTTTCATTCAGTCTTGTGCAGCCTCTGCTTGCTACCTCTTTCACAACTGAGCTCAGCTGAACTGTAAAGTGAAAGGATTGTTTCAGTAATTCAGTTCAATTTGTTCACCAGAAATATTTTTTCATCATTTGTGATCCACATTGTGCTAGTGCTGTGTCGGCTGCAAACAATTCATTAGAAAGAAAGACTCTTCAAGGTGAACAAATAGAACCGAATCACCTGCTGAAAGGATTCGTTTATTGCACAGTTCAGCTGAAGGAGTTGGAGAGTGAGCAAGTGATTACACTTACATCCTCACATAAACGCACACCTTCTAGATCCCTGCTGTATGAAAACTTTTCAGTAAACAGTAAATTAAATTGTTAGGCTCACACGGAAATCAAGTCTGTAGTGACAGTCAGCAGTATACCGTAAATCAGGCTTAACAACTTCAAGATTAATTAGAAACTGTAAACTAGTTAGAAAGGGTAGGGTAGGGTAGATATGCTCCATTACAAGAAACCTTAGCCGCTTAGACACACTTCCCCCTCAAAGCGAGCCCTTAGATGACCTTAAATTTGGTGTAATACAGATATTTAACTTTTATCCTTATTCTTATGTGATTTGTTTTATACCACAGGCACAAAAATCTTAAATCTCTTATAGTATTTTGATCTTAATCATTTGTTTCTTATATAGCTCTAAGCTGTTTACTTATTACCAAGCGTAGGCCGATATTTGTTTAGGAGCGATAAATTTGATCCACATTTCTCTTGCAAGCAACAGTGGTCAATTAATTTGCTTGTCATTTCCTGGCTGTAATACCTGACATATACTGGTTTTAACAATAGCTAAATCTGGCCCAGGAAGTGAAAGTAGGCCAAATCTGTAGATGTTGCATTTCCTCAAATAGGGTTTTGTATGTTTTCACTGACACTACTAATACTGTCACGGTCCATCACCATAATTGATGTTCAAGGTTCTGCTGCATTGCATTCACTTACAACATTCCCTTGGATCTTTCTGGAGAAAACAGTGACTGTGCACTTTTTTGCTGCACCTTCATTATTTCTCATTTTTCTTCTAGGAGTGAAGCCAACATTTTCTGTTGCAACAAGGGTTTGTTTTACCTTAAAGGTGTGCTTTGACAAGGGAACACTGAAACAAAAAGTTTTTAAAGAGAAAGGAGATATATGCACACTTGTGCAAACAGCTCAAGCAATGCAATTAAAATACCAGTGTTTTAGTTTGAATTTCGTTTTTTTTTTAAAAGCCCTATACATCAATACTAAAAGTACATTAAGACAAAGAGCTGTAATTCAACACCTTTTTTAACATAAACACAATCTGGGATTCTTAGAGATCTCAAAAGAAAACTGCACTCAAGTACGCTGAAGACGGCATCTGTAGACACCTGTAGGCATAAAAAAACTAGACTTTCCAAATCCCAGAGCTTGTGGCATTTATAAGAGAATATAGCAATGTTCTGTCATAGGCACAAGCATGCAAGACGGGGCTTGTGTCGAGTCAATGTGATTACCTGGGATTCCCACTCTCTTTGGAGGGAAGCACTTCTGAGTTATCATAGCATTATTATTTCCAAACTAATATCATAACCTGCCAGTCACTTACAATGCACTCCTTATCCACATGCTGAAAAAGTGCAGTGGTGCACACTTACTAGTTGAGAAGCATATACACACAGGTACATTTAAATGAAAATGTCACTACACATTTTTACACATGGTAAAAAGTAATAAAACCAGACGTCCGGACAAACCCACTCACACATATGTGCGTACTTACTCACTGGGCCTAGGGCAAGGAGAGTCGTCCTCTTCACCTGAAGTAAGGAAGAAGCCTACTGGATAAATTACATTGTGTCATTTCTCGACAGTGTTAAGCATCACACTGTTGAACTGTGTTGTGATTCACTGTGACAACGGTCTATGGCAGCGTTTGGGACTGCTCAGAGACTCTTAATCGTACATGGAGAACATGGGTGTTAAACGTGAGTCAGCCTTTATCACTACACATTCCTCTGTTCTCCGAATCTGTCTCAAAATCTGCCCTTTACTCTTCTCTTCAATTCCCTCTTAGCTCTTCAGTAAGAAGGCGGTGCCACAGCTCAAATGGATTCTCACTTAACCTGACCTCTGGATGTAATCCTTGTTAACTGATCCAATTCTTCCCTGTCAGTTTGTCTTCACGATGCCAAACAAACAAACAAAGGCTGGACTTTAATATCCAACATGACCCATGTTCACTCACTCCACTCAACAGGTACATCAACAAGTCAGTTTAATGCGAGCATCCTTCCTTATACTGTTCACACGTATGACCCTCCCACAAAAACAAAAAACAAAAACACTCTCTCATTCCAGGGTCTCTGCAGTTCCAATGCAAATGATGAAATTGGACTGAGATGGAGATAAATGAGCCTTCATTATGCCCATGATAGCACAAAGGAGCACCTGTAAGAGGAACGTGAGGAGGGGATGCTGTCTTTCTTTCCCTCCGTCTACCCCTGATTTACCCTCTCCAAAGGACCCAAACACATAACCTTGTCCTTCTAGTGTCCCTTATGTGTGAATTTGAGTGTTTGCATTTAATCAAAATGTGCATATATATATATATATATATATATATATATATATATATATATATATATATATATATATATATATCCTTCACTTCTGTAATACATATATGGACACAACAAATAAAAGAAATATGTGCATTTATATTGTTCATTCATACACACTCATGCACTTTTACAGGCTTCAAACCAAACAAAGTAGAGGCTATATAGAAAAATAGAAACATTGAATTCTCTGTCAGGATCTATAAGGAGAGAGCTCTTACCTCCAGATGGACAGCACATTTATTCTTAGCTGGAAACACACTCAAACACACAAACATTTATGCGCATAACTTTCTCATCCTCACAGCAATACTGCAATCCAGTGAATACAGGAAAAGCATAATGCTTTAGGTACATTTGGTCCATTTAATGATCGAGAGATCTGTTAAATCAAAGACATAAAAAGCCTCTTTCATTGTTGGCAGACAGTGTACGGAGAATGTAATTTGGTTCCCCCCTCCCAAACGAATTCTTGTATAAAGGATGACACTCTGCTGCACAGAAGGTAGTTAGTTATGTGCACTGCAATGCACAAGTGCAAATATTATTATGAGTGTGTGTGTGTGTGTGTGTGTGTGTGTGTGTGTGTGTGTGTGTGTGTGTGTGTGTGTGTGTGTGTGTGTGTGTGTGTGTGTGTGTGTGTGCGTGTGTGTGTGTGTGTGTGTGTGTGTGTGTGTGTGTGTGTGTGTCTGCAGAGAATGGATCAAAGTGGCCACAGTTAAGTTTAATTCTCTGGGTAACGTGCATTCGAGGAAGATATGACATATCCCTGCATGCTTCACTCTTGGTTCTGGCATGCAGATGTGCGCTTATCGGTCACTTTATTGGCTTAACCTGGTATACACAGAAATATATACACAGAAATATATGCACAGAAACAAATGGAAACACAAGCCTTCACAGAAAACCTTAAGAAAATCACGTTTTATTATAAGCATTTTAACTGCTCTCCTGTTTTTAAGTGCTTTCACATGTACGCTCTGTCTACCCGTCGGTGGTGTGAACACTCAGGTTTGGAGGGTTACATGCTGATAAATAAATGTCCAAAAATGTGTCTCAGTCCTAGTCACTTATAATATAAAAAAACAACCTGATCCTAGTGCTGGTGGCTGGTGTGAAAACTCTTCTTACTCATGATGGTCGTGATTGAAGCCTTTATAGGTGCACAGCGTTACCAGCCACATTATTATATTTTACTTAAAAGTACAATCCAGGATTTACTTCGACGGAAAACTAAATGCTGCGGAATGTTGCAATATGTGACCAAATGAATTCGAAACAAAAATAAAGTGTACATCTATAAAATTCCACCAGACAGCATATGCTAACAATTCAATGCCAAATGTATGTCAAATCAAAACTTGAAATCTGAGAGCCAAAGCCTGGAAACAAGAAAAATGTAAACAAGAAATAAAAAACTGTAACAAAGAGAGCAGTCATCTTTCTCAAGTCTTTTCTCACCATCAGTTCTAAAACCATCTCTGCTGTCAAACAGTCGTTCTCACCGACGCTTTTTACATTTTGTAGTTGCAATTCTGAAACGAGTGTCAAATCAGCACTGCATCAATCTACAGCGGGGAGGCAGACCAAAGCTTGGAAGTTTTTAAAAATCCACCGCAGATAAACTAACATACTGCAAACTAAGTTTCCAATCTAGTGTTTCTGCTGTGGGTGGAAACACCAGCAACGGCCTCAACAAGCATCAGGTGATGATGTCAAGAACATCAGGACGGCATGTGACCGCGTGTGACCGCGTGTGACCGCATGTGACTTCAGTCATTGAACTCAAGGCCGTCAACTAGCACAGGTGACACAACCAAATCAAAAGACCAGACCTCCACTGAGGATTCATTCATTCATTGCACCACTTTAGAAAACAAAATTGTGTAGTTGTGTGGAGTGATATCAGTTCAGCTGTGACATTTAATTTATGCAAGGACACACTCCTGCTGCAAATTGTTGCAAGAGAGGGTTTAAGGAACAGTGATGGACCTGTCAAACGATGCAGCAAAACACTCAGTGTAATGATGCTGAAGATGGAAAGTTGCTTAACTACCATTTGTATTTCAACACACTTTCCAGAAGACCACGCCATAGACTCTATTTTTTTTTTAATGGATAAACCCCCTGTGATGTCACCCATAGGGACCAAACCAAAGAATCAATAACACAAGGTGAGATGCTTATAATTTAACTCCACAAGACTCAACACAAACCAGGCAGTCAGTGAAGAAAATAACAATAAAACATCAATCTACCACAGTGCTGAGTAGATCCCCTTTGCTTTGCAGAATGTTTCTAACTTATATGGGAATGGACCCAGAACCAAGCAGGTTTTCTGCAGCATGTGCTTCCAGTATTTTGGTGGCAGAGCAAACCGGTGCTGTGGGCTGCGCAGTAGTGCTTCAGTTGAACAGGTTTGTCCCGAAACTATCCTTGAGATGCTCGATGAGACTGGGAATCCTAAGCGAGGCGAGTGCATTTCGCTCTCTGTCATGTTCTCAGGCAGCACATGTGCCGTTCTTGCTTCATGCGGGAGCATTGTCTTGCTGAAGAAAGCTGCTGCTCTGGTCAGAGAGTGGTGTTTTCATGGTGCTTTGATCTGGACAATGCTGAGGTGAGTGTTATGTGTCAAAATAATGGGTGCATGGGTGTGAATGCCAAAGCCCTCGGTTTCCTTGAAGAATATTACAGCATAACCAGATGATAAATGTTATACACTTTTTATGTCATTTAATGTTGTGGCTGATTGGTGTATGACATAATCCCACCGAAAAACAAATTCCATCAATAAGAAGACACACGAAGACCCTCCCAGATAGCTGTGAGAGCCCACTTTTCCAGCTTGCAATCTCGAGGCAGCGCCCAGCCCATGATTGATACTCCGATACAGACATTTTTTCTTGCCTGCCAGGTCCAAGCCAGTAGGGTAACACACACACAAACACGTCTGTCATCCTCACTGAGCTGTAGCTGGCGCAACCACCTCTCCCCCCTCTCCTGCTTCATCCATCTCTAGTATTCTCCATTTATATTTCCTCTCACTCTTTCATATCACCATCTCTATATCTGGCTTCTGTGAGGACGTATTCATTTAAAGTATGTCATATCTCTCTGTTACTTATCTACCTCTCTTACAACTCTTTTTCCTCACTTTTGCACTCTTTACATAACTTCAACACTGGTATGGAATAGTATGGAAAATATGCATTGCAAAGCATTTCAGCCCAAACTTCTCTCACTAATATCCTTTACTGCTTTATATAATGCAAATTCAGATCCACAACAAACACTCTCCTTCCTGTAAATGCTGACACACACCTGATGGATCCTGCACGTTCTCGTTCCTTCTCCTCTAGTTTATCACCAAACCACGGAGGTCAGTTTCAGCCTGCTGTTGCTCTTCCTTCTCCCGTCTTCCTTTCCTCTTCTCTTACAATCTGCAGCAATTTTCTTTTTCTAACTGCAATGGTCAGAACGACAGAGAATCCTTCCAGGGGCAGGAAATCCTCATTCACAGACAGACACTTAAAGATTGTAGAGCGGTGCTGATGCCGCTGATGCTGCTGATGCTGCTGCTGCTGCTGCTGCTGCTGCTGATGCTGATGCTGATGCTGCTCATGCTGCTGCTGCTGCTGATGCTGCTGCTGCTGCTGCGTGATCACACCAGAGCAGCTGGCTGACTGAGCTGTGGAAGTGGTGGAGGGAAGCTATCGTGCTAAGCAACAGTCTGCACCACAGCAGACAAAGTGCACAGCCAGTGAGCTTCGGCATTCATTAGCTAAAAGCTCACTGCAACAGAGCTCAGAGTCAGCAACCTGGACCCCCACCACCACCACCCTCCTCGCCTAGCTCTGTCTTGCTGTCAAGCTGCCTCTACCCCTTTCTCTCCTCTTTCAGAGTTGCCACAAGCCACCTAAAAGGAGATTCCTCTCTCCCTCCATCTTCCTTAACTGACGTATGCATCAGTTAAGGAAGGAAAAGACTTCGTTCAAGTACAACATTCATCTTGGATTTTTAGAGCAGTATGTCCCAGAAATTTCACGGTCACTCTGTGAGGTCAATATGAGTCCACTCAGGTCAGACCAGTGTTGTGCAGTTTGGGTTTTGCTGCCATAAACAGCTGCAGAGACATTGTTTTCTGCATGTTATGTGTCTAAAGCACCGAGCTCTGTTCTCTAAAACTGCTGTACTGGAGACTCTGATTTAATTGAATAATTCACTAATTTCCATCAACTTATGTTAAAATGTGTCATTTAGCAAGATTAATTTCTAACTGGGGCCAGCAGTAAAATAAAAATGTAATATTTCTTTCTAAAAGGCAGCGTACTCTATTGGTTAAAAGCAGAGAATATTACAAAATAAAGCTTCTATCTGGATTAAAAACACATCGACTGTTCAAGATTTATGTCACATTTTTGCTCTGACTCGCACAAAAAAAAAAATTAGTTGACAAACTGTTGAAGAGTTGAACATGAAACAGAAAGATACATGATTGAAATCTCCAGAGACCACAATGAATGCATGTAAGTATTGTGTTTATAGCCTGGTAACCACTGTGCTGATGATGTTACTTCATCTGTTAACACAGGTGAACTCTCTCTTGCTGAAACAAAAAAAACAATACTTTTCGGGGTGCAAAGGTATTACTTCATAGTGTTGTGTGGTCAGCAGAACAGAACCCAAGTGGAGGAGACGCAGTTGGCAGGAGTTTCAAACAAAAGTAGTTTATTAAATAAAAAGCGCTTCATAGGCAGGAATCCAAAGCAAATACAAAAAGATCCAAAACAAAAACTCAAAATCAACCGGGCGGGAGAACCAAACAGACGGGCAAAAACAGGAACCAGGCCAATCGCAAGCCGTTATCACTTCCTGAATTGTAATCGTTATGCTACCGCCCTTATCGAGGCCTCAGTATGAACCCAGTGTTGGCTAAACGCGATGGTCATTTTTTCACCGTTGAGTCGACATATGAAACGGATGGAGGATCAAGGGCGGCGGGACCCCCCCGGTGATGTAGTCACACATGTTGCTGGGGGGCCTGTGTGGGGCAGCTCCAGGCTCTTTCCAGCAGGTTCGGTGCGTCCTGTCTGCTCTGTGGCTCCTGGGCGGTGGGGGCTTGGGGGGCGTGTGACTTGCCCCCTACAGCAGTTGCGGTGAGCAGGTATGGGGACTCACTTACTCCTGTCTGACAGAATTAGTCTCAAGTCCCAATAAAGTACGGTACATCAGACAGTCAAGAGGGCTGGTGAAGGCCACATTCACCCTCACTCACATATGCACAAGAAAACTTGCATCTGCTGCAAGATCTGCCTTTTTGTTTTGGCCAATCAGTACTAACCCACCAAATATATGCAGACAGTTGTTGAAAAAGATTTATACAGATGTGGGATCTTGCCCGTCTTCCAACAAGAAATTATCCCTGCGCTGAAATGAATATTGTATATTACTTAGGATTGTGAAAGGACTGTATCATCCCTACGGATAATGTTTGATGCAACTCCCAGTGTCTTCATATGTAGATAACATATTCTCACAATTGAATACTCAGGTAAAACAACTTAATTAAAGAAGAATAAATGCTAAACCAATACAATAAAATATATAATAGGAGGGTTACCAACTCTGACGATATGATTTCCTCAGGCATTTCATTCCACTGTTTAGGAGCTTTGACTGCAAATCCTTCGCCTCAGATATATCTAGAGGAGGTGAGGGGCCATAAAAAGCTTTGAAAATCAATCCTAAGATCTTCAAATCAACTCTAAATCCTACTGGGAGCCATGGCAAAATGGTAAAGGCAGGAGTAATGCGTTTAATTCTCTTGGTTCTTGTCACAGAGAGGTAAGAGACAACAGTTAATTTCATATCGTATGTCGTTCTGTATGTGAACCATCTCTAACAAAAAGGAGATCTCTGAACACGCATGATCAAGATTCATTCATCAACATAAGATTGGAAATGGGATACAAATTAAGCTCAAAATGCTCAGGCATCCATCAGTCCACGATCATACAAACTATGAACAAATGAAGAGTGTTTAGTACTACAGCCACCCTTTCTAGAAGTTGGCGTCCAAAACTTTGGATGACACCAAAGACACAACACAGGATCTTCAGTGAGGTAAAGATGAATCCAGAATTAACAGCGAAAGGCTTGAGGACATCAGTGGAAAATCTCTGTACATCAGTCCACCTCATGTACATCACTGAACGGGCAGGACATCCATGATAGAGCAACACGGAGGAACCCACAGCTTTCAAAAAACAAAAAACAAAAGAACATTGATGCATGCCTGAAGTTAGCCATAGAGCTCCTTGGCAGTCCGCAGTAGGATGTAGATACCAACACTGTTATTCAAATTATATTTTGCTTAATCAAGTAGCCTCAGTAAAGTGTCATTGTGAATAGATCGGTTCTTTTCTGATGCTGCATTGGCATCACACATTGTTTTTACACAAAACTTTATAGAAAAGTGGTGCAATCCACTTTACAATTGGGAAAAGAGAAAATATAAAATTCATAAAGAGTACATCTCAAAGCTTCACAAGCTTGTAGAACAAAAAGCTCAAAGGATATAACAGAAAGTCCTTGCTCAGTCTTCTCTATAATTTCTTCCATTCCTCCCAGCCTTCCTTTCTTTCCCTTCTTTCGCCATTCTTCAGTCAGACTCTCACCCCTCATCTGAACAAGGACATTTAGTGCATCACCACAGAAAAATGTTATCTCCAGCTATACTCACAGCTGTTGCTATGGCCACAGCAACAAACCTGACTCACTCGCAAGTGAACAAACGCGTCTATAGCAGTGTTTCTCAGTCCCCGTCCACGGGTACCAGGCCCTTGCATGCTTTAGATGTTTCCCTGCGCCAACAGACTTCTTCAGACCTTGACGACAAGCTGATGAGGTGATCCATTTCTTTTAATGAGGTGTTTTTGAGCAAGGAAACATCGAAAACATGTGGAGAAGTGGTACCTGAGGACCAGGATTCGTTGCTCCAGAGAACATGCTCATGTCCCTACATGCCATGCGGGTCAAAGCACACATGTTTGGGTTTCATGCAGACGTGTGCAGCTGTATTTACATGAGTACTGCAACATCATCTAATTCAAGAAATTAGTTTCAACATGAATACAGATTCCCTATACTTCCAGGAAATTAAGTTGTTATGAGGAGCTACTTAAACAGTCTGTTTGACAGCTATTTGACTTGACAGCTGTCAAGTGTGGCCAGAGGGGCAGATTGATAAGAAAGTGTGTTTAGTGTCATTCGACAAAGTGGAGATAAATTACATTGTGTTAATGACTGGCTGAACAGTATTTAGATGTGGAATGCTGTTCCCTCTCCCTGCTGCTGTCACATGCTCATTATGATCATCAGAGCATGTCATTAGCATATACACATGCTTACTAAAGCATATCATTAAATAGATTTAATTATTTAAGTTCCTGAGTCTTTGAACAACAACAAATGAACAGTGCTTTTTACTTCCGAGCAAATGACTCATCAGTATATTTCTAATTAGAGAAGAGAAAAGGAAAAAGATTGGCATTAACCTTATTTGTATGTCTGTGTGCATTCCTCCGTCAGTAATTATATTTCCAGCTAAGTAGAGAAGGGCAGGCGCGTATGTAGTTTCCATTCGGCTTATCAGACATGTCCAATCCTGAAGCAGATCAGATCGAACTGTAAAAGCTCATTAATTACAGATGGTTGCTGATTGACAGAAAAGAAAAAAAACGAAGGAGAGAGACTGTTAGGGATGAGGTGAGGAGACAGATGGGTGAGAACTTTGATGAGATGCAGTACTGGAATGCTGACACTGAGATAATCGTAAAATAAATAAATACAACCATTTCCATCTCTCTTTGCTTTGTATTTCTGAAGAAACAACGAGCACAGCCTTGAAGATCTAAGGATAAATGCTGCCGGTCATCTTTGTCAATGGACTCGCATATGAAAGCAAACCCTACAGTGAAGATGAGATGAAAACACACGACCGTACAGACATGTATTGATTTTTATACAGAAAAAAATAGTTAACTAAAGACGTCCTTGAAAAATTAAAACCAATACAGTTATTATGATGAAGGTGTTTATCAGAATGGTATTTGTTTGAGAGTAGGAATGTAGCATACTTGAATAATAAAGTTGTACACCAGCCAGCCGAAATCAAGTCTTTTAAACAGAAGTTTACCGTTACGTTAGATGGCTTCTGAACTCTTTTACATTCACTATACTTGTGTAGACAGTTCTAAAGTTTTAAAAGTAGAACCAAATAAGCCACACTTTCCAAAAAGTTCCTTCTCCTTTAGTCCTACTTCTTGACTTATTTCCTCGTTGTTATTGTCTTTCGCATGAGCCAATTTCTCATAAGAATAACTTTATGGATAGATGTCACGTTTTCTGTCGCTTTCATCAAGATAATTCAGAAATCACGTGTACTAAAACAGACTTTAACGTTTCCTGAGTGGTCCTTGTTGGCGGGCCAGCCTTGGGAAGGGTAAAAGTGGTGCTGAATTTCCTCAATCTGTCCAACAGTCTATTTGAACAAGGCTAAAGTCATAGTAGTTTTATATCTTTTACAATCCTGATGAGCATCAACAACTCTATTTTTGCGGCCCTTGTACATTTGATCTGTAAGTGTCAAAACAGCATTTTCACAAAGAGGTGTTGTAAAGTTCAGACTGAGTGATCGCTGTCCCTGAATAGAAAAAAAGGTGCCCAATCATATCTTATACTTGTCACACTGACGACGAAAACCTGCTTTTAATTTCACATTATCAAAATCAGCTGCTAATCCTTGATATTCACTTACATCCAGTATAAGTCGTTATTTTACGTTATTTTATGGGAAAATCTGAAGGTTACAGGTAGAAACGCAGCGTTTGCAACTTTCCAGGTAGACTGTGTTTTGTTTTTGTAACCTTCTGACTCCAACTTTGCTCTGTAACTGACATCATAGAAAAAACATCATTCTGAATGGACAGTGCTTCACGTTACGTGATTTGTGAAGTACCCGTGACAATCATTAAAATCGACCAATGATGTCGCAAGAGGTTGCAACTGTAATAAGGTATATTCCTTTGGCGTTAGAAAGTTTGATTTTCTTCCCAACAGTCCCATGAATTCCTTCTATTGTAAAGCTTACAGGGTTTGAAATATGAGCAGTGATAGGCTACTGTATAGGAAAAAATATATATGCTACAATAACGTCATTTACGGCACATGGGAGGCCCTCTTGCTCCAAATATCTTCCCAGGCATCTGCATCAGTATTGTCATTTATTTTATGGCATTCCAAAAAAATTCCTTTTGTTTGTATGTTTTATATTTCTTTTTTTTTTGTGTGTGTGAAACTTAACGGAGTGTTCCTCTGTGTTTTATTGTCACCCGTGTTTATTCACCCATGTTTCTGGGTTTCCTCAGCTCTGCATTTGAGTTTTATTCGCATCAAGTCTGATTTTTGAAAGGAATGGAAAAAAAAAATCACGGTACGACTGAGGCAGGAAAGAGCAGGCGTAGGTTCAAAGAAAATTTGTTCTTATTTTGAGAAACGCAAGCATTTATGATAATACCAATTTGTTTATGCCAGTTCTATCAAGGCATTACATTTCTGCATGATGTATTGATATTTTAAAATGCTATGTGCAGCAGATTTAAGTACCTCTCAGAAATAACTCCCTTATGTTGCTCTCTTGTTTCCCTCTATTTAATTTCCTCCTCCCTCCTCCTCTTCTCAATGCCTTCTGCAATGTCTGGATGCCATTAATCCGACGGTAGTGGAGTGGTGCCCATTACAGTCACACATCCTAAATCAATGACTGATACATGGGGGTGTATGTGTGTAGCGGAATATTCCACTGATGGATTTGTGATCCTCTTTTTCCTCCTCTTTACACCGTCTTTTGATTCCTCTCCTTGCATTGCTGATGATCTGACACTGCAGGAGGGCCTAATGAGCTGATGTGCCTTCGTGAACAAAGAGAGCGAGCCCACAAACACGTCTGTGCATGCACACAATACACGCAAATTACTACCACTGTTTGTTTTAAAGACTGAACAGTGTGATAAATCACAAATGCTAGTTAGAAGTAAATATTTGCATGTGCTAATTGGGCTCATTAATGACAGAGATATGAGTGTGGGTGGGGAGGGGGAGAGGGACGGGGAAGAGCCGAGTGACTACTTAAATATACACCACTGATCAGCTATATAATTGAAGCTTTGTAATACATGTGCACACTCTGAGTCCTGATGGTGTACTGGTGTGTTGGGCCATGGGAGAGGAATGATTAATACCTTTCTTAGACACACATACTGATAGAAACCCTCACGCACGCATTCAGGCGCAGACTCTTCACTGAACGCCCGTCTCCAAAGAGGCTTTCAAGTAAATTGAGTTTGGGTTTAGGGTCCTGTTTATATTAATGAGTCCACTGCTGCTTGAGTTAGGTCCAGTGCTCTGTGTTATTACCTGCTCTATAATGAATGCCAGCTTGACTAGCAGCAGTCAGTGGTGGCTGGCTCACAACGCAGATAGTGCAGCAACTTGCCGCTGGCTTTAAAGAATAGATAAGCTGCAATCACTTAAGACTAGAAAATGGTAGCAAACGGCAGGTGCAGGCAGAAACAGTGGCAGACTTTGATTCTTAAAGGAATTTTGCAATTTATGCCTTGATTAAACATATTTAGCAAACAACCAACCGCATTTGTTTGAACCCTTCCTAAAATAGCAGATTGACTTTATTTGTCCAACTGGAAGTCTAAACTATTTTAATTTGATTTTTCATTTTTTCCTCAACACCATCATCGCTATGAAATCATTACAACTGTGGTACATGATGACATCGTACTGGATGAAAAAAAGAGAATTAATTCTTTATGAATCTGACTGAATGACGTAAACTATGGTTGAAAGCTGGGAGCTTCCAGCCTGCAATGCAGCAGTGGGCCAACGTGCAGGCGCAGAGCAGATGTACAGAGCTGAGAGCCACTCTATTAGGGTGAATGGGTATGAAGATGGCACTTACAGGAATCAGCTGATCATAAACTCGTTTAGTTGGCACAAATGACCCCATGTTCCCACTTAAGACCTACACTATTGGCTCCATTTTAGTAGTTTAATTAAACCGCTGGGCACAATAAACCATGGCTTTAGTCTCTCTTTGAACAAGCAGAGAAACTCTACTAAAACATTGTTATAGCGACTGCTCACACAACCCTGCATTCTCTCCAGGTATGGTTAAGTGTTGTGAAGTCAACGTCTTGTTAGCTGCGCCCCTGAGACAGCAACTGTTCAGTGCCATCAGCGAGGGATAGCAACTTGTAACGTTTCAGGATTTTAGAGAGCAGGTTGTCATGAAATGTGCCTTCGCGCTCTCAGGGACAAAGAGTGTTGTTCTTAAAAGTGCAGTAAAGTTGCCGCGTGTAACAAAAGCCAAGGTTGCCTACAACAGCAGAGAATTGATTCAAAACATCTCAATTTATAGTGAGTGTACAAAAAGAGTGTCAGACAGGGATTTGTTGATGGGTATCATTTTCACAACCTGACACATTTTTTAAAGAAGCTTCTAAATGCTGCACCAAATTTAAAATAACTCTGGCTTGTGTCTTACTAAACCAATTATAGAAGAGTGAAGTTGCAACCTAGATCTTTCTTGGCTCCTGTTTTCCAGCACGTCATAATCTAGTAAACAGAAATGCCATCAGAATGAAACTTGTACCGGGTTACAAAGTGCAAGGCATAAGAAGCTCATCATTAATCTTGTCTGTCACTGGAGTTGGGTGCCGCCTACAAGCTACAAATGTTGTGAAAGAGGTGGGATGATATTCCTTTTTTTTTTTTTCGCAGTACTGAGCTTTAGTAGGACCAGCCTATAGCTGCATGTTGTAAGAGTGCAGTAGTCCATCTACAGATGCAAACAGCAAAATCCACAAGATTTACTCAGCATGAGCAGTCAAAATTCTCCATGTGTAGTGATTGGGAGAAGAGTGCCCTGCGGGTATTACATTGAACTGGCCTCTCAGCATGTGTGTGTGTAGATGTACGTGTGTGTTGTGGTGTCTCAGTGGTCTGCTGGTTCTCTATGACTGAAGCTTCAGCAAGCTTTAATAATTCACCAGTCTTTCTTAGCTCCCAGACAAACTGAGTTTTCTCCAACTGGGGATTCAAGGCGAAAGCACAGAGGCAGCTTTGATTTAACTCAAACACACACACACATACACACACATAAATGTACATAGGCTTGTAATACAGTTCTCTGATATGCTCCCACAAAAGCTTCCTTCGACGCAAGTCTGTTCCTCAGAGATGAAAGTGTCATACAATATGGCAAGTATGTATTTTAATGGTAAATACATCACAGTGTGTTTAAATACAGCTGTTCAAGGTCACAGGTCTCCCCAAAAAGACTTTTATTTCTTGGCTTTGGAAGACATAACCAACGTACCCAAGGAAGGTCTGACATGACTAAAACTACTTTGAACAATATATTGTACCAGGAAAAAAAATTGCAATACATGATATTACCTGTATTTCAGACAGTTAGGTTGAAATAATATTTCGAGGAAAGACAATGCTACACTGTACTCTGCACACATGACCATCATGTCTTCTTAGAAAGACTCTGGCAACTAAACTGGTCTGCCCGACATTCAGACCTGCCATCCACTGTAAACTTTTAGCATGTAATAAAAAGGAAAAAGCTATGATAGACTGGCAACCTGTCCAGTCTGTATCTGCTTCTCAGACAGCGGCAGCTGGAATAGGCTCCAGATGTCTGTGATGCAGAAAAAGAAAAATGAAAAAATGAAAAATGCATGAATGGAGAACACAATAAAGGAGACCCCACACTCTTGAGAAGCTGCAATCTTACATCCAGAAAGAAAGGGAAACCGTTGAATAAAAAATAAAAAAAATGTATGTGCTGCGATTGGAAAACGTTCTTTATACACTAACATTCAAAAGCAGCTTTGTGTCCTCAACCTGGTAGCTACAGCAAGACTAACTGAGCTATCAAAATGTGAGTAGGCCTGAAGAAGACACTGAAGAACTGAAACTGACTGTTGAGCCAACTGACCTGCCAGGGGCCTCATGTTCAAAATTTACATGGATTTCATCTTGAATCCATCCAACCATCCATTAACTATACGCGCGTACTCCTTCTCAGGGTCACGGGGGTCTGTCGGAGCCTATCCCGACGCATTGCATGTGAAAGGCAGGGATCCACCCTGGACAGGTTGCCAGTCCATCACAGGACCACATACAAAGATGAACAACCAGCAACATACTCCATCCATTATCTACACCCGCTTAATCCGTCTCCGGGTCACGGGGGTCTGTCCCGATGCATAGTAGGCGAAAGGCAGGGGTACACCCCGGACAGGTCGCCAGTCCATCACAGGACCACATACAAAGACGAACAACCAAGCACATTCACCCCTACGGACAACTGATAATGATCAATTAATCTAATATGCATGTTTTTGGACTG
This sequence comes from Xenentodon cancila, assembly GCA_014839995.1. Classification (NCBI taxonomy): domain Eukaryota; kingdom Metazoa; phylum Chordata; class Actinopteri; order Beloniformes; family Belonidae; genus Xenentodon; species Xenentodon cancila. The sequence goes on from CM026206.1 coordinate 23,636,504, forward strand.
TGGGAGAAAACCGGAGTACCCGGAGGGAACCCACGCAAGAACAGGGCGTACATGCAAACTACACTCAGAAAGACACGCCGGGCCAGGAATCGAACCAGGAACCTTCTTAAATCCTTGTTGAGAAATCTTGCAAATACAGATGCAAAAAAAAAATTCAGCTGTTCAAAACTGTCTACGCCCGAATCCATGCACATTTTCTTCCAGCATCCCAATCAAAGTGAAAATGAATGCGTAAGCATGAGCATAACACTCCGCCCTGTCTCCTCCCTCTAGGAGATAAATATGAAAATGAGTCTAAGCACGGGCAGCACGGTGTATTAGTGGTTAGCACTGTTGCCTCACAGCAAGAAGGTTCCTGGTTCGATTCCCGGCCCGGTGGGTCTTTCTGTGTGGAGTTTGCATGTTCTCCCCATGCTTGCGTGGGTTCCCTCTTGGTACTCCGGCTTCCTCCCACAGTACAAAAACATGCAGGGTAGGTTAATTGATATGAATATGAGCGTGATTGGTTGTTCATCTTTCTATGTATTCCTGCGATGGACTGGCGACCTGTCCAGGGTGGACCCCTGCCTTTCCCCTACTATACATCGGGATAGGCTCCAACAGACCCCCATGACCCGGAGACAGAGTAAGTGGGTATAGATAATGGATGGATGGATGGATGGAGTCTTAAGAATTCATTCAAATCACTCATCCAAACAAGGAAATGGCAGGGAAAACAAAGAAAATTCACCAACTGTGAGATCGGGACATTCCTGTCAGAAGTTTAGGTCAGGCAAAATATTTTACTTGGTCGTACTTTCTCTAGTTTAAGTAGTAAAAGAAAATATATTAATTGGCAGTGTCTGACTAAGACTGTAAACCAGCACAATTGGAACATCTACCACAGCTGAAATAAATAAAAAAATGTCCGACATCAACATCAGTGTAAAAGGAAATGTTACTGAAATGTTGCAAAGGCGGGAGGAGGTCCAGGCATGCTGTAGTTAACCCCATATGAGGAAAAACCAGTCTCCATCATCAGAGAGGAACAAAATGTTCTGGACTCCTGCCAGCACATGGAGGCAATGGGATTATCAGAAAGCACATTAAATAAATACATTATTTAGATATTGTTTAGCCACAGCAGTTAGAACCAACCACACATTTAGTGACATGTTTGATTCATGTTAAACAGGCTACATTAGAGAATTGGTTCTTTGCTGCAAATTGCATTTTAATTTTTGCCTTTTCAGCTGCAATTTAGGGAAACTAGGCTGTCCTACAGGCCGGCATGGCACAGCTCAGGGATGACTAAGAGATGTCCGACCTGTCAGCAGCTTCCGCTGAAAGGTTTATGTTGCTCAGAACTAGGGCGTGACCGGGATCAGTTCAGTGCAGAGATCTAGAAGGATGCTCTTGGCAACCTGAATCAGCTGATAATTCATTTGTCATCCTGGACCAGCATGTCAACATGGTCTCTCCAAACTCTTCAATGTCTTCTGGTTGTGCCAAAGCTCCCGAACTCCTCCCAAGTCACTGAGATTCTCACATTATCTCTAATGGAGCGCCCAGCCGCCCTGCGTAGGAAACTCATTTAGCTTGTGTCTGCAATCTTGTCCTTTCGGTCATGACCATAGATCAGGGTGGGAGCGTAGACTGATCGGTAAATTGAGAGCTTTGCCTTTCAACTTAACTCCTTCAACTGCGTCGGTAGTCCCACAGGCCAACATGGGCCCACTAGGGCTCCTCCGTCAGCCTAACAGCATCCCTTACTTCTGGTGTCCACCACCGGGTTCAGGGATTTCTGCCATGACAGGCACCAGAGACCTTGTGTCCACAACTTTGATCTGCCGCGTCGACAATGAGAAACATGGTCCACTCGGACTCACTGTCCCCAGCCTTTTTCAACACTTACATGTTATTACAAGCAGAACATCTGGTTCCTCTGTGCATTTATTTATTTATTTTAAACACGCCTACTGTATGACCTCCCCCGATCCACCTACTCCTCCACAATGCAAAACTAATTTAGGTGCCATCCTTTATAAGATGAATTTATCTAATAAATAAGGACAGACATAACAGCGTTGGCTCTATATGCTGCACTGAATTCTTCTGGTACAGTTCTTCTTCTTCGTCTTCCCAGAAAAACAACATCCGTGTCCAAAACCAAAATGAAGAAATGGAAAACAACTTTTTTTTTTTTCTTTCCCGTTTCCGATTTTGTGCTCAAATCAGCAAAGGAAAAAATGATGATGTTGTGTTGCTTTCATTTTGGCTTTGGAGATGGTTGTAAAAAAAAACAAAAAACCATCTAAATCTTTGGTTTTGAATTGAAAATGGAAAAACAGGACTAATACAAAGATTCACCTTTTTTTGTAAATTTGGATTGTCAGTTGAAAATGAAAAGAACAAATGGCACACTGATTGGGGCTACACTGAACCATGTCTCTTCATCAAAACTTATAGTGCAAAGGTGATCAACGCTGGCAATTTGGATTCTTCTTCTGCTTCATTTAAGAGAATCTGAATCTGAATAATGCAGTACTGAATCGAATAAAACTGGGCTCAATTCAATTATACAGGCATATATAATTACACACAAAATATAACTGGCCTGTAATTATTTGTAACTGGTCTGTAATTAATCAATATTTACCAAAACATGTAAAGAAAAAGTCAGTATTCCAACAATGGAAGTGTGACTGTAAGCTGGCTGTTGAAGTATCTTTTAACTTACATAATGAAAGGTTGTTTGATGTGTTATACCTTAGTCAGACAAACTTCAGAAGGCTTTGCAATAATTAAAAACTAGAAGAAGCTCATACAGCATTTCTAATAACTTGCACATTGTGCGCAGCATGAGGTTCAGCGTCTTGACCAAGGGGGACAAGGTAGACGAGAACGAGGAAAGGAGGGGGAACAAACAACATATCTGACCTGAGCAGACACTAAACTAGTTTCAATATAAAAGTCACCCTAAACTCACTAGGGGGGGATTTACATTTAAACCTTGCATTTGGGCAAGACAATAGAAAAAGTGTGTGTTGAGTGACTGTCTTCTCTGAATCAGATCTCAAATACTAAGCAGTAAGCTGATCGTCATGGTCTAGGGTTTCTGCTGGTCTTGCTTTTCCTGTGTTCTTTTATTTATAACCTCGGTTTTATGTTTGGTTATTTAACTGTTGTGGTTTCAGGGGATGTACTTTGTTGATGTTTTGCTTTTTGTAAGGATTTTTGGTTTTCATGTTCTGCTCTTTGCCATGCCTCTTCTGGGTTACTTAGCCCCCTATCTGGATCTTGCTGCTGTCGTCTCCCCTGATTATTGTAATCTGTGTTACATTGTGTTCCGATTGTGTCATTCGCCCAATTGAGTGAATGTATAATTTGTTTTTATTTCCTTTAACCGCTGGTCTGCTGGTGATTCTTCTTCTTTTCTGCATGCTCTCCATAGTTCTTGAGGGGTTTTTTTTGTTTTTGTTTTTTGGGGTTTTTTTGGATTACACACCGACACACACACACACACACACACACACACACACACAACTTCTGCATCCCATTTTCCTGCATTTGGGCCTTCTTCATCGATACCCTCATGACATTTTTCTTATGTAATATAACTATGCAGATATTTTCAAAAATGTCTCATGATTCTTCTTCTGGTCCATGGTTCCTCTTTTTGAACATATTTATCTGATTTATCTGCGTACACAGTGATAAAAGCAAAAATTTAAATTGTGTTAGTTATAAAAGTTAAGTTTCCTTGTGGCCACTCGAACATCCACTGTTGATTTGTTCTTCTGCAATTCAACCTGAATTAAATTTGAACATAAAGTTTTAAGAAATAATAATTGATTTTTGAGCATAAATATTTGTTTGGGAAAGAACTTCTGAATTCTTCCCTTAAACCGTTGAACAAACCCTCATTAAAATAAAACATTAATGCAATTTTTATTTTTTATAAATGAACACCTACTGGTGCAGAAATTGTTGCAAGGAATTTCGTGCATGGCAATTTATTTTACCATACTTACATAAATCAAATCCAGCCGAGCACTAATTCATGCATCTCAGCTTAGACGATAGATAGATAGATAGATAGATAGATAGATAGATAGATAGATAGATAGATAGATAGATAGATAGATAGATAGATAGATAGATAGATAGATAGATAGATAGATAGATAGATAGATAGATAGATAGATAGATAGATAGATAGATAGATAGATAGATAGATAGATAGATAGATAGATAGATAGATAGATAGATAGATAGATAGATAGATAGATAGATAGATAGATAGATAGATAGATAGATAGATAGATAGATAGATAGATAGATAGATAGATAGATAGATAGATAGATAGATAGATAGATAGATAGATAGATAGATAGAAAGAAAGATAGATAGATAGAAAGAAAGATATAGACAGACAGACAGACAGACAGACAGACAGACAGACAGACAGACAGACAGACAGACAGACAGACAGACAGACAGACAGACAGACAGACAGACAGACAGACAGACAGACCAGTTGTGAGTATTAAAGTATTTTAAATGTTAAATACTCGTTTGGACCTCAGGAAGCTTCTGTGATGTGTAAAATTGCCAGAATTGTAAACTTAAAGTCAAATGTTAGGAATTGTTGGTCATTTTCTTTGTTGCAATAAAATTCCTATCAGCATTCTTGGACCACAACTTCCCCAGCAATTTACAGCTCATTACACCTTTTATGCATTTAGCCTAATCCTGTATAAGATGGAAAAGAACTCTAGAGTAACAGCAAAGTCTCTACCACACGCTAAACTCTTTGCTCATCTGTCCACCGGATTTAAATTGTGTCGACATAAATGGTAAATTTGTCTTGTGAAGTGTTGGTTTATGAACAGAAAATGAAAGTTTTGACTCCCGAACACACCCCTGTAAGCCTGGAGCATCTCTGCATGAAAGAGAATTTATGCATGAAGAAAAAGCATGTCTCAGGTCCATCAATATACAGTACGTGAAGGCAGTTTGCATTTGTGCCCTGAACTAAAACCGCTAATGCTCACACACAGAAGAACTTACCACAGTAAAGTTAAAACTCTTTTCAGAATAAAAAACACAAACTCAGACTGGGATGACAGTGATCAGTATTGAAAGGGCTACATTGTAAACCCGTGTCTAATTTCACAGATGCTGAACAAATTGTCCTGTAACCTAAAGAACGTGTTTGTGCGGCTGGTATAATTTGTGCAACTGTGTGTGTCTGTATTCATCTTCGATTCAGACAATGAGAGGATGTCAGGGAGGCGTGACGAGAGCGCAAAACGCAGAGGGGATGTCTATGTGACTGTCTGCTCCTGTTCATGTGTACATCTGTGCATTACGCAGCAGTGCCGAAGCCTGGTCAACAAAGCATCACGCACATCTCCTCAGGATTCATGGGTTGCCACAGATATCTTTCATCTAATTTGACAGTATCACTCTGAAACAGGTTTTCAGTTGATCAACAAAAGAGCCAATAAATAGTAAAATGTGTATTTTCCTCCCTTTATCACCAATTTACTATCAATTTAATTAAATATATGTAAATATGAATAGTCATTATCTTTTACACATATAGACCCAGAACCATTTATAGTCTGTCAGTCTTTGAAATCCAATTTCCTTCCTAAAAATGATCCCAGTAGCTCAGAGTCAAGATGCCAACCATATATTTATATAATAGCATTCATGGACAGTTACATAAATTTGTTCTTTTTTTCCCCTCTCTAAAGAAGATTAAGAAAGCCCTTCTGAACTATAAAGTGTTGTTAGAGTTCAAGTGAGAGTTTATTACTTTTGTGAAAATGGGGGGTGGGGGTTAAGAAAAGCCATGTGACAGCTCCGGCGCTGGAGCTTACCTCAGTGACCACAACCAGGCCAGAGTTTAATCTCGTTACAAGCAATAGCTCCCTGATGTGCGTTCAGCGTGATGTGAAAGTGTGTTTCACTGTGTATGTTTAGAAGCAGACAGACGAAACAGGACAGAAGGGCGGGTGTAATGGAGAAGAGATTTGAACCCAATGTCGAGGGCGCAGCGCTCCTGTTGATACTGTTTTATTTATGTTTTTCCCCCATTCAAAATCAGTTTCAAGATTATTGCAGTTACATATTTGATCATATGAAGTGTCCAGGCAGTAATTTATTCATGCGTTCAACTCACTTTTCTTCTCAGCAGAAGCAAAAACAACCCACTGTGGCAGGCTGATCTTTGCCAGCCTCCTTCCATCCCACCTACACCATCCATCTGTAAAGAGCACAGAGGCAGCTCCTTAATGTTATAGACCGATGACATTTATAGGTTGACAGGACACTTTTAACACTTTCTCTCATGCATGTGTGCGTGTGTTCAGGCCTGAGAAGTGTTGCTTTCTGGTTAAATGTGACATTTCTGTCATTAGAGCTGTTAAGGCCAAAGCCTCATTAAAAGGTTATCTGTTAATTACAAGAACAACAAGCGGTCATACAACACCCTGTTGTCCCCCTGGTTCTACATCCATGTGTGAGAGCACATACGAGAGCACTAGAAGTTTATGTTCATAGTGATGGCAAAGGCATTCAAATATACCACTATAAGGGTTTTAACTCAGCTAAAGTGCACCCATTAACAAAAATCCTGAAACTGACAAAGCAAAACTAAAGATGGACTGAAAGTGCAGTATAAACTTGTAGTATTTGATGCACAACTGGGAAGATTTTAAGTCAAAACAATGAGGAAATTTGATAAAAGTGATCAGCAGCGGAGTGAAAGCCTGAGTGAAACACTGTGACAACCACAATAAATAAGGAGGAGGAAAAAGGTTTCTGATGCAACAAAAAAAAAAGCGAATCTACTCGGGTTTGCCGTTTGTACTGTCTCCTCTAAGTTCTGGGCTGATGTCATTTCTTTTAGCGTTCAGACCAGACTTCTACCTGCGATGTAGTCCACCTGTTTATTTTAAATTTCCATTTGTTGGCTTTACAGCTGAGTGGCCGCGCAGCAGCTTTATCCAAGTCACACTGGGAGAACATGCAAACTCCACACAGAAAGTCCCACCGGGCCGGGAATCGAACCAGGAACCTTCTTGCCGTGAAGCAACACTGATAACCACTAAGCCACCGCACACAACTGCCACAACATACTCAAGTCATTGCTAATCTTTCTTCAATATTTGCATCATATTTCTCTTAATTTCTGATGAGAAATGTCTCTACAGAAATTGACTTTCTTTGTAATTCCTTAAAGCAGGTATTTCTTCAATTAAAAGTACCTAAAACCTTAAACAAACCTGTCTGACATTGACAAAAGGAAAAAAGCCAGTAAATGAAAAACCTTGAGTGTGCAACTAAAACCCACTGAAATCCTCTTCATGTTCCACTGATAATAATGTGAAACAAGCCAGTCCGCATCACTGCCTTTCTTTGAAGGCTTCCTACTAAAATCTGCATGTGTCGGTGTCAGTCTGTTAAGGTGTTTTAGCTTTAGATCATATTTTGACAGTCTCAAATAGCAATAAAATGTACAAATACATTTTTGATGCACAACACATATAAAAAAACATTAAAATGCATACAATTCAAAACAATGATATCCCAGTTTCTTAAATAAAGCTTGTTCAGTGCTCGTGAACAGAAAGTGCAAATAATTAACAGCCAGGATAATAATATGTTTCTACAGAGCAAATTTGATGACCATTGTGACATATTTTGATGCCAATATTGTTAATGTGAGGAAAAGAAGGACAAGACAGCATGGGGACGTTTGGTGTTAATGGATCTGAAATTTAAAGGGCTACTTATCAGCTACTACAACAGCATTTTCAAGGACAAAAATAAAACTGCTTGGTGGTAGACAGACTCCAAACGAAAACGGTGTCATCTTGGTTTCACCGTCAGATAAACAGGACGGCAGTGCAAGGACTACATGATCACCAGTCACCACAACCTCCGGGCCTTTAGTCATAAAAATACGTTTAAGGCTGAAAATGGTACCAAAAGCCCTTTGAAGGTATGTAGGTGTAAATCTGTCATCCAATTGACACCAATAAAGTCTATTTACTTTCAAACACTTACTTCTGAAAGACGTCAGTGATTAAAATGAAAACATCCCATTTCCATGAATGTGGTTCTGTTTAGCGCCTTTTAAACAGATATTTTTAACAAAAGAACAGAGATTCACAAGTATTTTTGGTACTATACAGGAAACTAAATCACCCATTTGAAAGTTCTTTGAGTTTGTTCTTTACTTTTGTTATAAAAGACTAGTGCACAGCTGCAAACACTTGCAACCACAGTTTTCGTGTTCAGTCATGTGAAAAAGAAGTACACCCTCTTTCAATTCTGATCTTGTACGTGTGACGACAATGAATAAATATTTGGTCATTAGCATGCCTATAACTGAGGTAAATGTGAAAAGTACACCATATGGTTGAATAGCCTGAAGTCACATTGTTAAGGAGGAGTTTACCCGTCTCTCCTTTTGCAGTGATTCGGTTCATTGGTTTTTACTTGAACAATACGCAGCTCTATGACAGTCCAGCCACTGCATTTCCGTGAGCTGAGGTATGGACTTTGACTAGGCCTTGCCACTACTTCATTTGCTGCTTTTTCATAGCATCAGTGCCAAAATGGCATCACTTTGGCCTCATCTGGCAAAAGGACACTTGAGAGGACTTGTGGTAGTTCAGATTCACTTCTGCAAACCCAAGCCGTGATGCTGTGTTCTTTGAAGTAAGAAGAGCATTTTCCCTGACAACCCTCACGAACAAGCCAGACTTGTTCAGTCTGTTTTTGTTTGGACTGTAATTGAACTCTAATTTTAACATCATAACTAAGGCCTGCAGAATCTGGAATAAGGTTTTTCCTTTCTCTCTCTCTCTCTTATTTTGCAGTGCCTCTGAGCTTTACGTGATATAACCAAATGCTTGTGAAAGAAATCCCTCACTGATGGATTCAAATTTGTTTTTGTGAATGTTCTTCACAGACTGATGGGCGGCAGCAATTGCTTCTCTTAGATCATTGCTGATCTCTTTCCCTCTTGACATTGTGTTAACTGTAAAGTGGAATTTCCACTGCCCACCCTCCTCCCCGCTGTTTAAAATACCAATCATGTTCCCCCCACTTTCAAGTCCGTTTATACATTTGATTTAGTTTATACGGCTCATTTATACAACATAGTCATAATCGCTGGCTAGATACGGAGCGGGACAGACTACCACGTGAACGGTACTGTGTGCATTATTGCGGGGGGTCGTTCTAATTTATTGATAGAAATGTCTGGGGCTACTCTCTCAATGAATACTGCAATGAAGTTCATTCTATGTGGGACATTTGACAGATATTCTCTATTCATCCGCCACGGCCTCATTTAGGGACCGTTAATAAACTACCGACTGCTGAAACATTGCAGATTTTTCTTTTTAACAGCCTTCAGACCATCTGACTAAGTCACTTTAAACCCAAGCTGAATTGCTGTACTTAAAGAGTCAAATAAAACATTTATTGTATTGTATTTGGGAACTCTTTCCAATTTAAATTTTTTTTTTTTTTTTTTTTTTATGGGGAAACAATGTTTGTTGTTGATTTTCTTGGAGGGATGGGGTGGGGGTGTTATAACTTTATAACCATGTAACCTAGAAATTTCAAATTCATGCCGAATTATGGGACTCAAGTAGAAGTATAAGACACTCCACTTTATTATTCATTTGAACCCTTTTTTCTATTTTATATGAATTGTGACACTGAAAGATATAAGTGCTGGCCCGAACTTTCTTGAGCTTCTTTCAACATTCTGTATGAATTCTGTCCTGGTAAATAAAATAAAGGGGAGACAGCAGCAGAAACTCAAATCTGCAGTAAAAAGGTGATTTTGATTTGGTGTTTCTGAAAGTAAGAAGTTTACATAAGAAGTGAACACGGGATGAAAATAAAAAGTTGAATTGAGGAACATGATAGGCCTACACTAATTGCGCCTGTTTTCCTTTCCTATTAATGCTTTTCTGTTTTCTTTAATGTCACAACAGCACAAAGTCACATTACTCTTTCTCGTACAAAATTATAATCATTTATTCAGCCCCACAGTCTTCTGGGCTCCTCACTTACAGTTTTGAACTTTGAGCAAGGTTGTTTTTTTCTGATTGTTTTTGAGGGGTTTTTTTTTGTTTTGATTTTCTATTTAAGGACATTCCAGGACTCTGCCAGCATGATCATCGGCAGCAAAATGGGACCACTGCTTTGCCTGAATTTGGGTCAAAACTAACCAGAGAGCATGAGGAGCAGAAATGAGAGCTTAACCACTGATTATAGTTCACTGACTAAACTAATCGTTGCACTCTTTCATCTTATATCTTTGACTTTTGCTGCATGTAATTCTTTTCTCCTTATGTGACAATTTCTAGTAGAATAAAAGCAACTGAAACTGAAACCTACCAAACCAATGAAAATAATGAGCGCTCATTTGAAACTGGAAGACTTGTCTTAGTTTTGGTTAAAGGTATTGGTGCAGAGGGTTTGTTTTGAGCTTTCGCTGACCAACTGGCTCCATTCCTCCCATGTTAATATAATCATATTACCACACAGGAAAGCCATTGTCATATACTTATGTCAAAGAATGGAAATGCTAGCAGGGTTTAAAGAAGTCAAAGGGAGAACAGCGTCTTGTGGACGAGAGGAGCAGTATATAAACCCCATGTGCAGGAACTAATTTCATGCAATCAACAAAACCACTTTGTGTCAGACCTTTGCTCTGTTTAAATCCTTTAAGGAAGCTGCAGGCCTTTAAATCAAGACTTGGACATGCCTCACAGAAGCTCACAATTTCATTTCACAGTGAATGGAATTAGCTAGTGGTCCAACCTTACAAAGTGCCTTTAAACAATTTTAGTTCCACCCCAAAACACTCGGCATGTCACTGCTGTGAAATGTGAATATGAGGTTGGGGAGGAGAGTATACACAATTTTGCAAGTGTGTGTGAGTATATAAATGCATCAGATGCAGACAGATTTCTATTAAAAAAAAACAAAAAAAAAAACCACTTTCTAAAGGTCACGACTAAAACCTTCCCAGTAACGCGCCATAGCAGGGCATTCCTTTAATGTCAACAGAGGCTGCATGATCACCAGCAGGAAACCAAACAAGTCCTATGATTCCACTTTTCCTCTATGATATACTGTATTTTTTAAAACCGTAAACAAGTTAAAGCAAATCAGTTAAGCTTGACTAAGACATAAGCACATTTCAAGTTTGTCATATTCCACTGTCTCCTCTCTGTCCTTCCTCTCTTCTGTCGATTCAGAAACTATGGTGAAGTTGATTGACTGAGAAATTAAGATGAAAGAATCACAGAGAAAACACGCTGCCAGAGAACGACAGAAGGGAAGAGTGGGAGTTGATCCTCCGTGCTTGCTGTTGTGCAGTTCTGGCCGTGGTCCAGCAGGGCCTCGGGTCCCAGTGCTGCAGCCCTGTGAGGATTTTCTCTCTGCTTATTCTCTCACTTCTCCAGCCTCTGCCTCTCCTCCCATTCGCACACTTGTTAACTTTTTTCCACACTTCCCTGCCTGCGCCCTGCCAATGTGATCCATGTGTTCAGAGATTTGCTGAGGCAGCAGAATAAAAGAATATTTACAGGTCAGTCAGATGGAGTTGAGCTCTCCTCTGACTGCACACTCACTGCTCCTCGTCAATCACTGCTGCAAGGTGTGTTACACACAAGCGGATATTATAACGTCCGCTATATAAGTGTTTATAACCAAAAAAAACACCTATGTTTAAAGAAAATTAGCCAATTCAAAACTCAGAAATGTACATCCACGTAACCCGCCTAACCTACTTTGTAATGTTACATTCAAAACACCAATTTTTTTTCGTATAACAAAAGGTCAAATTTCACAGATAAGTAAAAAGGGTCAAAACTTGTATTTGAATTGCGTGAACCATTTCAATAATAAGCAGATACACAGATTAAATACAGCTGTAAAACTGCCTGCAATACATCATGTTGGTCACCCGCAAGCCAGCAAAACATTTCGGACCCACCAGGGCATTTGTGTGAGATTTTCTCAAGACTTTTGGGGTTCTTAGCGACAAATCCTTTGGGAAATAGCAGTGCTGGGCAACATTTATTCCTCATAGGACCATATTTTCCCCGTTAAAATATATAAAGTAGTTTTCAATCGTTTTTTTAGTCGTTTTCAATAACCAGAAGAATCTTCACTAAAATGCTTTTTTTTAATCGTTTGGGGGCTGTATCTTAGAATTTACACACTAACATACTGTATGATAATATGATAAAAGAAGACGAAATCATAAATTGAAAAATGAGGCATCCAGACTGCAGCCATTAAGTTGCATTTTGTGTCAATTTTTTAATAGTTCAGGCACACATGTGCAATTCTGAAATATAGTCCTGTTTGGGTTTTTTTTTTCTTATAATTTCTCATGAAACATTCAAACGTAGCAACAACTGGTGTGCTTGCATGAGTGTCTTGTTAGAGCAAGAAAATATGGGAAGATGAAACGCAAACCTGTTGTCAACACATCAAATCTGGGTTGGATCAAAGCTGTGTGGGCCCTCATCTAAACATTCAAAGATGGTGTCACATTAGTTAACGCATTACCTGTCTGCTACAGTCACTAGTAAAAGGGAGGAGCTGCCAGTTAAGTTTCCCGAAGACGGACTAAGACTGAAAAGATCTCAGATCTGGGGAACCTGAAGAGGAAATGTATATAAAAAAAAAAAAAAACGAAGATCAAGAAGCAAGAAGTGAAGTAAAAATGTGAAAAAGACTACACATAAAATGTGAACAAATTCAAGGTTAAAAGATGTCAGGTCTTACAAAAAAAAAATATATTATTGATGCCAATTGGAAAAAAAAAAAAACAGGCAAATGCTAAAGAGCATAAAGACTGGAATCTGGAGAAATGGAAGAAATGATGTGGTCTGAGGAGTTCGGAGTCGCCCTGCTGGAGAGTGATCGTACATCAAGATAAGAAGAGCAGTGAATGGAAGGATGAATCTTCTTGACTTTTGCCCACCGTGAAAGCCTGTAAGGCCTGTGTTGATCTAGGGTTGCGTCAGTTTGACAGGTCAAGGTTAAGTAACACATATTTCCCAAAAGAAATTAGATAATCTACCAGAGTGTGACTAAATTTGTCCATCACTAGATTATTTCTTCCTTGAGAGCACGGAAACATACCAAGGTGACAATGCCAGGAGTCATTGGGCTCACATTGTGAAAGTGTTCAGTGGCTGGTTCAAAGACCACGAGCCATCACTTTCATACTTGGACTAGGCGCCACAGAGTCCAGACCTTAACCCCTTGAACCTGAAAATCTATTGAGATGTGCTGGAGAAAACTGTCCACACAAGGCAACGTACAAACACCAAGGTCAAAGCTGCAACTGCATATTTAGCTTTTCATCAATTCTATTGAAAGAATCAACTGATTGGAATTCCACTCTGCTTTCGTCAATGCCATCCCTACGAGATTCCAATGCAAGCCCACGGCAAACAAACTGAAAACTCACTGTTGCATTATGCACTTTTCCTTTTCATCTGCAGAGCCTCATCTTGTGGATATGTAAATCCAGAGGGAGTTTGGCAACAGCTACACAGATTGTTCTAAAATGCACATGAACACACACACACACACACACGCGCACACACAAACGGCTTTTCTAGAAGCAAACAGATGATGCTGCCAAAAAGAGGTGTTGCACCTGCTAACTCTGTCAGCTCAACAAGGTCAGCATTCAAAACACAAGCAGCATGTGTGTTTGTGAATGTGTGCAGACATTAGTGTTTGAGGGTGGTTTATGGGGTGCGCTAACATGGGAGACCTTGACATCCGCTCTCTTAGGCTAACTACCCAGCTGTGATGTTACTCGTGCGTTCTGATCACCTTCCTGCTGTGCAGAGATCCTGCCAAGGCTCCGTCAATCACAATGACCCTGCCCACTCTCCTGCCTTCATGTACACATTAGTACACCTCTTTGCCCACCTCCTCCCTGCATCATTGCTCGTTTCTTCACCTACTGGTCAGGTCAAAAGCATCCCGGTAACAGTTCAGCATTGACATCAATAAAGGAGAAACTGTGATGCTGAATTCATGTAAAACTTTGGCCATGCATTTATCTTATTTAATATTAACTCTCACATAGACTGAAAACTGTCTAGGTGTGCCTACCCTCTCGCGCGATGGCAGCTGGGTTAGCCCCCCCCCCCACATCCCCCTATAGAAAATGAATAGATGAATGACCACAGTTCTCCACACAGGCTGCTGCAGAACTGTTGATAACTGTTATGGTAATCTCCAGGATTGCAGGATTTAAATGGGGAAAGCATTTCAGTCTCAATTTCATGCATTTCAGTGCGCTCTGAAAAAGAGAAGTGGGAGGTCATTGCTGTTTGAACCAGTCTGTTTGATACCAATATGTGTGCACATTGGATTCTGTGTACTGTATATTCACAGGTGTTAATATTCAAAGTTTTAAAAGCATGTTGAAGAAATGGCCTTTTCTGGTGTTTCTGAAATAAAATACTGTGGTAACAAGGTTCTCTGAGTTCTTTAAGTTTGAAGAGTTAAATACATGCCATTTAGGATTCTTATGAAACATTCAGCAAAACGAATCCTATGAAAAAGGAGCAAAAGCTTAAAAAACCTTTAAAGCCCCACAACTGCCTCCACCGCTGAAACGCCACTCCAGTATTCACCCAAGTTTTATTTCAGGCAAGGTTTCTTTTTTGCTTGCTTCTCTCCAACCGCCTTCTCCTGCTTACTTTGGTCACATGCGTAAGCAGTAACTGCCAAAGAAGAAACTGGCAACTTTACCTGCGGTGTTTGTTCATTCGCCACATGAATAAACGCTTACACAACCATTTCACATATAGTCCTCCTCAGGCGGTGGCGTGCAAATGTTTCCTTGAAGCGTGGGCCTGGAGGGGAGGCGTTGGAAGGGTTTGTTTGGACCATGTGCACAACTCTGCAAATGACATTTGGCCAACACGTCCCCTGGCTCTGATTAAAGGAGCTGTAATGGGAGCAGAGGAAACGTGTAAGCTCCATTGTGAACTGCAGGTGGTGCCGAAGGAGCAGATTTGTTTCTCAAACTACCTGGTTTATATAAGATTATTACAACATTTTCACTCACACTGTGAATTACCTTAATATTATATAATTTAACTTATAATTTGCCATAAACCTATTAACTGAGTTTAAAACAAATTATTTGGCTACAAAAAAAAAACCCATACTGATAAGGACTTTTAGAAAGATTCTTATCTGCACCAGTTTTTGATTCCCTGCTGCATAAGAAGGATTACCGCACCAAAACCAGTCACACCAAAGGTCACATGTATTCGTATCACGTCATTAGGCATTAAGCCGGCTTGACACGACAAAGCTTTTGAAAGTACTGTAGTTTTGCTTACCAACAAAAAAAACCCTTAATTTGATGTAAATTACCAAACAATCAACACTCAGCAATTAGTACTCGATTGTTATCATTAATCACATCACCTAGCTATTTCAGATACCAGTATCTAGGCATCTGGATTAATCTGGAGCTGTCAGCATCCCAACATCCAAGCTGGAGCCAATGAAAAAGCAAGGAATGAGTGAGGCAGTGAAAACAGGAAAACAAGAAAACAGTGAGAGCAAAGAAGCAACCTGGCACATGGCTTTTCCCACTGCTCGCTCCTCTCCACTTTCACCTCAGGCAGACTCAGGATGGGAGAATATGAAGTGAGGATTCGATGTAATCCGACGGGCTCGTTAACTATACTGATTCTTTTAGCAACATATCAATTTTAAATTGGACTCATTTGGAATGAAGTGGCTTGTAAAAGAATGAGAACAAACTGGAATATAATTGGACTGGACAGAATTTGTTTACTTTCACTGTGAAGTGCCTCGACATGATTTTTGATGTGAATCGGGGCTTTAAAAATAAAGTGAAATCTGAGTGAAGGAAATTTTGAAATATTTTACTCGTGGTTTCGTTTCATATCCCAAGTCCCGTCTTGTGTGTATTTTTGTTGTTGAAACATGTCTTGGAGATCGGACGGTCATTTTATGGCCAGGTCAACGTGTGACCCTATTGCCCACCAGTCATGTAGAGTGAACACCACGATCATTTTAACCATGTGTTGTCCTTTACGTCATTCTTACCCCAAATGAAATCTTGTTTGTTTTTTTTGTTGTTTTTTTTTTTAAATCAAGATTTGTATGTGAACAAGGTCTATTGGCCCTAAATTCCAAATGGAAAAATGTGTAGTAATGTGTTGGATTGGTATTAGACTAAAGGTGAAACAAAGGACAGACTGTGTATGGCAATCAGGAAAACATTAAGGACAGCAAGACAATAGTCTGAACAGTACAGCAAATCCCAGACAATGAAAGATGTGCAGTCCAAAACCGCCCTGGGAGAGCGCAATATAATGTAACATGTGTCGTGCATCTATACTTTAAACCTACTTCAACTTGTTCAGGGTCTCAGGGGTTCAGGGGTCTGGCTGCTGGATCTCATCCCAGCTCTCATCAGGCGAACGACAGTTACACCCTGTAAAGGTCCCCCACAGGCCATCACAGGCCAAAACTAAGAAAACACTGTTCTACCGTCATTCTGATAGTAAGCTGACCACCAGTTCAACGTAAGTGTGGTTTTGGACAGTGAGAGGAAGCCAGAATACCCAGAGAAAACCCACACAGGAACAAGGACACTGGAAACAAGGATATTGGAACGCGGAACCAGCTTGCCGTGAGGTGACCATCACCACCACTGTGCCGCCCCTCTGTGGTCACGTCTATGCTGAGCACTCCGATGACAATGTGCGCAGTTTCAATATGCAGTCTCCCTGCTTACTAGACTCTACTGGACTCTTTCTGTGTGTGTGTTTTTATGTATGTTGATCCATCTGTCTGTTTCTCACTCATTTCCACAAGTATTGGAGATGAGTGCCTCAAGTAAAAGTTGAACCAACTTTGCGCCAGACATTAATAATTGAGGAGGGCATGAGGCGAGAGAATGGCTCCTGCAATATTCATATGTCATATTGACTTGACTGCCAGCCACTCACCCATGCACCCAGTGCTTATGAAGTCTCACAGATGACTGAGGATGCAATCCTGTGTCCTTCCCCCAGTCTCCTCCTCCTAGATCTCCGTTACCTTCCTTCATCTTCCATCCATATGCCACCTCCTCTTTCTCTACACTCTGTTTCATACTGCCATCTCTCTTCTTGTCCCCTCCTCGTTCCCTCTGCTTTTTCTTTTCATCCCCCTCTCATCTGCTGCCATCTCTCAGAAGAGCATGGCATGCCCATGGGCCAAATTTAATTACAGGCCAAATTAAGGAGATGCTTCTCAACTCCCCAAACACACAAATCGAACACACATACACACACACACACACCACATTCACCACAGTGAGATCTATACAGACAATACACACATAGACTACCATATCCACCCACCCAACAATTACACAAAGCACACACATATACAAACAGATATGCACATTCAACATCTGCAGTGCGCAACAGAAGTCAATACAAACCACTGGCAAGCAGTGGCAGTAACTGTAATTTTAAACTTTGTCCTTTAGTTCAGCCCCTCCCCTTGAGTTACGTCACTGATAGAGCTTGTGCACTGCTGGTATCAAAAAAAAAATCTGCCCTTTCTGCTCCTCCATCTCTCCAGGCCTCAGATGCTATCTTTAATGAGCCATATTATTGGTAACACAGCTGTGAATAAGTAGAAGCCTGAAGTTCCAAATCTAGGAGGACAATCTGATGAATTAGAAAGTGAAGCAGGGAGAACCCTGTAAGTACTAGCCGTCCACGCTTCAGCCCATTTTGTGTGTTTCTGAGGTCAACCAATTATAGAGCGCCGCAAGCTACACAGGATGCCTTTCAATGTGATTAGATCAGAGCACACCAGAGGCCGTCTAGTCCAGTTCTTCTTTTATACAGAAAGATGAGATTTAAAATTCCATAATGAAACTGTTTTTTTTTTTTTTTTGTATGAGTTAAGCTACACAAATTGGAGAAGAGGGACGTAAAATAAGAAAGGCCTCAGCAGTGTGAATAAAGAAGCAAAAAAAAGCATCAAACTTAGAAAGGTGTAGAAATGGAAAAGTATCCTGCTGCTGTTGCTGTTGTCATTTCAAATGTGGGCTGATATGCATTTGTCTTTGAGTCTTTACAAAGCAGAACAACTGTCATAAACCCTGGTTCCCTAGTTATAATGCTTAAATTACAAGAGAGGCTGCTACACAACCGTCCTGAACACCTAACCCCATCATATAGTTTTCATTTCGTTTCCGTTTCATTTCACCATAAACATGTCCACATGTTGTTTCCGTTGACCTTTAGATTCAGAAATTTCACCAAAAAGAAAAAGTCACATTTTTAACAGTTTCGATATGCAGTGCAGATGTCATATAACTACACAGTTTTTAAGCAAACGGTTGAATATTCTGGCAGACAGCAGGTAGTACGTAAGTGTAGGAGGAGGAAGGATCGCGCAAATAGCTATTATACTATTAAATAGCTCACTTAGATGGCTAAGATAGATTAGATAGATAAGAGAGATATATACTTTATTCATCCACAAAGAACATTTATTAATGTGTTATATGTTGAAGTTCATGACTGAACAAGTGCTGTCCCTGTGAAACCCTCTTCTCACTAAAAACAACGTGACAGACAGCTGAAGTTTGCTGGAAAAATGTCTATTGATGAGCAGATGAGCCTGTATTTTTGAAAAGCAAACAACATATATTCACAGCAACTGTCAAGCACAGTGGTGGAAGTGTAATGATGTTGGCACCACAGCTACATGAGCTGGCACCTTGCGGGTACTGAGTCAACCATTTCTATGTAATTTACACACAACTTCATATGTACGTACATTAATGAAACCACATGTCTGACCGAAAAATATGGAGGTTGCGCATCACTCGAATGATTCAGCAATTCTCCTGTCCAGCGTTAAATAAATATATTTGTGAATTCTGAAATGCTGAACATTCATATTTGGGTTTTGTTTTTGTTTATTTCATTTTTGTTTTTATCCTATTGTCTGTGCAGGAGATGAAAGGGTTTCCTGGTCTGAGAACTTTTACAGAAATGTTTCTAACAATGATTCAGAGTCATTTTAGATTAAGTGTATGCGTAGGGGAAGATTCCTCAAGTTTAAGTATGTGTCTCTGCGGTTTGTGTATGCGTGTGTGTGCAGCTGTACATGTAGGTTGTGGAAGGTGGCAGTGAGTGGAGGTGGGTACTGCTGTGTGTCACCCCTGCCCTGCCTATAGGGATAAAGTAAAAATAATTCACCAAGCTGAATAGATGCGGCCTGAGGGCTCAAGCAATACATGAAAACAACAATTTATACACACATCAATTTGAAATAGCCATAAACCAACAGCCACCCACACTGTCTTCGCTGAACCAGGCTTGTAACATTAGTCTGCACCAACACCCAGTTAATCACAAACACAAGCGCGCACTATCAATACGTGGAGCACAAGCGCAGAGCAGTAATAAATATGTAAATAACCCCTCAGTTTATGTGTGTGTAGGTGTGTGTGTGCGTGTGTGTGGTACAGGAAACAAATAGCATCCACAAGGAGGGGAGGTATACGCTTTTAAATCATGCTGTGTCAAAATGGCACAATGAACAACGTTCAAGTTCAAACCCAACATGCACCTACACCAAATGACCTATCTATGACAGTAACTGTGTACAGATGGATCAACAAATACAAATAGACCAATTGGAAAGCAGGGCATCCCCCCCTCCTACCATCCCTGAAGCACAAACACACACGATCCATGACTGTGACACTGGGATAGGAGAGAGGGTGTCTGTCATTGTCCTGTAAGGGGATATCTGAGATGATGCTGGCGACTTATCCACACTCTTCATAATCCATTCTGTGTATTTTTGTGCCTGCTGGTGAGTGTATGTGTGTAGAGGAGCAGGCCTGGTGTTGTTGATAAGGGCTGAGGGCTTAGTCCTCAGTCGCAGGGACACACTCAGAGCATTAATGAGCCCACAGCACAGAGGACAGCCTCTGCCAAAAAGGTCTTTATCATCCTCTAGTAGCCCATGCGTGCATGTGTGTGACAACCAAGAGTGAAAGGAGAGGGAGGCCTTGTGTCTATGTATGATTTTTTTTTTTTTGACAAATACTGCACATTATTTTTGCTAAAAGTATTAATTATTATCATGTTGCCTCCTTCTCTACACACACACACACACACAATGCAACGCCATGGTAGCGTACATAGCCTGAAGGTGAGACCGTAGGTTGAGATACAACACACAGCCGTTCAGAGGCTACATCCATCACATAGACAGCTTAAGCTCAGTGTGTGTGTGTGTGTGTGTGTGTGTGTGTGTGTGTGTGTGTGTGTGTGTGTGTGTGTGTGTGTGTGTGTGTGTGTGTGTGTGTGTGTGTGTGTGTGTGTGTGTGTGTGATATCAGAAGTTAGTTAGTCCGGTAATAGGGTGATTTTTGCAAGAGCTACTGGACCACAAAACATAAGGTGAGTGACTGACAGAGTATTATACTGGCTGTCAACATGAAGCAGCGGATAAATGTCAGGAAAAGAAAATGGAGGCATAGACAGACTGACAAGGAGTACAAAGCCAGGGTGACGCATAAAGAACATGTCTGCGTCCCCGTTTGCGCCAGAGTGTTAGTATAAGAACAATATTTGCAGCCTTTTAGTTTGTACGGCAACAAGTGAATATACTTCAGAGCATACACAAAGCCAGCAAAAAAGAAAATGCTCATCCAACGCTGCAGGAATCCTTTTGATGAATGGCTCTTCCTCTACTTTCTATTTGATTTGTTGTGTTTCAGTAACAAGGAGGCATTGCTTTCATCTGCAAAAGGCACGGATTAGAAATAGGAGGGATGGTGACATCAGGAGGCGTGATATATGGTGTCTGTGAAGTACCTGTATATTGTAAAAGTCCAATGTAAATGAGAATCAACAAATCAAACAGGCGGCCATTCATTCAGGCATCCAAAGAGAGACGGATGAAAGCGAAGCCGGCAAAGTGAAACCTGAGAGTGGTTTTCAGATATTTCAGGTTTACGGGCGTGCATTAAGAATTTATGGGATCTAAGTGATGCTGGTTTGAGATTGCAGCAGGGAGGGGTTCACTCAGCCGTAGATTGATACTGGTGGATGGGGGGGGGGTCTACCATTCGACAGTGGGGGGTATCTCTCAGATGTACACATGCAATAGCAGAAAGAAGGGATGAAACAGCAGGGGATAGATTAAGTATTGGTTAAATAAAAACTCGGTACCTTAAAGAGTCTTTGTAAGCACCTGGCAATGAAACTGGTTTCATTTCAGAAACACACCATCACTTCGCTTCAAACTGTTAAGTGCAGAAATCAAACAGAACTACTACGAAACACAAAAATCCATAAAATACTTTTATTAATGACAGCAGAACAGTTTACGTAGACTATTTGGTTTTGATGGGAAAATGGGCGTTGAATGAGTAAAGGGTGGAGTTTTTCCTGAGCTTGAGGAAGGCTGCGTGACGACGCGATGATGATGACTTCTAGTTACAAATAAAGCAGATTGTAAAAAACCACAACGCAGAGAGAGACATTACGTTAAACTCATCTTGGCATGGACTATGACGGAAAAGACATTTCCATTTTGGGTCCACAGGGTCACGTGTGCTACTCCGTATTTTTTGCCTTTTAGACTTTTGTTAGCTTCAAAATATTCTCAGCATAATTATGCTCTTTTAAATGTTGTATTAAGTTTGTCGTGCTATACTAACTCAAGCCAACAATTGTTTATTTATATACACTTTTGAAAAACGGCCTTCCTGGTGACCTGGTTGTCACGGTGCACTTAAGCCACTTTTTCACAGTTCAACAGCTCAAGTTTTTTTTTTTTTTTGTGTATTTTCTTGGTCAACGGCGACTTGTACCATCTCACAATTTTGGTCCATTCTGCTGGTGTACCCAAACTGAAACTGGCGGTACAGCGGACTAAAAGTGGAGCTAGAAAAACAACACTGATTCCTTGACAAACAATAATCGCTTGTGTGTGATACGCTGAAAAACACACGGCGTCGCTTGTTTTTATACAGCCATGGCACTACGTGGCGATGACCGCTTAAGAAATCAGGAAGTCTTGAGAATCAAGAGATCCAGCAAAGAGGTGAAACTAGAACTGGATGGAGAAGTCCAGAAGTCCATCAGAAAGTTTTTATCAGGGACTTGTGTGTTCTGCAGTCGTCTCAAATATCTTTCTTGGCAGTTTAATTATTTTATTGACAGTAGTTACCGTCATATGAAGGTAGGATCTCACTATTTGGACTGAAATCAGTCATCTCCAGTCACCGATCAACTGCTGCATCTGTAGACATAATGCAACAAGTATACAAGCATGACAAAAGGAAAATCGCTAGAGCACATTTGCAGAATGACCAAAACAGCCTTGAAAGCTGCTCTGAAGGACATCTGCTCAGCCTGATTCACAACAGACAGAGATTACGAAACAGATAGCGCGCTCATACCGAGTCTTGCATATAGGGAAGAGAAAAACACATGCTCTAGTAACATATCTGGCTCCTGAACAGGGTCTGTCTGCTTTCCGAGCCCTCGAGTAATAGCAGTCATTACTGCTCCCAGGCAGCATGAGCACACACTGACACGGGTACATCGTCCAGCAGGTTATTACACTGGCAGTGTAGCTTATTACCCTGCCTCAGCACCACTCAATTATTCTGCCCGGGTCCACAGGGAAAGCAGAAGCAGCTCAGTGTGCTACTTACAATATGCCTAAGTAGGCCAAAGAGACCGACTAAGGTAAGACATGAAGACGCACCGCGGCATTGCTGTGCAGACAATAGGAAGTCCAAGAACACGCAGTGTATTTTAGGAGGTACTTTGGCAATTCAGAGCGTGCAAGTGCATGTATTACTCTTGTTTCAAGGATAAACTGTACAACTGCTTGCACATATAGCATAGTATAACGTGGCTTAATTCTGACTTCACCTATTTTATCAAATTTGCCCTTCATCACTGAAAACCAGAGTATTTCCTTTCCCTGCATCGCTGAAATATCCCCGGTCCTATATAATGTACACTCCTTGCCTTCATACAAACCGACGAGGTCATGCCAACCTTGCATTATCCCTCTCCCAGAGTGTATTAAATACATTTTTTTTACAACGTGCTGGAGGACTACAGCGACAGAAGGCAGAGGGGGTGAGGGGGAGGTGGCGGGGCAGAACTATTTTAGAGTAAGATTAAGCAGAGCTGGGTTGAAATAAAAGCCCTGACCAACCAAGCCATGATCTGGGGACTTATTAAAGACTGTTATTAAAAGTTTAGGAAGGCCCTAAGAATCTTACAGTAAGAGAGGGGGTGAGAGAATCACACAGCGGAGGGGGTGATGCGTGTGGCAGTAAAAGGATTGGGCTTAAGCTCTTTTTCCTGCGCTCTCTTTATTCTTTTTCCATTTTCACACACACAGCCTACATCCCCATCCTTCTGCATACTCATCTGCACTGACTTCTCCTCACTCTCAAACCAGGTCAGTTAAATAAAGTCCATGGCTTTAGCCTAGTTTTTGACAGTCTGAACGCTTCACACAAATCCAAGCAAGAACAAAAACGTCCTCGCACGCGTGTCCACATTCGCTGGTTATAGATTTATGAGCGAATTCCTGTTTTGCTGGGCGGTATGCGACGCAGTCGCTGAGCAAAACATAGGCTTGGACGGCACAGTCCTCTACAGTTGCACCCCGTACCGTAGAGGACAGCTCGAGTGCTGATTCACTTGCTCATTGATCAGCAGAAA
The DNA here is from genome assembly GCA_014839995.1 of Xenentodon cancila. NCBI lineage: Eukaryota > Metazoa > Chordata > Actinopteri > Beloniformes > Belonidae > Xenentodon > Xenentodon cancila. Next base: position 23,660,338 of record CM026206.1, read on the forward strand.
GATGAGACCTGCTGGAGCTTCGCAACTGACCGCAAGGGAGATGTTGGAGTAGAGCTGCCTTTCTACTTCCCCTAGAACCTCGGGGATGTGAGTCAAAGACCACAATACGTTTGTTTGTGAGATATACCTTTAAAAAACTGGACGCAAAAAGTAAAGTGAAAGTGGACACATATATTATCCAATAACATTCAAACATTCTCTTTCCTTCGAACTCCAAATGCAACCCATCATCAGCACCCTGTCCTTAAAACCTGAGCAGGCAGGAGGCATAATGGAAACCATGGCAACGAGACAGCAAATAGACAGCAGTGCTCAGGGTGAATAAGGATGGATGGATGTTTGGTAACATGAGGTTTTCCGAGAGAACAAGCAAAGGAGAAGTGAATTGAGATACGTGGGAGAAAATAATGTGATTTTTCAATCCAGGTTTTCAACAATCTACCACTTATATGCCTGTGTGACTAAAACAGACCCTCAGACGCACACTCTGCACCACAAAGTGGAACTTCCTTTCCTTGGCAGATCTGCAGGACTTTGTTGCATAATGTGAGCCTTTGATTTGGTTTAATAAGGGCTCTATGGGGTTTTCTTCACAATTTCCAAGTCTCAACTATCAAATTTACTCATTAAACATCTACAGCCCACCGAAATGAGCTGGACTCATACCAATAGAGAGCATAAGGTTATTCCCAGTTGCTACAATTTTGGCACAAAATCTATTTTATGAATCTCAGTTAACAGCATGTGGTGGCTTAAGGTTCCCTAAGACGTTGTGCTGGTTCCCTTCAGCAATAAGCTGGAATTATAATGTCAAATTTAAAAACAAACATCACATGAACAAATGTACAAGGATTAATGTGAATTTATTCTAATTTATTCCAGACATAATCCCTCATTATATCCTTCATAAGTAGCTGTAAGCAGGCAGATGCACAGACTCAGTCACACAGGCAGCATAAAGCCTGCAGTTAGTTACCGCTTCCTGGATGACCAGCAGATTCAGATCCAACCAACCAAACCTATCAAATAACACGTGAAAAAGCAGAACCTGCACATACCACAGTTTAACTTTAAATAAATGTAAGCCTAAGAAGCCTAAATATGAAAGATGTTTTTATAGCACAAAGCTTGTAGCCTATACGCAGGTTACAATAAATTAAAAACTTATAGTTCTTGTAAATATTTTTATGAATGTGAAACAATTCATACAACCAAGCACACTGGGCCACCATAGAAATGAGCGAGCCGATGGGCTCTTTACTGTCCTTTGCGTTCAAATTAAGAAAATAGTTAAAAAGGTTTTCAGAAACATTTCATTTTAAAACTACAGTGTACTAAACCACCTCGCCTCTCTGGTCGATGATCACAAATAAAGGTCTTGGTTTAATTGTAGCCAAACCTCAAATCAGTGCCATCTCTTAGACTGGACGCTGATATTTCTCTCCTGCTCCTGTTGCATTCTCTCTTCATTGTTAATGTCTGTTTATACATTTATTTATTTATTTATTGTACATTAGGCCATAAGCAATAAAGTACTTAATAGGAGTAGACTTCAAACTGAAACTAAAAACTGCCATCTAGACATAACTTCATTGAATGAAACATTGAGATTATTCATCAAATCCACATCACTGAGGCTTTAAAGGAGGTAACAGTTATATGTAAAGTAAGAGCACCCCTTCATGAAATCACATGAGACTTGCCCATACAGCGTGTAGATAAATTAAATCTGTGTTGAATATGTCAAAACACGCCTGCTGCGCTGGCTACTTGTACTTTACTGTAGCTCTAAATGTGCAACAGGGTCCGTCACAGCCTGCTGCTCAACTGACATTGATTGACAGTGTTTTGGTCCACGTTTCACTCAGCCGTGTTGTTCTCGTGGATTTCCCGAGATCACAGAAGACCAGGGAAGAAGAGCACATCCGTCTGCACATCTGCACAGACAGAGGTGAAGAAGACACTTTGCTCTTTTTCTTTGTTTTCTAATTTTCTGGGGGAGGGGGTTGTTTTATTTCATGCCGGAGAACAACATTTCTCAATTGAGGGCTCTAAGAGAGTGTTAAATGAATTAAACCTACACTGCATGTTTTATCCGTAGATGAAAAGGGACAAGCGCAGGATTCAGAAAGTTTAACTAAGCCATTGCATGTATTTGAGTGAACCGTGTTCATTTTTCACATCATTCATGAGAAGAGCCTGTAAAGCACCATTTTAATATACCTTCCCTGAGTTTGTACGTGATATATCCACACCTGCACCGAAAGCAACTCGTGTCAGAGCCGCTGAGGAAGACAAATTTAAACAATTTCACCTCGTCTCATCTCCACATCCTCTAGTCCCCCTTCGGCTTCTGCAATCTTCCTCCCTTCTTTCCCCTTATTAAACGGCTCCCTCTCCTTGTTGGAAGAGCAGGAAGAAAGCTGCTTATTCAAATCTAAATCAACACTGACAGAGAAGCAGATGTAAAACACAGAGAGGGGGGAGGGCGGTGAAGCAGGTACCTGACATTGTTAGTATTAATGCGATTCCATTGCGAAGGTTGGAATCGACGCAGTCAGATTAAGGACTGTGTTAACATCCTAATCTCTAATAGCATCAGAGCAACTCAACTATATAAACCTCACCAGTTCAAACATGCAGACATACACATGAACACAGATTATGATGATAAGACGAGGGGAGCGACTAGAAGAAGACCTGAAAGAGAATACATAGATACCCTTGATGACCTTAAGGCTGGCCTTGACTCTTGCCTGTCTTGAGAGTATAACACAAAGACTGTATAAAAATGCCAGAATTAACCATTAAACTGCAGTTTTTAAATAGAAAATATTGAGGTCTTGTTTTTCATGGTTAAGAGTATATATTTGGGTGTCTGATGTGATTTTGAACTCCAAAACGTTTGGATGACACAACCTTTTCATTGTATTTGGGTCCTTCTTAGTCTTACAATATGTCATAAATTGATCCGTTTGAGATTTGCAGGGTGCTGTGACATCACAGACAGGTCAGAGTGGATTTATCTACCGTCCCCATCATCTCAACAGCCAACTTGTTATCCTGCTGCAGCGTCAACCCCTCGGAAACACCTAATCATTGGAAGCATCGCCAGCCTTGACTTCGACTGGACTGGTGTCAAGCATTGCCGAGCCGAACTGGGGCTTCCCTGCATAGCTGAGGCGGTGTAGCTTTCTTTAAGAATTATGGAGCCTTCAGCACATGTGTCAGCCAGTTGTGCCAGTTGTGCCACAGCCAACTGTGGTTGCACAGCCAGAGCTCGCCAATGAAATCAGACATGACGGCGGGGCTGTTTCAAAGCACACAGCTCACTTGTGCAGAAAGCGAGAAGACATTTGATTGGTTGTTTCTGGTATGACAGAGGCATGTCGGGAAAACACCCAGCATCCTGCGTTGCCATGGCGTGGCTGTGTGAGCGCCCCTCAGGCTGTTACACCATTTTCAGACCAGGTACACCTTGCAGTGGAGGGCGTGGAGTGGAACTGAGAGGCGTACAGGACACCCTTAAACTAGGGGCTATGCAGAGTAAAGCAGTGAAGATGTAAAGTGTTGTAATTTGACCAAAGCATGTTACAGCCTTTTCATTAAGAACATCAGGAACCAGGATTTGTACACTCTGGCCCTGTGAGGCTATTGGTTATTGGTATAAAAAAAAACAAAAAAAAACATCTCCTTAAGTCAGTCTGTGTGAATGAAACCCTGAACTTTAAGGATCAGGGTCACATTGAAAAATTCTGAACACAATAAGTCAGTGACACTCAACCTGATCTTAAATCTCCTTAAAGCATCTACAAGTCAAGTCATGCTTGGCAGTTTTCAAACAACAACACTGAGGAATGTTTCATTACAGACAAATGCTGAGCAGAGTTGTTATAGTTAACAAAATCTAAGGAGAGAAAATGGAAACTAATTGTGAAAAAACAATCCCATTACCTGAAAGAAAAAGAAAAACTAAAATTAACTAATAACTAATGAACAAAACACAATTTCCAGGTAAAATACACTGTGCTTTCATTTTTGTTTCATGCCTGTTTTTTTCTAATTACTCTCTCTCTTCTTGCAGTTACTCAAAGGGACGAGTATAGTATTTTTGTAATATACGTCACTGTTAATAGGATTCTTTCATCCTAGATTTCATGGCCAATATCAATAAGTCAATGCCTCAAAAACTGAGATTAAATGAAAACTAACCAATTATTCAAAACTAAAACTACTGATGTACTTGTTAAAATAAAAACAAAAATAAAAACTATTATAACTGGTGTGGGGTAAAAGTACCTCTGGGATGGAAAGTGTTGATTAAAGCTCTAGGTATACAGAGTCAGGAGACATGATGAGTCGATACAACACCAGATATAATTACATCCAGAAGAGTGATGGACAAACTTCATCAGAATAACTAAGCTCTTTAACACTATAAATAGGCAAATGTTTTAAACAAATGCAGTGACTCCTCATGACTGAGAACCACAGCTATATTCTGTCAGCTTTATCTGCAGCAAGCATATAAACCTTTTACAAAAGCTCCATCTCATGTAGTCTGCTGGCCTGCTTGTTTATCAAAGTTGCACCACAGCAAGAGAGCGGCGGCAGTTTTTCTGTCTGTGGGCTGCTTTGCTTCAAAACATTCCAAATCTAATTTTGACTCATTAGTAAGCCTCTGGAGTACTTCTGTCTCATACCGCAGACACAACCTCTGAGACTTCCACATGAGCGTGCGTGTGACAGCTTCTTTAATTACCCAGGTAATACAGCCAGATGCTCCATCACTCCGGCAATGGCAGTGATTAAAAGCAGTAAAATATTCATTTCAATCAGACACCCACATGCCACATGTATAATTAATGCGCAGTGGAAGGACACAGGAAATTTTACCACATACACACACATACACACTTCCCCATCACTATATTCCCTCTATGCACTCAAGCCAGCTGCTGCGTGTGTGTGTGTGTGTGTCCAAGAAATGGAGCTGAGCGTGAGCCACTTCGAGCAACACTCCACAGGGAGGTCAGAGGGTAGCCAGCCTGCGTTCTGGGACATCATTCAGCCACCTACACAGCAGATGTGTTGAGTTGTGCTTTCGCCGCTCTGAATCTCTCTGGGAGTGTTTTTGTTGGGGAAACAGCATCATGAGTTTGCCGACTAACAGGCATTCGGCTTCCTCCGGTATGTGGGAGTGCTGTCTTTACTGCCCCTTCTTCAACTCTTCATCTGTTCGGTACCTGAAAATACCTTTGAGCAGTTTGTCGGAGGTCTCAGAACTGTCTCGCTTTTCTGGTGGGTGGAAGAAAACAAAACAAACACAAAACAAACCAAGACATGAGGTGAATTTGCAGACAGAAAGTAGACATTTGATTTTTATCTCCTGCTCAAGGCGATGGATGTGAACACAGAGAGACTACATCAACGAGGACTTTTACATCCTGCCTTTGCTTCGCGACATACAACATACAAAATTCAAACATCGGATTCAATGTAAATCAGATTAAAAAGATTTTCTTATGAACACACTTGAAATAAAATCTTCTTTGCTCACATCAGTCCCCAAGGCCCCTCTGTCTCTTTCCTATTCCTGTGCTTTCAGTCTATCTGACTGCTGTCTCTTTTGTTTTCCTTGATTAAGCCCGCTGTCACACTATTGTTTAGACTAAAGCAGTAAGCTACAATTACTCAGTGCAGTGTGTGTATTGTATCAGGCTCATTACAATTACCTCTGGGTGTGAGTGTGTCATCTGTTCCTGTTCATGTTCCAATTTCTCTGTGAGTGGAGAGGAAGCAGCATCCAGCTGCCTCACTGTGCACACAACAATGTGACCATGAAATGAGAAGTCTCCATTACAATGAATGTGAGCTGTGCTTCCTCTTCACTTTTGATTTACGTGTCTTTGGCAGCACGTGGTGAAAATGCATACATTCCACGGCTCTTTAATGCACACAGATATGAAATGATTCATCTTCTATTCAAGGAGTTACAACTTGTAACAGTTGGCAGACATTGCAAAAGAGCTTTTTAAGGCTGAGTGACGGTTACAACTGTCTCGGATCATCTGTGAGAGGCCAGCAAGGATGCTTAACATCAATGTCCAACTAGAAATACGGTTGCTGCCACACAAATGCACATGGTGTAGTAAAAAAGAAAAAAAAAATCAATAAAAACAAGAAAGTCATCTTTCACTCAGTTAGCTGGTCAGATCATGAGACAGTTTTGATGTACTTGTGCAGTGTGTGTGTGTGTGTGTGTGTGTGTGTGTGTGTGTGTGTGTGTGTGTGTGTGTGTGTGTGTGTCCTCATCTCAGTTGTTCCGGCTGAATGTAGGCCTTTATCCACATCCATTCATGAATATTAGAGAAGAGAAAAAGAGCTGGGAGAACCCCCCCACACACATCTCAGCCAGGGCCTTTTCTGTGTTTGCATGTTCTACCCATGCACACAAAGGATTTCTCCATCTTCCTTCTGCAGTGCACGAACGGCTCCGACACCCTGAACAAGACGAAGAGGGTGTTCATGCATGGATGGATGGATGAACAGATGGATGTGTGATGGAAAATATTAATCTGTGACCTGACCTGTGCTCAGGCGCATATCTTGTGTCTGAGATATTCTGTGACCTCTCATATGGTCTTTACGACATTCTGTGGCCTTCATATACTTCGGGTTGTGCAGATTCGTATTTGGCCCTTGATTTCCCTGCTCTGCTGACGCACACTCACACTATGACTAGTTATGATAATCATGTAGTGTTTAGTCTGCGTTATTCTGTGGTGTTTAAATTACTGTGCAAAATGAGACTTTGCCATTCCTGCATCGAGACGCCTGATGTATGTTTGACTGCACATTCATGCAACTGCTGAAATAAACCTAAACTTTGGGTCTTCTTAGTCTTAGTCCAGATAGTCACCTAGTGGCTAAAACATATTATACCGAGGTGTTAATAGGTTTTTCCACAACAGGCTGGATGTTTTGATTTATAAAAAGTGCAAATAGACACATTTCTGCAGAATTACCAAACGCAAACACTTTAATGTCTGTCCTGGTTGTCACTGGATTGTTCTGCAGAAAAACCAATCACTTATTCTATTACAGACAAAAAGCCCTTCCCGGCCATGATTTTAAAAAAAACCTTCCCCAGCAGGCAGAAGCCTCTTTACTGATGTTTTGTAAGCTGATACAGGCTTAGCACTTTAACAACATCAAACAAATGAAATAATTTATCACTTATGAAAACACAGTTGCAGCACTTGATCTTACACTGCATTTCACCACACATATATAAAAGATTCTCACTCCATTTGCAACAGAACTTCTCTCTCCTTTTCAGTCTATGACTGCTCCCGCAGGCTGTTTCTGTAAATATCAATGTTTTCTTATTCCACTTGCCTTGTTAAATAAGATTTGAAAAGAAAAGAAAAAAAACACCATAAAAGATTTCTCAAAGCTTGACAGTCGATATTGGCTTTCCTGTGCAGAGAGCTGTGTTTTAAAACAAACCATCATAAATTTACCCCATTAAGTCCTTCAGGCTAAAAAATGCAAAAGTGCATGAAGTGTGCGTTGCATAAGAATGCACCAGCCGCTATAAAAATGTAAGATTCTTTATCATGCAATGGATGCAGCTTTTCACATGTGCACACAAGTGCTTACTTGCAATAGATGCCATATGTCAAAAAAATATATACATATTATTCTCATAAAGTATTGAAGTGTTATAAAATAACACATACCTTTCTTGCTCAACATTTTCTCAGTTTGGTTTTGCTGATATTTTTACCTTCATTTTCTCAGAGGTTACGACGATCGCAGCCACCTCTTTTCAGATGACCCTGCTACACCCTCTGTCGGACTGTAATGCTATTGAGAATTTAATAGGTGAGAAAAAAAGGATCTCGGTTGTAGTAACGATTCAAGTACAGTCAGTCACGTTTGTGCTCTGTGAGGATTCAACTCCCCTGTTGCCTGGTGTTGTGCAGGGCATGCTGGGATCCTTCCTTGTCCGCTGCAGCAGGGACAGGAGCTGCTACAGGTGTCCCTGAAGCTACAGCAGGGACCGTGCTTTTACTGGACTGACTGACATTTGAGATAGAAGGAAGCACAGTGTGGGCGACCGACGCTGCTGGAGATGTTATTGGTACTGGGGAAGGTTGGGGCTTGTGCACTCCTTCTAGGTCTACTCCGGCTGGTTTTTGAGCATCACGCGGACGGTTTTTGAGAAGACAGCTCGAGGGTCAGTGGGAGGCAGAGGAGGGCAGGAACACTTTTCCCTCAACTCCAGGGCCTGAATATAAAGACACAGGAGACAAACGCACACAAACCTAAATGATCCAGCCTTCACGCCTCCACAAGCAGCTTTGCATGACAGTCGTTAGCAATTTGTTATAACACAAAGCAGTTACATATTTCCTCTCTGCAATGGTTACCTATGGAGGGAGCTCACTAATACCCTGTTGTTGGACATCGTTTGTAGTAGATTCTCGTAAATGTCATGTGAACTGGAGCATCTTTGTGACGTCCTGTTACAATTAGTGCTGCTGCTGTGAACGTTGGCCTGAACACGCTTTTTCAGCGGGGTGCTTCTTAAAGAAGTGAAGCACTCCCCTGATTTATTTCACCATAGTATTTTTCCAGACCCACCTTCCTTTCATGACAAGTTATAGTTACTGATTCTATTTAATAATGTGGCCAACCTTCCAGCTTTCAGGCAATCGCGAACCACTTATCTCTTTCACACCTAGAGATTTGTTTAAAACAGCCTTCTCAGACCTGATGGTTTTCTGGAAAACTTAAAACTGTTCATTGAAGCCTTTTTTCCTCAGTCTCTGAAGAATCCAGGACCAGGTAAGCTCAAAAACCGCTGCAGATTAGGCCATGAGCTCCAGTTTGACGAGCAACAATAACAAAATAATTCCAAATCAAACGAACAGCGGCTGCTGCTGTAAATATCAAAAATCGCTCTGCTTAACAAGGCTGCTTCCTGCCTACAGCTACTGTGATCATTTGTCTGCAGTGAAGTAGAGGATCAGCTGAACAGACTAATGTTACCGTCCTAAACACAATCACTATACAGTAGTCAAATACACTTATCTCTCGTGCAGACTCACAGATGTAACTGCATGCACACAGTCCACTTAAAAGGCTCCTCCTCCTATGGTACCTGTGGACTTTGCATGATGATGATGATGAAGAGCACACTTGTGGAGGTGGAGTGCCCCCAGAAGAGTGGGGTTTGCTTTAGGTTGTCACCACTTGCACGGTTAAAAATGTAATATTATCCATCACTTTCACCTGAATGAGCACAGTCGTGAGTTGGCTCATCTGTGCTATGCTGGATGAAAGTGTATGGTGTGATAGTACAGTTTATGGTATATCAACGTACCAAAAACAGTTGAAAAACAAGAAACACACACACAGAAAATGTGGGCTGATTAATCCCCAAACAACAGTCTTCATCACTTCACCGCCTGCAGCTACAACCTGGCCTCGACAACCGCTGCTGCTAGAGGTCAGTCCACCGCACGGGGGAAGAGATGATACACGAGCACATGGGTAGAAAATGCACATACTTAATGGCATAGCCACCTGATAGACAATTAGTCGTTTACCCATCTGTCGGACTTTTTGGCTTGAAGCATCTGGCAGTGTAGCAACAATCTAAGCACAGTAACACTCACTGAGTCCTTATATATTATGCAAATGTCTCAGATATAACACACATAACTGTTCAGATTATAGATGCTGGCATTTTTTTTATAGAACCTACTATCGTAACTGCCTCTTAATTCCCTTCCAGCCCTTGGATTGATTGCCTTGATTGTCATTGATCGCCCTGCCAGAGTGCCAGCACAGTGTGCAGGCCTGTGAGTTTGAGCTGTTAATGAGAAGGCTGTTTTCTTTCAGGTCCTCGATTCAAATCCTACAAGACATTTAGGCCAGCAGGCATCAAGACCCTGGTGCAGCAAAATGTTTTCCTGTCTTCCTAAAACCCTGCATCTTTTCTTCCCCTGCCCCAAGTGCCTCCTTCCTTTCTGCCCCCCCACGCCTCTTTGAGACTGCAGGTGGGTATATACGTCTCTCCAGACGCTTCATTACTTGCATTTAGACTCCTTCCAACACCTCCTAAAGCTACACAGTCTCTTTAAGGTAAGGAACATGTGTGGAGCATTAAAGATCTTTTCACTTCAGTTTCTTACATGAGACAAAACAATTAATTAGGGTTATGTTTACTTAAAAAGTAGGATTTAAGGACTTATTCTTTGTGACTATACCTCTGGTATGAGGCGCTCCATTTGGCTGGATCTGTTGCTGTGAGATGGGTGCGTGGATAGCCATTCGGGCATCGTGGGCTCTCCTGCAAGTCGGTCTACAAGTTCAAATTGTTGCCAGAATACAGGGCCTACTCGCACATCTGCACATGCCTGGGAAGGAGACACACACAACACTGAATCAAAGCCTAACCTGGCATCTGAAAGGACAAACCTGAATAACTGCATCAGTTTAGTTTAGTTTGACAACAGTGACCCCTAGTGTCCTGTACGCAGATTACAACGTAGAGCTTCTGTCATATTACCCTTTTTTTGTAAGTCCTTAAAGCTGATGACTTAAAATGTATTCAATCAAGAAAGTACATCATTTTTATAAAAGTTAAAATGACAACATTTCCTGAAAATTGTCAAACAGAACCCATGAACCTTCCTTATTAGGGAAGGCTAATAAATTAGTCAAAAGTTTTGTAAGTAGGGTTGGGGTGATGGCTATGATAGGAGCTGGTCCCTTTTTTAAATATTCTGAGTAAAAGTGTTTACCTGTTTGTTTTTCGTTTCTTCTTCTGTGCATAAAACACATAACCTTCCATTATTTATACCCCTTTGTTTCTTTTTCAGGGTCACTGGGAACTGCAGGAGCCTATCCCAGCTCTCTCTAGGAAAGGCAGGGGTACACCCTGGACAGCTCCCCAGTCCATTGCAGGGCCACATACAAACAAACAACCACATGCACTCACACTCACTTCTACGGGCAAACTAGATTCATCAGTTAACTGAATTTGAACTGTGCAAGGAAGCCAGAGCTTCTGGAGAAACCCACACAAGCAGAACATGCAAACTCCACAAAGAAAGAACTTGCTGGTATTTTGAACCAGAAACCTTCTTGCTGTGATGCACCAGTACAAATCGCCAAGCCACTATGTTGGCCCATAGTGCACACAGTGGACGCGCCGTGCTGCCTCATAAAACCTTCCTGAGTTAAATTCTTGGAATCATTCTTGCAATGCACTTTTTATAATCCAAATTTAGGATAGTTGTATTTCAAAACAGCAGACCCACATCGGAGCTGAGAGTATGTATGATCTGATCTCTTAAGCAGTTGTCTTTTCATTAAGCCTTGTTAAATCTTCTTTGCGTCGTTTTTGTGATCATTTTCAACAAAAGATCAAGGAAAACTGAAAAACTGACTAATGAAAATCAGACACTGCTTTTGAATTATGCTTCAACTGAATCATAAAAAATGAAAACAAATGAAATTGGCCATGACAAATTATTTGGTTCCCCTAGAAAAGAGTAAAAATAACTTTACCATAGTGACACGTTAAACTAAAATGTGTCCTACAATTAGCATCACAATTGTCTTCAAACTCAGTGCATCTGACTATTTAAAGGGTGGAAAGTCGTCACTCTGCCGTCTGATTTGAAGTTCATCATGCTGAACATGGACCAGAGAAAGCAAAAGAGAGAGTATTCTGAGAACAGAAAGAAATACAGACAGATATGTTGAAGGTAAAGGCTAGAAAACCAGCTCCACGCAGCAGGACGTTCCTCTGACAGCAGTTTCATTCATTCATTCAGAAGTTTAGGGTCCATCGGACTGTAGCCAACCTCCCTGGACATGGCTGCAAGAGGAGAACTGATGACAAATTCAAGAGACGGATAAAACAAATGGTAACCGAAGAGCCCAGAACAACTTCCAAAGAGATGCAAGGTGATCTCCAAGGTCAAGGTACAGCAGTGTTAGATCTCTCCATCCATCACTGTTTGAGCCAAAGTGGACAGTCAGAGGACTTTACTGTTGAAAGCAAATGGTAAACAAAGCCAGACTGGAATTTGTCATAATGGATATTGACAAGCCACAAAACGACTGGTAGAATGTTGTTTGTCTTAAGTCTGTGTAGGGTGCAATGAGATCTCAAGAGCATCTCAAGATTCTGGAGTGAAATGTACTGCCCAGAGTCTCAGTTGCAGGTCACGGGTCCTCCAACAGGATATAGACCCAGAACACACAGATGAAAACACCCAAGAATGACTAAGATCAAATCACTGGACTTTTCTGAAGTATTCTTCTATAAAACCCTGATCTAAATCCTATTAAACATTGGTGGAAAGATGCAGTATGGAGATGAAACCCTTCAAACCTGAGGCAGATGGAGCAGTTTGCTGATGAGAAGTGGACCAAATAGCTGTCTACAGGTGCAGACGTCTCACTGAAAGCTACAGATGTCACTAGTTTGTGGCGATCGCCCTAAAAGGATGTGCAGTAAAATACTAAGTCGAGGGTCCCAACTAAATTTGAAAGGACAGTTTCATTCAGGTTTTTTTTTATTATTATTAATTATTTTATATTATTCTATTCATTTTTTTAATATAATCTTTATTTATTGCTATTTTTGTCGGTTTTAAGCTATTTTTGGTGTTTTAGTTGGGGACCACAGAAGGTTTTTCTTTCTTAAATGAGAGAAACGTACAACTACAGATGTGTATAAATGTGTAACACTGAAAACCAGCCAAAAGCAACAACGGGGGGAACAAACTTAAACTTTAAAAGCACCTTCGTAGCCAGAGAAAACTGCGTTTTCACAGCCTGATTAATAGTCCTCTTCATGAGTCAACAGAACTTTGCTGGTGAAGTCCATTCATCGCCTGGAGGTAATGACAGATGGGTGATCATACCTTTGCAGCTAACTGCAGTCCAACTTGGTCTGCCTCAGCCTCCAGTTTCCGACTATAGGGACGGCTGAACATCAGCTGTAAGAAAGAGGAAGATAAGAGATGGTTTATGTCTATGTTTGTAAATTCAAAAAAAAAAAAAAAAAAAACCTACAAGATTTTGACATACTTTTATTACGTAAAGCTTAAACACTTTATGCTTTGGAAAGCTGCTGTGGTTTCAACAGCCTGTATCTCTGTATACAGTATTTACAGGTGATGAATAATAATGCCTTACCTCTGTGAGTTTGTCCTTTGCCCATGATCCCAGCACTGCCAGGCTGTCTCCTGGGCACATGGCCCAGATGGCTGTCACCAGAATAAGAGACAGGAGGTCCACAACATGAGACAGGCTGGCCTGCTCTGCCTGGGGGGGCGGAGGAGATGGGAGAATGGAAAGGAGGGCATGTAAGGAGAGGGGTATAAATGAAAGAGCATGGACGTATGAGAGGAGAGCAAAGTTAAAAAAGTTTTTTATGAGACGAGTAAGACAGCTTTAAGATATTGATTGTTCCCATCTATTTTGGGGAGATGTTTTCGCTTTAACAGATTTAAAGGTTTTAAAAGTCAATCCAACACAGCACACTTACAACATAATACTGACTTCATCAATGCTCATAGCCCTCATCTGAGTCAAATCTCCTTCCAGTGTGTCCTCTGAGAATTTGTTTAAGACTTGAAATACCCATAACTTCATTAAACAATTTTTAGACAAGAGAAAACCGTTTTATAGCCAGAGGAAAAAGGCATTTGTGGATAATTAATACAGCGTAGCAGTGAAGAGGACTTTGGTCATCACAGCACAGAGAGGACTAGTGAGAGTTTAAGGGTGACTGTCGGTGACTCTTTAATCTACCGCTGATGCAACAGCACTGCAACCAATGCCACTTCAGACAATACCATAGCCCTGAGACAGAGTGGGAGGTGGGGAACAGGCGGGAACTTTCAGTACGTAGCCCCGATGCAGGTATAGAATATCCACATGCATATTTTACAAACTTGTGTAGGAAAGACCTGGAAGATTTCCAGGAGGAATTTCGTCTCTGTGCACCAGAGGCCTCTGAATGATTCAAGTTCCTTCTTGAACATCATTTGCACTGCAGGCGGTTTCCATGACTCATCCGTGTGCACGGTCAGGTCTACTAAGCCTCCCACATGTAAGCAGAGCACTTTCTAGGCTGCCAAGTCCGTCTCAGGCCCTACAATGGGTTCCTTTATTTTTGTTTGCATTAAACTGCACTTTGTATATAATTTCAAGTTCTGCTGTATAATATTTAGTGCTATCCAATGAAAGAAATAAATATAATGAATGAGTTATGAATATAAATATTCATAACTATATAAAAATAAGCGTTTTATTTTCTTTTTGTTTCCTGAGAACGAGCAACTTGTATAGAAAGATGCCTTTTTTTTTAAATAATGAAATATATGTAATAGAAGACAATGTCACTGATGGGATTTAAAAAAATAAACTGCCTCCAAAGCTTAGTTTAGGTAAATATTTGACAGGTGATCTCTTTTTAAGCAGAAATAATGCCAGAAAAGCCAACACCAGCTACGGAGGGCTCTTCACTTACGGAGTGCTCCAGGATAGCGTGTGCCATTTCATGTCCCAGGACAAAGATGAGCTGGTCGACACCCGTCACAGCCTGCAACATCCCCGTAAACATGAACACTTTCCCGTCCTGCACAAAACATAACATTTATCTAATCATATCCTGTTTGCAAATATTGTCTGAAACAAAAATGAGTAAAATAAAAGAACAAAGAAAAGTTTTTCATCAGTTTTCCTTTTACTTACTGGCAGCACAAAGGCGTTGACTGTGGGACTGTTCACTATATGGACACTCCAGGTGACTTCAGACACTTCAGGGATGTCCTTGTTTCTTTCTGCTAGGAGCTGCACCAGCTGCTCCACCATCTGGTGAAGAGGGTCAGATTCTGGAAGCAGACGCTCTCCAAATTCCTCCATGTACTAAAGACACAGAGAAAACTAGTAAGATGTAAGGAAGGATTTCATTTGTCTCTCGTCATGTTACATGTTCTCGGTCTCCATCCATGATAATAATCATACATATATTCATATTTTTCATTATTAATGACTCTACAAAGCAAAGATGCAATGACAAGTGTACAAGTGATATTTGTAATTCGATATAACCATCCTGTTCAACCCCCCCTCCTCTTACCGACTCTGAAATCAGAGTTGCAAGCTCCAAGTACTTGTCTCTGCTGAACACCAGGAGGCGGATCCGACCAGTCACTGGGGATTCATCCAAGTGAGTTAGGAGGAGAAGGGCCACCATCACCGTAACAACTGCTGTCCCCGCTGCCAGGAGCCAGCGACGCCTCAGGAGCCACTCACGTATGAGCTGCCGGCGGTTCACTGGTAAGCCCACCCACCACTTCCTTAAGCTTCTGTACACAAAGAGAGCCCACCAGATGTATTGTCCCCTCTTTCTTTTCAAGCTTATAAACTCTCACACAGTACATCTAAAATCATATACTGCCCAGAAGTAATTAACACAGAAAGGAATTAAATTATATGCGCTCCTCTCAATTTGGTGAAATTAGAATTGGATATTAGTGGGGAAAGCTGGTGGAAAACGCAGCATTTAGCATTTAGTTTTAGTCAGAATACAGACTGAACTCAATCACCTCGTCACCAAAGGGGCAAGATCAAGCCAAAGAAACATGCTCGTGGTTATGTACTATTCACACAATGATTAGGAAATTTCATGCGAACATTTAAAAGGATTGCTCGAATGCTGATTGAAACCAACTCTCTGCCAAGACCCATATTTGCCACTGATGCTCCATGTTTAGGTTTATAAGTTGTCTCTGGGGCTCTAGTGAGTAATCAAGCCTGCATTGTCCGTGTTGCGTTGGTGAAACCTGAGGCCAACTCATCTTTTTAGTGTTGAGTTTTTTTTTTTTCCCCATTTTAAAACTGATCACTCCTTTAACTTCTCTCCCAGTCCAGCTGTCTCCTCTTCTAAATATGCAATACACCATCATCAAAAAGTCCTAACCCTGACCTGATGATCTGGCTCTCCTGTGCAGTGTCATGCGTTTGTGGCGTCATTGTTTTGTTTCTCCTGTGCAAACGTCTATGCAGTTCTTGCTGGGTCGGACTATGTATACAAGACTGATCTTTTACTTGTTCAGCTGCACTTGTTTTGATCTGAGAGTGATCTAAGTTTGTAGGGCACTGGTAAGTTGTGGTTAGAGAAGATCCTTTAACGCTACATAGACACTACTCCCACATGTGGGAGGACTGTATGCTTTGCACCAGTTTGATACTGTAGTGTTAAATTATTTTATTTTATTTACTTTTTTATTTGGAGGGGGTTATGAGTTCAAATTGTGTGCATATTGCAGATATCTTGGATATTCATGTATCATAGGGTCAAACAAATAACACTACTGTAGACATGCCCGTGATTGTTATTCTGTGCCGTGTTTCCTACCTGCCCAGCAGAATGGCCACAAGTTTCTGCAGAGGTTTGAGGACCATCCATACGAGGGGACCAGGCAAGGCCCTGCGGGACGATGAGCTGTGGAAGTGGCGTCCACGCGGTGTCCGGACGGGACCGCAGGTGCCAGTCACCCAGAGTCCGGGGCGGACGGGGAAACTCGCCGTGCGTCCGCTGCCACGCAGTAAAAAAGGGGCTCCAGCTGCATTGGGTCTGGGGCGAGGAAAGGTCGTGTGAAGGTTGGTGTGAAAGGGCCCGGGACTCGTCCTCCAGGTAGGGCAGCTCGCCTCTTTACACACCTGAAGGTTTCGAGGCAGGTGTGTCAAGACAGAAGAGAGGCGGCTGTTTCTTAAAAGCCGGCCGTAAAGTAAAGCCATTTTATAAGAGGAAACAGACCCCCTTAAACCCAAACAAAGGAAAGATTCTTAATTCCCACACGTATATGGTCGTCATCGTTTCTTATCTTGTTAAAAGTTAGTTGAACTAGTGACAGCTGTCAACGTAGTTTACTGCAGCGCGAGTAACCTTGGTTACCACGGTTACCGCTGTCCGACTGCGGGCATCGACCAGTCTGCACCTGACAAAAGCGACACCACGACTTATCGAAAGAAAACGCTCGATTCTCTTCGACATTTAAAAAAAATCGCCACGTTGAGAAACTTTGTCTGATAAAAATAAGAGAACTGAGAACTGCTTGACATTTCCGCCCCTAAACGAACCTCCCGGGAAACCATTTCCGCTCCGAAGGTTCCGCTCGCACGAGAAGCGATAGAACTAAATCCACCCGCGTGTACGTGTATTGTGCACATAAACAGGTACTTCTCAAACAGAAACTTTTTCTTTATTTTCAATTTACCCAACAAAAAATGTTTAACCAATGTTGGATACAAAAGCATCTTAAATTGAAATTAATTTGAAATGAAACATACTTTATTTATACCTTATTCAAATGTGTTGGCATGGTTAATCATCATACACGATGTGAAGTAGTAACAGAGTTACGTAACACTGCTGTTATTAAAACAGGGCTCTTCTAGAACAATTGCAACTTATTAAATGTGACTATTATTGCAATACATGAAATAATAAAGACTACAGTAGAGCACAAAATATAAAAATAGACTTTAATTTATGCTTAAGAGACACAGAACATTTTCACACACCCTGTCTTTCAAACAAACATGGTTTACCATGATTGTGAGGACCCATTGTTGATATAAAAGCAAATTATCGTGATCCCTAAAAATCACCTTAACTACCTCAAAAACTACCTTAATTACAACACTAGTATTGTGGGGTCCAGCATTTTTGCTTCCAAAGGTCAGGATTATCGGATCCCACAAACTGGGGAACATACACACAATCACACGTTTTATAAGTCCATTTCTGGGATTTGGGTTGAAGAACTCAAATTATATCAAGTGTCATCTGATATACAACTACATAAGTGACTAATACTGATCCAAAACATACATTCCAGAGATAAAAGAACTCTAGGTCTGGTGTTGGATGCTTCTGGTGTTGGATGCTTCTGGTGTTGGATGGTCTGGTGTTGGATGCTTCTGGTGTTGGATGCTTCTGGTGTTGGATGCTTCTGGTGTTGGATGCTTCTGGTGTTGGATGCTTCTGGTGTTGGATGCTTCTGGTGTTGGATGGAGTGTAAACTTTACTAAGGGCAATCAAACTATAGCAATATACGCTGCTATTTTAAGCCTCAGACAAGACTTTCTGTGATACTGTGGGCAGTCCCCCTGCAGACAAACCAAAGAAACTTAAACTTTGTAAGTGTAAAGAAAGGGTATAAAAATGACCTTTTTTTTCTTTGCTTCCAGTCAACGTCACCTGGTCATAATCTATACAGGTCAACTACTAGATGTTGCATAACCTTCTATCAATAGACAAACAAGGAAGAGAGTTCACGGCCTCTGTGAGAAAACCCAGGGTAGTTTAAAGTCTGAAATGGTCCTTTAAATGTATGTACTAAACATGTTATACTTTCTTAAATAATGTAGAATAGAAGAGGTAAAGTGAGCTACACTGTTTATTTTACAGGAGATAGTCATGTTCGGTGGACAGTACAGAGCCCAGATGCAGCACCGTGCTGCTGTTTGTCTCTGGGTCCCCTCCTCTCTCCTGGGGTCCCTCCTTACTAATAAGCTGTTCAAAAGCGACGTTATCTGAGTCTGCTGGCTTTGGAGAGGCGTTTAAAGGTTCTCCATGTTCCTGGTCTGTGGACTGCTGCTTGGAAATAAAATCTGTCTGGAAAAGGGACTGGATCTGAGTCAGGAAGTGGTCTCCCTCCCCATCAGGCAGGGGTTCCAAATGCCTCGCCAGAGATGCCAGCATCTGTAGGGAGTAGGAAAAATGAAAAAAAAAAAAAAAAAAAAAAAGGCTAAATAAAAAAAAAAAGTCATGTGTAAATTGCTTAAAGTCATAAAGAACTGACATCGGAAAACTGGGAGGACTGAGAGGTTTGACTGACCTTTTCCAAACAGGTGAGATGAGAGTCCCTTCGGAATAGTCTGTCCATCTGCACGCTCCTGGTCAACCAGAATCACACAAAACTGTTCATAGACACTCCACCACAAACTGTTTTATAACCCCTTAGGACTAAACTTGGTAGCAGGTATTGCAGACATGCGTACCACTCACCCTGGTGCTTGGGCGTATTTTTGGAGGATCCACTGAGCCCTCCTCATGGTCTGTTCCCAGTCAGGAATGTGTTGTGATGAGAGAAAGTCAAACCTGTAAGGGAGCTCTGCAGAGGAACAGAAAATAAAACACTCATTATATGTACACAAATCACAGACCGACATCATGAGCTTGGGGTCAGTTCTTGTGTGTAAAATTACATACTGTGAGGCTGTGATGAATCCTGGCTCTCTTTTACCAACAAGCAGGTAATTTGGGAGAGGGGGGAGAGGTTGGCTGGGTCATACGGGCTCACGATCATCCCAATAAAAGGGGCTCCGCCACGTGAGAAATAACTCTAGATCAATCATACACAGAGACTCAGACCACACGTTCACCCGCAGCTCACTAGCTGTGCTCCCTCACTCATTGTATTTCACCTGAAACTGGTCCTGCGTATTTATGTCCCGCACCGACGGGTTTGGGTGGAAGGAGGGGTGGGAGTGGTACCAGCCCACGACACTCAGGCCCAGGGACGACAGCACATCACACGCCAGCGTCTGCGACACTGGGTCCATCTCACACTGCAGACCTGTGCTCACACTGTTACATGGCTCCGCTGCACAGATCTATATTGACAATGTACACATTAGTTTCAGTTTATACTTGAGAAGATTGTTGCTTCAACCCTCTCATCCCACCTTCAGCAGCTTTGCTTCTTCGTTGAACGTTCCGCCCAGCAGACCGATGACTTCCCCTCGTGACACGTGGGCATGCTTAAGTGCAGGACCAGAGCACAGTTCAACAGGAACAAGGGATGAAATTATTTTGATAAGAGTTGTTATAAAAGGCGTTATACTTCACTGACTGACAGCCCGAAAAAAACTGAATATGTTCTGAATGAGCTTGTGTGAATAACATACCATGTCCATAACGAGAAGGGTTTCGGCACACACAGTGACCTGGAACGGCTCCTGCAGGAAACAGCAAAGAGAACCTTTATTCCTCACTGAGAGTTATAATGATCTGCTAGTTATGATGATGATTATACCGATCTGCTCACACGCCCACTTGGTTTATCAATAAAGCCTATTCTATTAGTTAACACTAATTATATTTCAATATAATTAAATGAAATTCTTAGTAAGAGTGTTGACAAATATCATCTAGTCACCTTAAAAAAAAAAAAAAAAAAATATGGTGAAGAAACCATAACTTACATTATTAGAGTGATTATTATTTTCCATGAAAAGCAGCAATTATTTCTAAACATGTCACTAAGACAAGACAAATGTGTGCAAAACCCGACCCAACTGGCAGCTAAATGATAACATAGATTTTCACTAACCT
This sequence comes from Xenentodon cancila, assembly GCA_014839995.1. Taxonomy (NCBI): domain Eukaryota; kingdom Metazoa; phylum Chordata; class Actinopteri; order Beloniformes; family Belonidae; genus Xenentodon; species Xenentodon cancila. The sequence goes on from CM026206.1 coordinate 23,680,787, forward strand.
GTACATCACCTTCAAAAGACCTGCAGGGAATCAGCTGGAAGGGATCAAAAGACCTGGTGGACGAAGTCAAATAACATTCTCAGCATTCCCGTATGTGTAATTTGTTACATAATGCATCGGTAAATGGTGCTCACCCTCTGTACCTGGACGTCCTGCAGGGTTTAGGTTGCTTCTTCATCTCCTCCCTCTGCAGAGCCAGTTCCTCAGCACTGAGATGCTGATAAACACACGGCCCACATGGACTCAGTACCAAAATGATTGTGAAATCAGAACAGTGGCAGTGTGTGAATGTCAGTCAGTGTCCAGACCTCAAATGTCTGTCCCTCCAAATCTTTGGCGTCACACCAGTTCCCCCATAGGTCTCGTACACGCCTCTTTCTGGTCCTCTGCAACCAATCCGAAGTTAGTTCAAGTGAGCAAAGCTAATATTGTGTGGCTGAGAGACAGAGTCTGTGGGTTTATGGGTGCCCACCATGCTCTGCAGTCTCTGGGCAAGTTGGTAGGCCTCAAGAACATCTCTGCCCTCCTTCTGTTTGAAGCGGTCCACCACCTTTGGGCGATTGTACACTGCTTGCTCTACAAGAAGAAAGTATGAACTCAAAACATGAAAATGGAAGATGAACAGACACCCAAAGCATTTGTAAATACTCTTCTAGACGTGCCACAATTGAAGTTGATGGCCCCAATAAGTTCCAGGTAGGTGTGTATTCTCCCGATGCAGTTGACATCGCCACAGTTCTTGAGACCAGGCCGGACCGACGTCTTGTTCAGGTACTTGGGCTTGCTCTTCAACCTAGTGGGCAAAGATAGAAAAAGCCTTTTTTGTTCCGTCTGCAAATCCGTGGTGAAGGAGGTTATGAAACACGCATGTGGTTTGTGTTTGTTTGTACCACTGATCCAGGATATAGTTTCGAATCTTCAGATATCTTTCAGGGGTTTTGGATGGTCGGCCCTCAAAGAACTCAGGAATGGCTTGTTTTTCATCCTCAGTGATGGCTACTGTGTCCATCTCTATTTCTTGTTCTGGGGCCTTCAGCTCCTCCTCCTCTTCATCCTCTTCATTCTGGTTCTCATCTTCATCTTGATCTGCTCCATCATTCTCCATCTTTTCTGGTGAATCTGGAAAGTATCATTTATGTACTGACAATAAACTTACAAGATTAACCTCATCATGATGTTTATATACATGAGAAGACAGAAAAGGAAATGTGGATTACCCATGCCGTCACAATATGCTTCACCCTGCTGACCAGTCTGTGCTGCCGAGTCGCACTGGCAGCTCTGGCCCTCATCTGCATCAGTCATCTGCTTTGAGTCTGTCTGTAATTGTGTCTGAGGACTTTCTGGAAAATTACATTCCGTCTTGATGGCCTTCTCATTCAGTCCTACTTCTCCAAGGTCTGTGCAAACAAGGGAAGATGAGGGCTGAGAAAGACAACTCTGGCTGGGCTGGTCCTCTGTATCATGGGTGTTCTCTACCAAACTCTGACCCGCCTCTTTTTGCTCTTCCGAGAGGTTTTCTGTTTGGATCCCAGTCTCTGCCTGCCCCTCTGGCCGACGGAATTCAGTTTTCACCACAATTTGTGTTTTGTTATCTGAACCTTCATCTTCACTCAGGTCATCTGTGATGTCTACATCCTCATCATCAGAAAGTCTCTCAATGCGGACCGCGTTGGCAAGAGCAGAGGCCTGACTGGACGCGGACTGAGGAGGCTGCAGGGGGGGGCACAGGACCTGTAGAGGGCGCTGCAGCTCTGGGTTCTGATTTGTTCTGGATTTTTAAAAAGTACAGTTTAATAAAGATTAATTAAGATGGATTACAGAGGTGTGTGTGTGTGTGTGTGTGTGTGTGTGTGTGTGTGTGTGTGTGTGTGTGTGTGCATGTGTGTGTGTGTGTGTGTGTGCACCCTACAAGTTATCTAGTGTCAGCATAACACACGCAGAGATTCTTACCTTGTGCTTGAAATACTGTCTGGCATAGCTCTTGACCTGAAGAACAGTACGACTGCCCAAGAGCTTGGCGATCTTAGTCCACCTTCGACCAAACTGGGCCTGCAGGGAGAAAAAAAAGAGGGACCTCAGAGAGTTCCTCAAACAAAAGAAAATATACTGCAGCTGTAACTAAAGTGATTCAATCCTGGATTAAAATGCTTAATGCTCCAACTCAGCACCAAGTTTCATGATATTCACATTGGTGGTTTTTAAAAAAAAAAAAAAAAAAAAAAAAAACACAGGAAAACACTACGTACCTAACATTTCTAAAAAAAAAAAAACACACACACACAAAGTATACAAAGCTGCTGTTAAACCTGAAATAAGCTTACGCATCCCAAGAAGTAACATGTGAGAAACAGCAGCAAAGTAGCTGTGCATTCAAGAGCCCAGCCTACCAGTCCTCTCTCGAACAGCTCTTTCTCCTGCTTGGACCAGCGGGAAGAAGACGTAGAAGCCGAGGCCAAAGTCTTGGTAGGAGATCTGAGCATCCAACAGAGAGAAGCATTGCATAACGGCCAAGACAATCACAAATCAGTGCAATGGTGATGAGAAAGCTAAGAAAAGAAGTTACTTACTTCTTCACTTTGGGTTTTTTGTGAGCATTACTGTGCAAAATATGGTCGGGAGGCCCCTCACCTGTCAAATAATATCTTCAAGAATAGCTGAGGACAACTGATTTAACAATCAGAAATGCAAATGCAGGATTCGCACCTGTAACCTACAGTCACTTGGACAATGACACAATTTTCATTTTAGCCATTTATGAAAACATAGTAGTGACTCTGCTTTAATTTGCGAGCATTCCAGGAATGGAGGGAACTTCTCGGAACTACGCCTCTTCAATATGTGGCACCCTTTGATCAAAGGCTCAAATATTTTAATTAAGCAAGAAGATAGTCTGGGATCATGATCATTTTTCATTTTCGTGTGGAAGCAGCTGCTAAGCAACGGCATGTGGCCAATGCACTACTAAAAACAAACAAACAACCCGAGTGTACCAAGAAGAGAACACTTTATGAGAGAAAATCCAAAGGGTTGGTCTTAAATGTCAGTGTATTGTTGATTAAAAGGATACTGTTCCTCCAGCAGCATCCTCTCTATCACTTGTCTGTTTTCGGGGCTGATCGAGCTGTCCAGCTCCCATGGCTGTGAAAACGACATGCACGGTCAACACGAGCACGAGCACGAGCAGTCACATCCTGACAGAAAACCGGACTTCGGGAGATCCTACCAGGATCCAGGAACCGCTCTTCCCCGCCGATTGTACGAGCTGCTCCTGGACCAAGCCTCCTGCGTCCAGCTGGCTGCAAAAGGCGAGAAAACAAGCCGTCACGAAGGCACAACGTCAACGTCCAAAAAGGACGCAGCGCCTCCTGTGCGGCGGGGCTGCACGAACTCACGGTAGATAACGCAGACCGTGGGACGTGCACCAGCAAAAAGTGCTGCTATGGGTTAAATAGTACGAATACGCGCCCCTACCTAATATCACTCTCAAAGTCGTCTCCCTCGATGTCAACATCAACTTCGTCCTCCATGTTGTTGGATGAAACGTAAACAGGAGGGAAGCGCCGCGCTCCCGCGGTGTCCGGCGTCGCTGTCACAGCGACACCTGGTGGCTGGATGTGCGACTCTCCAGGTTGTCAGAGGCTCGTGCGTGCGAAGGCGCAAACTCCCGCAAATTCACCTTGTACCCCTAAAAAAGATATAAAACAACCTATAACCAAAGCAGTTACAGTTTCTTTTAATAACCAGGCATCGTTTAGTGTGGAAGAAGAGGCAAACTATCAAAGTCAAAAGCAATATAAAGCAAAATAAAACCATTTAAATAAGGAACATCACTGTGACAGGAGCACTTTACAGAAAGAGTGATTTCTGTATGTAATATCTATAAATGTGTAAGAAAAAAAGTGCATTATCTGCAGGTCTATAGCTGAGTAATTTATTGAGGAATGGAAAGAATGTTTTTGTCCATCAAAAGGGCTGTTTAGTAGTCCGTGTGTTCTTGATCTTCTTCTTGTTGCAGTTTGTATTATTCTGACCACAACTGTGGACGGGATGGATGGAGAGAGAGGGTGTTGTGGATGTCTTCTTTTAAATGTTGACAGATGTGACAGTATCCAAAATCTGCCTATCGAGTCATTTATGGAGTTTTCTCTTTTGATTTTTCTGAAAGAACAGTCAGAGGAAACAGTGTGGAATAACACATGTACGACATACTTAGGGACTCGTGAACCACAAAAATCAGAGTCCACAGTTTTAAAACATTTGTGGTTTTTATAAAATCTGTTAATCTTTGAGACATGAACTTTACTACTGAGAATCAATATTCCTCATCAATCATGTTCCAACATTCTCATTTGGCATTTCTCAGAACAGCTTTGCAGGAAGAAACTTCATCATTAACCATTCCTCAACGTACCTGGATTTTCCACTATAAAATCCCAACTGGACTGAGACCTGAATTAGTTGCTGGCTGTGTCACTGAGATGGTATGTATTTCCTAAAGAGAAGTTTGAATTTATGTTAATGATGGTTCACACTTAATTAGATTTTTTGTTTTCACTTTCAAGACATATTTGAGTTTTCTGTCTTGACACTTTGACACATCTCCTGGTCACGTGGGACAGATTACTGCAATACACTCCTTGCTCACCGCCACAATGGGAGCATTCGACATCTACAGCTCAAATGCTGCAGTAGAAATACTGATAAACACTAGGAAGAGGGAGCACATTGCTCCAAAACTTTGATCCTTACACTGGCTTTCAATTAAACTATACATATCTGAAAGGTCGGAGCCCAGATTATAGCAGAAACAGTTTCCTGCATATGAACCTGAGAACTGGAGCCGACCAGAAACTGGTCCAGGAACTGGTCAGCTCACCTGGAGGCATCCAGAGTTCAAATTAAGCAAGATAAAATAGGTTTCAGTGCTTCCCTCTGCTGAAATCAGTTCCTGCTGGAGTTTAAGTTTATCCAAACGTAGCAATTGGAGCCCCATTATTTTTTTCAAATGCTTTTAATTAAAACACAGTTACACATACACACTAGTTGACTGCATGTACAGGACTTTATATTTGTGTACTTAAATATGTAAGAGCATTTAAATATAGTTGAGTGTACATTGTGTATGTCTTTTATACATATCAATACACCCCCTGCCCCCCCTCTGTAAATACCTGATTGTCATACGTCTCCGTTTACTCCAACAACACGTTACACACTCATTCACACACTCCAACACACCACACACACCTGAACGCACCCATCACTGTTTTGTCTTTTTTTCCTACTCTTTCATGTCCCACATTCAGGAAACATAGTCCTCTTTGGCAGAATGTTTCTTTATTTTCCTAAGATCAATAAATTAAGGCTAGACTGTCAAGTGGGGTGGTGAAGAAAACAAAAAAACACACTCGTACACAAAAAAAAACAACCTCTGTTGGAAAATTAAATTGCATTTAAATTATATATATATATATATATATATATATATATATATATATATATATATATATATGGCTCTTGGGTTTTACCAAACTTGGTTTTATTAATATATATATATATATATATATATATATATATATATGCAAAAGGGAAAAAAAAAAAAACTGCACTCCGGTACCATTTAATCTAGTTTGATTTCTTATTAGTGCCTTTGTAACGCACTTTCAGTTGCCTTATGTTTGAAATGTGCAATACAAATAAATGTGTCTAACTCCCTTCTACAATCTCCCCATTTTGTCAGATCTTAAACGCTGACTTGTGCCACATATTTAGTTTTAGTTTAGAAATGCAAATTACAAGGCAAATAAACATTTTTTCATTGATTGGATCTGTGAAAAACTCAATGAATCCCAGTAATTCAAAAAAAATTGTTTGTTTTTTTTAGGACAAAAGACAATGGTGAATGGTTACAAGATTTGTGTCATAAATGACCGATGACATGGTTTTTGGGACAAAATTCAACAACAAAGTGAAAGACAACAACAACAAAAAAGTTTTTATTTAGAAAGAATTCACAGTTTCTAATGGCACTACATTTTTTTTGTAGTAACTCACTCCTGCTCAAAAATACTGTGCAGCTCTTAAAAGTACTCAAAAAGAGAAAAGAAGGGAGGGACAAAGAAACAAAAGCACTTGACATGTAAAGTAGAAAAACAAAAAAGGCACGAGGAGTCATACAAAGTGCACAATGAGCTTCCTCCTCGTTTTCTGTGTTATGGGTTTAAGTAGGTTCAAAGTAGTCTTTTGTCATGAGACAAACAAAATAATCTCACATGCATACAGGTATACACAACGCCATACACATTCAAAACAAAAGGGGGGGTGATTCGCTCTGCTTGTGGAATAAACAATCACAGTAATAGTGTTCCAGATCAGATTCTCTTACGTTCCCTTTATTTAATAATTCATTTCCTCTGCACAATATTCCACTGCCATCCAAAGTGGTGCAAGTACATGAAGTTCAAGAGCAGTAATGAGTGAAAACAAGACTGACGGAGTGTAATGTGAGCACGAGGATGCACAGACAGAGCAGCAATGCCAAAGTATTTCATGTAGGAATCATGGTGGAGTCGCATACTCAAGGTTTTCTTCGCAAGTCATAGAGGAAGTCGTGCAGCAAGGGTCCAAGGTGAGCACTGTGGTGAGCAACAGCAAGAGAAAGAGGAGCTGCAGAGGCAGGCCCAAAAGGTAGCAAAGAAAGAACAATATTCAAATGTGTCTCAGTCAAGATGTACACAACACCAACCACATGGAGCCAGTCAGAAACCACATACATACAGGGAAATGTATAAAAACAAGGAACAAACACACAGCTTTCACATCTGCAGCTGCCTGCAGCCTTTAAACTGAATGTTATTGTAGTTCAGACACAACAACACGCAGGGTCACTTAAAATCAGCTGGCTCGCCCAGAGAAGGTGCACAAACAGGCAGGCAGGCAGACCAGAGGACAGTGATGAAGGAGCAGCCCAGGACGTTTCACAGCTTCCCAGCAGTTCTGAGCGTGCACAAGCAGCAGTGTGACGATCCTCATCAACGCACAACCTTTTCAATCTGTACTCAGTTATTCTGCTGGACATGAAATGTGACTGTTGCTGTTTGTAGGCTGACGTTTCAGGCTCAGGCTTGAAGTTTTAAACTGAAAGAGAAAACGAAACACGGGACCGAAAGAGGAATACGTGGCTGAGCTATCGAGCATGACTGTGTCGGTACCACTGAGTAATATTTCTACATAACAATGAATAAACACGAACAAACTACTGCGACCCTGCAGGACTGGAAGACTGGCAAACCAGTGCCTCGATAGAAAAATCTATATAATCATTTAAATAAATAAATAGATAAATAAAACACGTCTGTCAGACTCATCTGCAGGGTCCCAAAAGTTTGTGTGCCGAGAGAAAAGTTCAGCTCTGCTACTAAACGTGCTCTCACGTAACACTGAACCCTCAACGGGAATCGTTCCTCATCCTGGCTGTGAGCTTTATTCAAATAAACCTCACAGCAGCGGTTAACAGAGGGCCGAAATAAAAACACAAACACAATCCAGCTCACGTCTCGCCCACTCATCTTCATCAGCATCACAATACCCATTATGACAGCACAGTTTTGGGCCCAGCCCAAAATAACTGAGTCGGGGGAATGATCCACTGCGAGCTTGCAGGATCTGCAGACTGCTGCTACTGCACTTGTGTTAGGAGATTAAATGAGACAAACTAAAACTGTAAGGGCTACCACGTTGAGGCCATTTCACATCATGCTACATGATTTTCTTCATTCAGCCCCTGTGGTTGGTTTGAAACAGACTGACAGAGACAGAGAGCATCAGAAAGGTGCACAATGAAATTCTAACACTCTGGTCCCATGCATATACACCTGCACAGATGTGGCGGATGAGAGATGGCAAATGGAAAAAAACAACAAAAAAAACAGCAAGAGAAGACGAGGGGAAACAAGAGAGAGAATGAGCTTTTCGTGCTTCACAGTTCACTCACAATGACACTTTCATCCAAAACAACAGCCTAATACTTGATGAAGAAAAAACAAAAAGAAGAGCTGGAGGCCAGCGCCTTATCTCTTTGTGCTCAGAGGGTGACAAAAAATTGAAATAAAAGATGTTCCACTGTGAGAGGGACAATGTGCTTATCAAGAAGAGAGACAAAAAAATGCCTGATGGATTTGATTTGATTTACTCGTGTCACTCCGCACCAACGACTCTGTTTGCACATTAACTTCAGACGTTTTAGGAATTAAAAGGTCTACAACAGATATAAAGGCACATAACCATAAACGGGTCTTTGACAGGAGTGGATGAGGGCCAGATGATGTTGAACTAACGCTGCCATACCCACTTAAGTTCCACAGTGTGCCAGAGTTTATGGGAAATGTGGTTCTTTGGGATGTGGTAGGAATTTTTCTCACATGTCTACTACCTTAAAATGAAAAAAAGTTGTGTATAGGTGAAGTGTAAGATTTCAGACATGTCCGGTGACGGCGGTCACCCGAATGGTCCCAACACTCATCTCCTTGTTTCCCTTCATAAGCTGCTGCAGGCTGGTCAAAGAGCCCACGCCCCCCTCTGGCATGTGGGGGAACTGCAGCTCTGTTTGACGAGACTTGCGCCGCTTCACTGAGCGCTTCTCCTGGCGGGTCTTGGCGGGAGGTTGGCTGAGGGGTAAAAGGCCGTGCCCGTTGCACAGCCCAGCTGAGGGGAAAATGGGAGACGGAGGGGGGAGGCGGTTAGTGTACGACTCCTCTGAATGGGTGGAAGAGCTACAGCTGCTGGTCTCTGAGGGGAACTCTGTGGGGGTAAAGTTGAGCAATGGTGGCAATTCCTCTGCAGATGGAGGGAGAGGTGGTGGCAGGGGAGGAGTGGGAGAAGGCAGGGGAGGTGGTGGGGGTGGGGGTGGGGGTGGGGGTGGGGGTAGTGATGGCGCAGGGAGGCTTGGGTGGAAGCCATTACACTTGGGGTCTCCGTTTGTGAGGTGTGCAGCAGAGGGATCGAATGCCTTCAGGGTCTCAACTTTGTCCAGCGACTTTGTCTTGCAGCGCTTTTTCTACAGGAAGAACACAACAGAGGAGGAGAAATCATTTCCAAACAACCCAACGAAAGCAAAGTGAGACCTAACAATGCAGGGCCTTACCAACCACTTCTGTGCTCGACACTGATGGCACACAAACGACTCAGAGAAGGAGGGGAAGGTTCAATAGGGAACGGCACGATAAAGGATCTTATCTTCAAATATTTACAAACTACCCTGGTGCTGTACTGCGATATAAAAACAATATTTAAAGCTGTATTTAAAGAATTAAAAACCTTTGATGAGGCAAGTTGGGCGCATAACAGCAGAACCCAAATCAGCAAGTCTCTTACAATGAATTATTTATTTTCTCTATTCTTTTATTTCTTTGCAGATAGTATGAAACCAAGGTGGCTCAGGTTGTTATTGAAGGTTCACTAACAATAAATTGAAATTAACAAGAAAAGCATGAAACATCCTCAGTTTCCACTAAATGCAAAGACAGAGAAGTTAAAATAAATATAAGAATTGAATTCTCTTCTCTATTTTCACCCATATCTTCTCTGATTTGGCGGTTGCACTGTTGCAACAGTGTCAGCAAAGAAGTGGTGTTTGGCTTTGGCTGAATCTGGACATCCCCTCAGCTAATCATCCTGGCTACTATACCGATTAGAAACTGGAAGCAGAAGTGATTCCTGCTCTACACTTCCTAAACAGACTGACACTAGAGAACACACAGCACTTATGTAAGGTAGCTGTCACAGCCAGCAGACACTGTACCTTTTTCTCTGGAGAAAACCTTAGAGGTTCTACAATGTACAAGTCATCTGGACCTACTGGGGAGGGGAGAGAGGGGCCAGGTTAATGATGGAATGGCAAACTGGAAAACATACATGTAACAAGCATGAAGTGACCTTGCAAGTAGTTTTATTTATGACAAAAAGGCACAAAAAATTAATATCCAAATGATTGTCTACCATCAGAAAATGAGCAAGCACATATACTTTGAATAAGTCTGAAATGCAACATCTGGCTGAAATCACAGGGAAAAAGCATGTTATTTCATTACTTATTACTACTTGCAAAAGTCTACCATGAGCCAGCAAAGCATTGCGCTCTATTATTAAACCTCATGAGCCTGCATGTGGACTAAAGCTGGCAATGACAGCCTCAAGGGCAAATCTTTTTCTCTCTCTTACACGCACGCACGCACGCACGCACGCACGCACGCACACACAGTTGAGCAGTGATGAACAGCAGGGGGAGTGTTAAGTTTCCCTCCTCAAAGACTAGATTGTTTTCCAGCCTGTAGCTCGCTCGCAGTGGCCGGGCATTGCTTTAGGCTCTAGCGCATGTGAGAGGAAACAGCGGAAGTGTAAGGAGTGAGAAATGGCGAGCATGAGGAAAGAGTGGATAGTGCTTGGATGTGGCGAAGAGCTGCAGCGCTCCAAAGCAGCTGGCCTGAAAGAGTTGTGATCTTTTGATCTTGCCATTGTGGTCTGACCGTAGGATCAATGTTGGTTATGTTTCAATGTCACAAACAAGAGGAGAAACAATAGATGGGGGAAAATTAGGTACGATAGAGGAGATACTTGTGTCCAGCGTGTTTAGATGGGAGTGTTTAAGAGGATCACCTTTACCTTCTGTAGAGGACAACTGAAATGACTTGGAGCGAACGAGTGGGCAGGTCACCCTCCGCTTCAGGCTCATGTCATCATAGGAGGAGAAGCATCTGACAGAGAAAAACGCAACTGACATGAATGATTGGTAAGGAATGTTCAACGCAAGTCAAGCTTCCTGCTGTTAGTGGTGGGATGGGCATGATGACATCTGACAGGCAGAAAACAGAAACATGGATGGGGTCCAGAATGTACCAGGAATTAAACAACCAAGTGAAAGATTTACAGAGAGATTTGAGAGCAGATGAGCAGTTCTAAGACATTCAAATACAAAGCTGACCAAAACAAATGTCCTATTCATTGGAAGATCAGCCAGCATGTGCACATGTGTGTGAGGAAGGCTCAAACCTCTTGGGGCTGGGGTAGTGGTTGCTCTTGGGGAGGGCAGCGGTGTTGGTGGGGTTGGGAGATGAGCTCCGACAGCACTGAAGACAAAGCAGGAGCCCCAGGAAAAGACACAGAACCAGAGAGACCACCAGATAACTCTGACGGTCAGATACCTGCAGAAGAAAGGATCAACAATGAACGCTGTACAAAAAAAAAACTGCACGCTCCGACTGCATTTGCGTTTGAGTTACATGTTGTGTTTGTTAGGCGTGGCGTGCAAACTTTTATAGACATTCCTGCCCAGGAGGTGGCAGCTGCCCGACCTCCCACTTCATTCCTCTTGCGTTTATTTACTGTATATCATCAAGCTCTGCACGACCTGCTCCTGCAGTGAAGGTCAGGAGCACCAATCCCATTGTTGGCATTCACTGGTCCTGCTTCACAACTGTGCAGCCTCATTTCCATACGGCCTGTTCAGTTTCAGCGTCACATCAAATACCTCGCTGCTTACATCGTAACACACTGCAGGAAAATTAAACCCTTCTTGTGTCTAGTGAATGATGCAGTGTTCCACAGAAAGAAAGAAAAGATAAAAATCCCTGCCAACCACATGTGTTGCTGCACCACTTTGAAATACCTCCCAGAAGAAAAGTCCAACCTGCTCTTAGTCAGCTGGTCAGCCTCTGATGAGGTTATGTATCTTAGTCTCAGGTTCTGTGAGACTAGCAGCAGTCGTCTGAACACATCGGAACCACACTAGATCCAGAACCTGCAGAACCTCTTGGAAAGTGGCAAGCCACACAGATGACCCTTTTTTCATACGATTAACATATTTGGAATTACTTGCATAATACCCGTTTTCCCTATCACAGAACACTAAGAACACCACCCAGTAACCAACAAGTCTATTCTTAATGGTTTCAAGTGAACAGTGTTTCAGGATCAGTCCGGCCTGTGGGCTCATGATCCACACCAAGAGTACCATTAACTATGGTAGCTGCACAAAGTGCCAAGACTAAAAACAAAGTCTGTCCAAGGGTTTTATAGTCCCATTAATGCTGTTAGGTCTGGGAAGAGTGAAAATACCTATGTGTTTAGTGTGCACAACAGAATATTTTCTATCATTAAGTTACAACTAGCAATTTTTTAAAATTTATTTATTTATTGTTTTTTTTTTAAAAAGGTGCACTAAACCAGCTGCTCTTTTTATTTTTTGTCAGAGGTGCACCGAACTATCCTCCAGACTGGCATCATGCAGGTATGAAACATCAATAAGATTATTCAGTAACTGTGTCCTCCGTCAGAGAGAATTGATCTCTTTGGTGTGGATTTCATGATTTCTACAGAGAATCGAAAGTACGTTACTCTTAAACCATCGGTGCTACACAATAAATAAATAAATTCTGTAAAACTTCAACATTAAAAAAATCCCACAATGAACAGAATATTCCTTAGAGGCAGAATGTGAGATCTTAATCTGAACTTGTCCAACAAAATAATTCCTTGGGAGCATATTGTAGTTTCAGCCCTCAAAAGTAATTCAATAGAATTCAATTAAGAACCAAGTAGCTCAAAATCTAAATCAGTTAAAAAAATTTTAAATAAAAAAAAGACCTCTCTCTGAAGCTGGCTCACTGTAGCCGTGAGATTGAGCATCAGTTTGGTGACGCCTTCCAGCTGGCTCTGCAGGACCTGGATGGACTCTGTCTGCTTCTGGTCCTGTCAAAGTACACAAAGAAATAAGGCACAACAGTTGATTAGTTCCATTTAGTTACCTAAAAAAAAAAAATCAACTACATCCTGTTCTTGGGTCAAGATGTTTCCCCAATGTGGTGATGTAAAGTGACCTGCTCCTCAGCAATGCGGGAGGTGTTCTGCAGTTTGATGATGGTCTTATTGAATGCTCTCTGCATCTCTTCCATCTGTTTACGGTACCTGGAGAACATAGATGGAAAAGTTAAAAAAAACAAAAGAACAAAATGAGAAGCTCTACAACATTGTAAATCTTTAAAACAAAATGATACTTTCTGATTGGACTCATTAGACTTTTGTTACTATGAAAACGTAGTACTGATTGTGGTTTAACCTCTGGCTGAGCTCCTCCAGATATCTGCTGGACAGACTCATGTTCATTTCCAGAGCTTTGATTCTGTTGTTCAGTCTCATAAACACACTCTCCTTCTGGCTGGACCCATGAACAGCTCCTCCATTCAGTAACACGCCGTTCCCATTTGCTGCTCCGCCACTGTAATCTCCCCCGTTCTGCAGCTCTGCATAAAAGTCTGTAGCTGTCCGGTGGATGTTGCCGTTGTTGTTACTACTCAACAGATCCTCCTCCGCCATATCGTCCACCCGATTAGACTCTCCTGACTGAGAGAGGGAGTCCCCCAGCTCTCCATGGACATGAGGGACCTGAACATTTTGTTTCTGTGTGCTCCCACTAGTGTCTATGACTGACTGAACTGTGTCCGTGGGGATGTCAGTTGGTGGGAGCTCAGTGGGAGGCGGTATAAAGTCCTCTGGCCTTGAGGCGGTGGGAAGAGACTGAACAGGCTGCTCCTTGACAGGGGGAACCACGACACCAGGAGAGGCCACCTCAGAGGATAGAGGCTGTGGGGCAGGACTGACAGAAAGGCTGAGGGTGCCACTGCTGGGCTGCTGCGTCTCTGGGACTGAAGCAGCTGGAAGGGAGGGAGTGGGTATGGTGTCATAAGTTCCATCTTTAAAAGGAGGTAACAGCTTTTCATCATGAGTGGGTGTGGGTCGCATCAAGGAGCTGTGTATGTCCGAAAAGCTGTGTGGGGGGATGGTGGAGGTTCTGCTGGGCTCGAGGAGGATGTTCAAATCTGGAGTGTCTGCATCACGTGCGGGAGTGTTGAGATGGACAGCGGTAGTGTGCACCTCACCTAAAGGCTTCCCCTCACTTTGGCCACTTACGGACAGCTCAGGGTCTGCAGGTTTTTCTTTTGGAGGAAGGGGTTCTTGAGGAGGTACAGGGACAGGAATCAGCAGTGGTGTGTGTGTGACTGCAGGGGTGTTCACATCAGGATGCGTGTGTGCTTGAGTGTTAAGCTTTCTCCTCTTGAGGCTGCGCAGCCTCTCTTTGGCAAGCCTGGCAGAGCACCAGCGATGGAGCAGCTCTGGCAGAGTGGCCACGCAGGACAGAGAGAGCGATGAGAGGGACGAGAAAGGACAGCATGTCTGGTTGTCCCATTGGTTCCTGTCTGCCTCACTTCCTGTTTTCTCATCATTCCTCTCCTCTTCCTCCTCCTCCAGCAGAGTGACAGTCGACTGCTTGGGCTCGTCCTCTTCCTCCTCCTCCTCCACCAGCGTGACAATCTTTCTATTGTCATGGGACGAAGCGGATGACGTTGAAGAGTCACTGGAGACATTAAAGGCCTCCTCAGTTGCAGGCTGTTCTGGCTTCGTAGCCTCCAGTCTGAAAAAAATAAATGGTAACAAAGTCAGAACACCTTAAAGTGTCTGTGTCTATCAAGGATTTAAAAAAAAAAATAAAAAAAAAAAGTGACGATGTCTGTGTGAAAAAAAAAAGAAGTTCAGAATGACACTGGTTGACTTCTGTATGCTGGATCTTACACTGCGGAGTCATGAGAAGCTTCCTCTGGTTTCGCCGTAACATCTGGGCTCCCCTTCTCTTCATTCTTCTCTGCAGTTGCATTACCTGGGTTTTGGACAAATGCACAACAATGAACAAACGCGCAACATGATACATAACACCTGGCTGCCATGTGAGAGTGAACTCCATAATTTGGCTGTGGTATGCCCCCCGCCCCCCACCGTCCCTTGCAGATGTAGGGGGTATGTGCAAGGAACACTGTGTGGCTGGAACGCCCATGCTTGGAAAAAGCTGAGAACCAGTCTGGGCCAGTTAAAACCGATCTCTCTCCTACAGCCCGTCTCTGACTCTGTGGGTGTAAATTGGAATCACGACTAACCCTGGAGAGCCAGCCAGCAGTCAAAGACGCACTTTGTTGAGTTGCCTTTTACAAAAAAAACAAAACAAAACAAAAAAACAACAGTATGGATACAGTTGTGGCTATTTTTGGAGTTTCTCACATTTACAATGCCCCCCCATTTTTTAAATCCATCTTGTCCATCAAGATCAAATCTAAAAAGAAATCATCATTTTGATACAGCGTCACAGCCTCCTCTGTCCTCAGACGTTTTTGCTGAAATGCTGCTGGAGGCCTCTTGCCAGCAGCAGAATAAACATGTAGATATCTCAGCGCATAGCCACATGAACATTCAGGATATACAAATGCAGACACTTTAGAGAGGGAAATAAAGTGACCCACTTTTCAAAGCAGTTAATCTAAACAGTATGTGGGAGGACAGACCAACCCGTGGTTAGAGAACAGGCTGGAAGGCAGTGCAAGTTTGAGCAGAGTGTGGCAAACATGGAACAGTATGCTCATGTTTTCTTCTTTAAATTGGAAGAGTATTGCAGTGATTAATTTGTTTCAAACAGTTATTCAACCCCAACTGATGCAACAAGTAGCCTCTCATTCCTTGACCAGTCGAATCAGAAGCTGAGGACACTTCCTGAGGTCCTGGAAATCAAGTTACTCCGTTTCACAAGTCTGAAATTACTGCGCTGCATAAAGCAAACAAAACCATTAAGAAGATTGGTTAAATCATCAAAACTGGGTTAAGAACTGTCCGGCAAATTATTAAACCCTGAAAGGACAGCGGTGAACAGTCGTCTTCAAAGAAATGCAGCCAGATTGACAAAGTTCGTGTAGACTTAAGAAACTACTTATCAGTAAGGCTAATCACGAAAAGACTTCGGTTTACTGGGGAGGGTAAAGATTAGAATCTGGAGAGCTGGGAAAAAAACATCATGTGGTCCTGATAATACAGATTTATTTTGTTCTCCAGCCGTGAGTGAATCAGGGTGAAAAGAGCAGTGGTTAATGCACAAGCCTGGGCTGACAGTCACCAACCAACCCAACACCACTGAGAATACGTCCGGTGCTGCAGAAGATGCCACACAGTGGTCTGACTCTCCCATCATCAATACAAGATTCAAGCAAAGCTGGATGGAGAGAAAGCTTATTACAACGATGCCACAGTGCATGTGTGCTGTAACTAAAGCTAAAGATGGTCCAACAAAGTAGTGCCACTACTTTCTTTTGTCCAAGCTGTGTACATTTCTTATTATAGCCATTAAATTCAGACTTTTGTTTTTCTTTTTTTTTTTTTACCTCCAAGGGTTTCTTAAAGTTGCATCTGCATTTTCTTCTATGTTATGAATTAATGTTTTCACTTACATTACTGCCATTAGCATTTACCTATTAATGTAAGAAAAACAAAACGTGAAGAGAAACTATTAAATGGACACTCATTTCATTTCATTTTGCTATTGGGAGTCACTTAATCAGAGATGAGTAGGTACAAGATACCTGAATGTCAGTGAGAGTTTTTAAATGATGTGGATCTTAAAATACCTAATACGCCACTGAGATGGGGTGCGGCTGCAGGGAGAACACAAAGGCCTCTTTCACACCCTTAATACTCTAAGAACAAACACGTAACGGACTAAGTCAATAATGGTGTTTCCTTTTATTAAATAAGCTCTGCTAAGTGTGCAAAGTATCTCTCAAAACCAGTTTAGTTAGTAGCTTTCAGTATTTTTCTAAGAGGAGTCTATTTATAGAAGAGAAAACAAAAAAACCCATTAAAGAAAATCACCAAAATGTATTCTTAAGCGGAAAAACAGAACACGAGTAGAGCGACTGTTGTGTCCGGAAACAAATACATCTGAACTTACAGACACTTTATTTTAAGTTCCAATAAGTCAGCGACTGAATTTGAGACAACAGGCGTAACATTTATGTCTAACTTCTGTTCTTGCATAAATGAACATGTGACGCACCTTTATTAAAAGAAACCATGAAAACAACCTCAGACATCCTGATAAAGGTTAGAGCTAAATCAGCTTTGGCGATTAAAGCATCGTTTACTACAGTGTTTCTCAACCCTGGTCCTCGGGGCCCTCTGTCCTACAGGTTTTAGATGCTCCCCTGCTTCAGCACACCGTGATACAAGTACCTGTGTCATCAGCAGAGTTGTACAGACCTTGATGACAAGCTGATGAGGACTGTTGATTAGAATCAGGTGTGTTGGTGCAAGGAGACATCTAAAACCTGCAGGACAGTGGGCCCCGAGGACCAGGGTTAAGAAACACTGGTTTACTAGACGGGAGTTGAGTGTGGAATGAAAAGACAGGATACTGGTGGAAAACAAGCAAAACCAGCCCTTTGTGTAAGCTGCGTTTGAGTCGAGTACCTCCTGAATCCGCTCCACCCTCTGGTCCCGGCTTGCCACCGAGCACATTAGCAGCAATGTTGTTGACCATGTTAAGGATTGCATCTAAAAGAAAGAAGCGCACACATGATAGCTTTACTTTACACGCACGTGGTTCTTGACAGAGGCCAAACATAAATCAAAGAAACCCGTTTCGCTTCCTCTTCTTTATTCTGCTTGCAGATAATTTCTCTCTTTTTGTTAACTTATGTCATTTACTTCAGTTAAAGAAGTAAGTGATATATTTTTTAAGCGGTTCACTTCCCTCCTCTCCTGATCAGCTAGAGACAAAAACAATGTGTACCTTCTGATGTTTTTTCGTGGTTTTATAACCAGAACGTTAGGAATAGTGAGTACAGTGTGTTTGAGGGGGGGTGTGCAGCAATCTTTGGAGAAAAAAAAACAAAAAAACATTTAAAACTGTATTTGTGTGGTTTAAGGAAAGGAAAAACAATTGGGTTTATATCCGACACCCGCAAAGTTACCAGTAGTACTTTTTTTGCTTACTGTAAGGAGCTTTTAAAGGTTTTGGCTCTTTGTTTAGATCGATGTAGTACACAACTTCAAACACTCATACAAAGACAAAACTATTGTACTTGTCGTGATTTAGTGTGGAAACCACCAGAAATTTCAAAATGTGACAAAATCTTGTCACTCTCAACAACAAAAAAAAGTGTTACTATGCAAAGCCACATTTGATGTTGAGTACGAGCGTGCCTGTCTCCAGCCCCTCTGAATTGTGACTACTTTCCTCATCACACACTCTGCAATCCTTGCGTCTGATGTTAAACAGTTTTTTTAAAGCTGCATTATTGCGGCATACTTGTGTTTATGAGCCTGTGGGTGTGTGTCAGTGTGTACACATACTGGTTGCTGAACCAAGCAGGTTTTTAGAGGCCTTGTCCTCTGATGGTTGATAACCAGGGGGGTAGTCTGAAGAGAAATACAAAGGCAAGTTACAGCTGGAAAACAAAAGAAAAAGAAAATCCCTGCAAAGTTTCTAATTGATTCACATTTACTTAAATATGAAAGTGGAAAAAAAAGCAAAGGCAGAAACAGCAACTGGCTCTAGCTGCGGGCTTCTGGCAGTTAACTTGCAGCACAAGGATGATTTCTTTTATCTTTTATCTGGCTTCCTTGTAATTCAATCGTTTGATTCAGATTAGTTTCTTTTTTTTTTTTTAGACTTATGCAACATAATGCATGTTAATACATTCATTTTTCCTTTTCAGTTAACCTGCAAACATGTACGGAAGGGAAAAAGAGGAGACAGACCAGCACAACAAACTACAAGAACAACGGACCACAATTATGAGATACTTCTTATTAATAACTGAGGATTGAGCTGAAGAAGGAAAAGAGAAACAGAGGAGGTGAGGGGCACCAGTCAGTGGATCATGTTGGTGTCCCCCTGCAGCAAGTCCACAGCAGCAGATAAAGGATGAAGCTGTTGAAGACCAGCTGCTCTGGTCTGGTCCTGCAGCTGCAGCTGTGACTACTGGTCCTAACACACTAAAGTTTACACTAACTATATGCTTTACTAAACAGAAATGTTCAAAGTTTGGTTTTAAAGGTGGAGGTGGTGACAGCCTCATTAACCCAAACTGGCTCCATGGTGGTGATTCCTGATAACAGAAAGCACGTCCTCCCAATCGGAACAACAATCATTTGAAAGCATTTCATACCATAGTCTTCATCCAGGTATTCCAGTCTCTCGGAAGGGTACTGAGAATCTGCTATCTCCTCATACTCCTCCACCATGCTGGTTCCAAACACCCTGCACAAGACACATACAAACGGTGTGTTACACACAAACACCCCTACAGAAAAGGCTACAGGTTGGAGGTGAATTTTTTTTTTATTTTTTTTTTAATGTTACAACAGCTTTATGGACATACTGTTCAGATCATAGGTTATTAAAAATATGTTAAAACCCCTTAAAAATAATTTGGGTATGAACGTAAAAGTGCTGCCTCAACTATATTAACTTCAGTAATATTTTTTACGTTTTTCGTCTGTTCTCTTGGCTCAGTCGTGCCTTAACTGTGGATCATCGTTTAGAAATCTTGTGAACCATCTTTAAATGAATTTGACACACTTTATGGCCCCTTTAACCTTCAACAGCTTTTAATGCTCCTGATAAAACGTGTGACAGCTTGCCTTTTCAGTCCTTCAAAAGGTCTTTAGAGGCCTTTTGAAGACCTTTATCTTGTTCTGCGTTACAATACTAACTCAAAAAGCAGCCAACAAGAGAACTGAATTTGAAATTACAAACTACAGAAACATTTCATTGTGTTTATTGTGTGAGACAGACTTTCAGAATAAATTTAAAAAAAAAAAAAACTTGTTTATTTGTGTAGCACATTTGAAAGTGCTTTACAAAAGCATTAAGATGAAAGAAAGATGAGAAAACCCCAACACATAAAACACCCTGTTTGGTTCTAACTCGCGGTTCTACCAGCTGACAGCCTCCTAAAGATCTCAGAACCCTACTTGGTCTATATTTTACAAGAAGATCAGAAGTGTATATTTGTAAACTAACGACAAGACCTTAAGGTCTGTTCTGTAAGTAACTGGTAGCCAGAGTAAGGTTCTCTGAACAGGAGTAACGTGCTCAGTTTTCCTGGTTCTTGTTAGAACTCTGGCAGCAGTGTTCTAGACGAGTTGAAGTTCTCCAACCATTTTTTTGGAGACCTGGCAGTGGAGCATCTGTGACCGTGGCCTTTTACCGACGATGATATACACACACAGTGACATGTATTATTTAAGAGGGATTTCTTCAGATGATAATCTTACCTGATGAGACTGAGGGGACAGAAGTGTTCGGATCCAAAGTGAGAGAGAAGTTCAACCTGCAGTGAAAATAAACTGTTATCTGGAAATATATATATATATACACACACACACACACACACACACACACACACACACACACACACACACACACACTGGTGGTTTCTACAGGTTTACCTAATATGTGCATAAAGAAAAAAAAAAAAAAAAAAAAAAAAAAAAAGACGAAGCATTTACCAACTCCAAAAACCCATTATCCCCCAAATAAACACTAAGATTTTGTATAAATGCTTTGTAGGCGTTTTATTTCTTAAATATAATCCACATGCATTAAAAATGATGGTCCGATAAAGGTCTTTTCTTATAGCGTACATCACTACTTTCAGAGTGCGTTCGTTTTGAGAACTTAACTTCTCACAGTGGAAAGAGAGTGCTAACCTTTATGTACTTGATGAACATCTGATGTGAGCGGAAGACAGGAGAGGGACAGAAGGAGAGAGAAATAACAAGAAAAAGAAATCAGTAAAGAACGATTTAAGCTACAAGCAAGTCAAGAATGTGCATTCAGTTCAGCTATCTGATAAAAAAAATATAAATACATATACTATGTGTTTAGGCTCCACAAGGCAAGACACTAGAGAGGTGTTTCTGAGAAGCTGTTAGAAAGCCGTACAAACAAGACGGACCAGCTAAGGACAGCTATGCAACATTAGAAAAAGAGAACCATTCAAAAGGTGCAAATGATACCAAAGCAGGTTGTCATGGACTTTTCTACACAAAAAAATGTGTTTATGTAATACCAGTGTTGTAAACAGAGCACAGGAATTACAGTAAAGCCACACACAGAATATCCACACTCAGCACATGGATATTTAGTTAAGAACACACTGAAGTGAGAGGAAAGAGACCGACCACAAAAAAAAAAGAATTAAAAAAAAGTAGCATAAATTTGAATCCATTGCATCCTAACACATTCCAGTGAAAACAGGCCAGATGCATAATAAAATTGCTGTTTAGTGTTAGAGAGCAAAACCAGAAACCTGGTTTTGCCACTAAACCACTAAACTACACATGTAAACACAGAGAACGCCACACTCAGGAGCAGGAAGGTTATGCTTATGAATGAAAGACAAATTATACACATCAGTGGGAGACCTGCCTGAGTTTATTCGTGTGGTGAGTACAGCAAGAGGAAAAGTGATTCGGATTGAACTGTTGGCAGTGTGTTACCCATGTAACGCTCTTTTTTTCTCATCACAAACATGAAAATCAGAAAACTGAGTCCAAGAAAGCTATTTTTACTCACATTAACAAACATTGTAATTAATAAGAGCTTGTGCGGGAGGTTGAGAGGTACCGGCTAGAGATAGTCGGGCTCACCTCCAGCTTAGCCGCCATGTGTTCACACCGATAAACAAGAGGGAACTTCCTTGCGCCTTCGGGTCGGGGAAAGGTCTCTTACTATTGTTTGCACCTACGGGCCGAACAGCAGTACAAAGTACCTGGCCTTCTTGGAGTCCCTGGGAGGGGTACTTAATAGTGCTTCGACTGGGGAGCCTATTGTTTTACTGGGGGACTTCATCGCTCACAGTGACAGTGATACCTGGAGGGGCGTGATTGGGAGGAGCAGCCTCCTCCTTTATTGGACTTCTGTGCTAGTCACAGTTTGTCCATAACGAACACCGTGTTCGAGCATAAGGTTGTCTATCAGTGCATGTGGCACCAGGACACCCCTGGCCGGAGGTCGATGATTGACTTTGATGTGATTTCATCTCATCTTCAGTCATATGTCTTGGACACTCAGGTAAAGAGAGGCGCTGAGCTGTCAACTGATCACCACCTGGTGGTGAGTTGGATGCTGGTGAGGAGGAAGTCGGACAGACCGGGAAGACCCAAATGTATTGTAAGGGTCTGTTGGGAACATCTGGCTGAGCCCTCTGTCAGGGAGGTCTTCAAATCCCACCCCCAGGAGAAATTCTCCCAGATTCCGAGGGAGGCTGGGGACATTCAGTCCGAGTGGACCACGTCCTCTGCCTCCATTGTCAACACGGCAGCTTAAACTTGTGGTAGCAAGGTCTCTGGTGCCTGTCATGGCAGAAATCCCAGAACCTGGTGGTGGACACCAGAAGTAAGGGATGCTGTCAGGCTGAAGAAGGAGTCTATCGGGCTTTGTTGGCGTGTGGGACTTCAGGCACAGGTGACGGGTACCAACAGACCAAGCAATCCGCAGCTCGGCGCTCTGGGAGACAAAAACACGGGTCTACCCTGAGTACCTCAAGTCTCTGGATGTAGTAGGGCTGTCTTGGATGACACACTTCTGCAACATTGCATGGAGGTTGGGGACAGTGACGCTAAAGTGGCAAACCAGGGTGGTGCTTTTTATAAAAGGGGAATGGAGAGTGTGTTCCAACTACAGGGGGAAATCACACTTCTCAGGAGAATTCGGTTGATAGTCGAACCTCAAATTCGAGAGAAATAATGCGGTTTTCATCCTGGCTGTGGAACACTGGACCAGCTCTATATATCTATATATATTGTTGTACTGCTCTAGCATTCAGAGGTAAAAAAAGCAAATATTTAATTATCTAAATAGTTGAAGGAAACTACTGTAAGTGACTTAAAAAGCAGTTGTATAAAGTTGTAAAAAATGTATTCCTTTAGCCTCAGAGACTTGTATGATTTAATCCCCTGACTGTCATAACTACAACGCCCCATATCCAACTTTGAGTCAAATCTAAAACATATGTATATCTGCCAGTTAGTCCTGCAAAAACAAAAACTGTCATCACTCTTCATTTACTCATTCAACAGAAATGTTACACTCTAAATTTACTATGATGTAATAACTGGATCCCTGGAGCAAAAATGCTGTGTTTGTATATGTATACATGTCTGTATGTGTAGATGTATCCATCTGAACTGTAAAAGCCGACTATGAATGAATGAATGAATTCACCGTTTAGCCTTTAACCCCCTGTAATTTCTACTATTTAAGCACCAAGAAAGAAAAGTGCACCTTCACGTATTTAGCATAAAGCTGTTCATCCAGTGGGAAACTCTGCACTATCCGCTCATCTCGTGCATGGAAAGTACCCAGCTTTACCCACTTGTTGGTTGGATATCTGCAAGCAGAGCAAGACATTAAAAAAAAAAAAGAAAAAAGAAAAAATCCTGCATTTTTGTGAGGGTTATTTACTACTTCAAAAATATATGGCATGTTCTCAAAGGGTGGGTGCAAATGACATTTGCGTCATCATGACGGAGGTCTGTGGTTCTGTGCTGGAGGGTGGAAGTTATTGTCAAGTTGTAAACCAAGATGACGCTAGAAATAAATCTGGAGGGTAAAATTTTAATCGAACTGAACTCTTACCTGACTTAAGAGCGGAAAAAAAATGGAATGATGATTACTTTATCTCTTATACTTATACTTTATATATATATATATATATATATATATATATATATATATATATATATATATATATATATATATATATATATATATATATATATATATATATATATATATATATATATATATATATATATATATATAAATAAAACAAGCTATTTAATTGTTGTTTAAAGCATATTAAAGTGTGAATGGGTACTCTGATCATGTTAGGAAAAACAATAACATACCTGTCACTAATGGAAACTAAAAAATCTTTAGGCGTAGACGAGAAAAGCTCAAAATTAGCTATGTCCAGCTGTTTGACTTGAATAGGCTCACAGAGCTCGATGACAAACCTGGAGAGAGGCAAATATGGAAGATTTATTTAAACAAAAAACTCATGACACTTGTATAACAAGATTCAGGTTCCATTATGCAGTTAGTAGTGTGGATAAGTAGACCTACCAGATTTTGTTGCTGCACGGATTTAGCATGTAAAGATCCATATTTTCCATAAGAATAGCTGATGTGCTCTGAAAGAGAGATTAAAGAGCATCAATTAGCACCCACCTCCGTCACCAACATCATCTTTTAAAATGGCATATCTCAATGAGAAAAACACAGTTTAAAGTGTTGAAGTCGACGAATGTGTGCGTTTACTGCTGGTAACAGAAGTGTTGTGTAGTTAACCTTAGCCTCATTGTTGGCAGAGAGTATCTTTGCACCACACTCCACTGAGGCGTAGTTATTTTTGAAGTTCTTCTGAACCTTCTTCACTGGATGAGGGCTGCCGCTGGTTGAGGTATGGAGAGTTTGACCTAGACAGAAGGAGTGTAAGCATGAAGCCATTACAGACCATGGAGGAAAAAAAGAGAGAAAGAGAGGGGGAACAGCTACAGAGGTTATGCAACACTTGTTCAGACACGCTCCACTGACCACTTCACCATACAGAGGGATAGAGACGGAGAGACACGGGAATAGAATACAAGGAAGAAGACAGAGGAGGGATGTAGATTAAGACTGACATGTGAGGCCTCCTTTGTTTGCAGAAGCAAAGCTGAATTGCACCTGAGGCTCTGTTGCAAATTCAGCCCAACATTTTCATGCAGCTCTGAGACTAAAAGTCTTTAAAAAAAAAACTCTAAACTGAAGCTTAAATCAAAACTTAAAGGGTGAAATTGCTCAAATTGTTGATGCGATATCTCCCCTCTAGTTTATCTATGTGCATCTAAATTGGAGTTCCAATGATGCAGACACCTACTTTTTTCCTTCTCCACTTCCATGACTTGCTTCTTCCACTCATCAAAGGTGGGGATGTCCTCTTTGCTGGGCACTGAAGGATCAGTCTCCCTGGCAATATTAGCCTCCCCAGTCTGAAATGCAAACAGGCTAATCAAGCAAATGCCCACCAAGCAAAACAAGGTCAAAGATCATTGCAGGGAAACGACTAACAAGGACACTTGGGTAGAATTAGTGACTAAGAGAATTTCATACCATTATTAATAAAACACAGCCGTGAGGCAAAGTACTGGAACAAATGAAAGATGTCTGTGAGCAGCTAATGGCATTCAGCCAGCCCCTGGCTACTAAAGCACGGAGAATGCATGAGGCTGGGAATAATATTTTGATGGATTATATAAGTGCCCTTTTGGACCTCACAAGAATTCCTGATCCTACAAAACCACAGACTCAGACGGTCCCCGATGTAAACAACCCAACAAGAATCAGTGCCGGCTACAAACAGATTAGTCATCAGATCTTTCTCCCAAGTCAGCATAAAAATGTGAAAATACACAATGAATGCAATCTCCTTGAAAATGTGTTTCTCTTGGTCATACATCATTCATTATCCTTTAACCATGAAAATGGCAAATGGAAGAAGACTGACTCAGCATTTGAGGATCAGGAATTGAGTATCAGGAGCTCAGTGAAGTCCAGCATGGAAGAGTGATAGGATGCTACCTGTGCAACAACTCCAGCTGTGAAATCTCCTCGCTGCTAAATATTCCTCAGTCAACTGTCAGCTGTAGTAAATGAACATGGAAGTGTTTATGAACAACAGCAACTCAGCCACAAAGCGTTAGGCCATGCAAACTGACGGAGCGGGTCAGAGGATGCTGAGGTGCATAGTGCAAAGAGGTCGCTAACTTTCTGCAGAGTCGATCTCTACAGACCTCCAAACTTCATGAAGCCTTCAGATTAGCTCCAGAACAGTGCACAGAGAGCTTCATGAATGAGTTTCCATGGTTGAGCAGCTGCATCCAAGCCAAACATCACCAAGTTCAATGGAAAGCGTCGGATGCAGTGGTGTAAAACACGCCGCCACTGGACTCTAGAGCAGTGGAGACACGTTCTCTGGAGTGATGAATCACGCTTCTCCATCTGGCAATCTGATGGACCAGTCTGGGTTTGGTGGTTGCCAGGACAACGGTACTTGTCTGACTGCATTGTTCCAAGTGTAAAGTTTGGTGGAGGGGGGATTATGGTGTGGGGTTGTTCTTCAGGATCTGGGCTCGACCCTTTAGTTCCAGTTAAAGGAACTCTGAAGACATTTTGGACAATTCCAGCTCCCAACTTTGTGGGAACAGTTTGGAGCTGGCTCCTTCTTCTTCCAACATGACTGTGCACCAGTGGACAAAGCAGGTCCATAAAGACCTGGATGACAGAGTCTGGTGTGGATGAACCTGACTGGTCTGCACAGAGTCCTGACCTCAACCCAACAGATAAACATACTCCTAAACCTTGTAAACAGCCTTCTCCGAAGAGTTGTTGCAGCTGTTATAGCTGCAAAGGGTGGACCAATGTCATTTTGATCCATCCATCCATACACACACACGGAGAGAGAGACAGAGCGCTTTGGTATACTCAAACCCCCCACCCCAAGCAGAAAAAAAGCAGTATTATGACCTTTCTTTTTTCTTCTTCTTTTTTAAAATGCTAGTCTGAACCTGTATTCCCCACCTGGTCTAAACTGAATTGATTCAAGGGACATATAAATTTAAGCCATAAAGCCTCTGACCTGCTGTTCATGGTGCTGGGAAGTGTTGCCCTCCTGCTCTAAACGGGACAGCCCATCTTCCAGCTCCTGCCCTTGCAGCAGTTCCTGGTCTGCTGGTCCTGGAGTAGACTGAACTTCTGCCTCTAGATCAGAAGTGGGGCTCCGGCTTGATTGCCATTCTTCTGCACCAGCCTCGTCCACACTACATCACAGGTGTGGGGTCAGTGAGGTGGACAAGAAAGAACAAACAAGAGGACAGAGAGAAGAAGAAAAGTAAAGAATAAAAATGAGTGCACAGCAATGCTGGACCGATGATGCAAAATGTAACATTTAATTAAATGGACAGTCCTTGGCTGGAGCAGGCAAAATAATGGGGAAAAGAAAAAAAAAATTAGAATAATAAATTAATCATTAAAAAAAAAAGCAGAAATGGATTGCGAGGCCAGCAGCCGACGATTGCGCACAGCAAAGAGGTGTAGCTTGTACCTTGATTATCTCTTTGCTTTGGTTTGCCTTCTGGTGATTAGAAACTCACCTGAAGAGAGGGCGGCCAAAAGGGGAGTTTTCACAGGTTGCCAGTTCGGGGGGAATGACCCTGCACTGTGAATCAGAGTGCTCAGCAAAGACAAAGCTGTCTACTGGGAGTTCATCTCCTGCACTGGCAACCCACACTGCACTGAGGGAAAAAAAGGACATGGCGTTTACCACAACACCTCTGGTGAGGGTAGAGACAGGAAGAGTGAGAGGAGGAGGGAGGAAGGAGGGGGTGGGGCAAAGAAAGAGACAGCAAGAAAGAGAGGAGGCAAGCGAGGGAGAATATATGAAGAGAAGAGGGTTGCTAGAAAGGGGTTACAGAGGTCGTTCTCTGGTGGGGCAGGTGATGTGCATGTCCAGAACATTAACTAAAAAGTCCAAACTCCACCCATCCATCTTCCACACCTCCATAATCCTATACAGGGTCACAGGGGTCTGCTGGAGCCTATCCCAGCTCCAGTCCAAATTCCAATTTCATGTTTAACCTGGGGAAGATCTTGAATAGTTGTGGTCTTAGTTTGATGTCTGCGGTGATGAGTTTCCACAGTGTGCGTGAACTTGCATTAGGAGGAGGGGAGATGGAAACAAAAAAAAAAAAAAAAAGTCGCTGCGTGAACGGTCTCATGTAACGTCACAGTGTTGGCCACCAGCTCCACGAACGAAGAAGTCCACTGACGTTCTGCATGTCAACTCTTCCCTGAGCTTTTCTTTCACTTTATGAACATTACATTCAAGGATAAATGTAAAAATGTAGGAACAAAAACAGACAACTGAGGGAAACATGATCAAAGGAAAATGTATTAACACCTGACAAAACGCAAGCAAAATAATAGTTTATTACTAATGTTGCACCTGGATTGGGCTGAAATTAGCTATAACCACTACATGAGGAGGAACAAATGTGCATTTTCTTAGCAATCAAATGTTAGATTTTCAGTTCTGCAGTGAGACTTCTCTGTGGTTAGAGCCAACTTGTAAAACCAAACAACCAGCTCTCTGGAATGATGACGTGAAGATAAACGTACCCTGTGTGCGTTGGGCTGGCACTCTGTGAGGTAGGTATGTTTTCAGCTTCATCTGTAGGTGGTGCTGAGTTAGAGTTCAGGCTGGGATTTCCAGCATGAGTATCACTAGGGGTCTCTGACGGGGCTTGAGCATCTGCAGAAACCTGGCTGTGTGTTTCTGGACTGGGTGGCACTGGGGACTCCTGGTCCTGGGCGCGAGCCTGCGAGTCAAAGTCAGTCTGGGACTCTGGGGTAGGTTGTGGATCAGGAACAACAGGTACACTGTCTGAATTTGGTTCTGGCTTTGTCACCTCCACCTCAGCTTCCAGCTGATTCACAGTCTGTAAGACAACCACATAAAACACTTTAATAAAGCTTAAATGTTTTTTTTCTGGACTTTGACACAAGACGATAAGCTGGAATCATAACCATCAGTCTTTGAAATTTGTCCATTCTTTAATGTAGAAATACAACCCCAGGTTAAACAGAAAAAAAAAAGATGGGACGCTGTCTAAAATATCAAGAAAAACCGAACACAATAATTTGGAACAGAGAATAAAAACAAAACTAATATTTATAGTTAGACATTTTACTATTTCATGGACTATATTGGGTCATTTTAATTGTGATGGCAGAAAAACACTTAAAAAAAACAAAAAAAAGTTGGAACATGGGCAGCAAATGGCAAGAAAAGTAATCAATACAACTAAAGAAACACAAGGAGCATTTTGCAACTAAATAACTTAATTGACAACCGATCAGTGACACGACTGAGCACAAAAGGACCGTTACAGAGAAGCGGAGTCCTCAAACCACACCCATCTTGATTTTATGCTGCAGCTCTAACTTGGTCCACGCCACCCAGTTATAAAACAAGAGTTATTCAAAATATGATAGATCCACACTATGTGGACAAAAGCATATGGGTGCACCTGTTAACTAGTGAAGTCAGGTCCATTACAATGGGTGTATGAAACCAACTACCTGGCCATGCAGGCTTCACTTCAAACATTTTATATCGAATGGGTCATGAAATAGGTTTCCAAGGCCAAGCAGCTGAATGCAAGTTTCATGATGTGAATCACACGTCTGTTTGGCAGATGGGTGGGTCTGGCTTTGGTAGATACTAGGAGAACATGACCTCGCTCACTGCACTGTGCCAACTGTAAAGTTTGGTGGAGCAGGAATCTTTTTTTTTTTTTCCCTCCAGGATTTAGACTAGGTCTCTCGTCTCTAGTATGGGGCAGTTTGGGAAAGGTCTTTTTCGGTTCCAACATGACTGTGGCCCAGCGCACAAAGCAAGAGCTACAAAGACAAGGTTTGATGAGTTCTGTGTGGAAGAACTTTACATGCCCAAACAGAGGCGGCCCCCTTAAGCCCATCGAGCACCTTTGGGATGAACTGAACAGGACTGTGAGCTCGGCCTTCTTGTCCAACATCAGTGCCTGATCTCAAATTCCAACAGAAACACGGACATCTTGCAGAAAAGCTTCCAAGAAGAGTGACCTGTTACAGCTGCCCAAGTGGGACCAACCAACTAGTCAGGGATCAGACTACTTTTGAACATTAAATATACATTCTTACCTCTTCATGGTGCAAGTTTGCTAGTTTCTCTCGTGCTGCTCTCTCCGTCTCTAATCCTACATCGTATGATGTGTGCGTCGCCCATTCTTCCGCCACCTAGGAGAACGAATAAAACCTTCGTGTGATTTTCAGTGTTGGAGTTAAAAGAATAATTCTAACTGTATGTCAATTATCACTGAGCAAAGGAAGAACAATGAAAAGGTTTTTCCATTATTTCAAACATGCATATTGTTTATTTCTTTTGTAAACTTGTCAAAAGGCTTTGCCCCTCAGGAGATGAATACGCCTTTTACTGATGGACAAAGACCATCTGTGAGGCTGATGACAGACCGCCAGGCGGGCTGAACTGTCCGGGCAGGCCCGTTCGCAGCTGAACCTCAAACAATGAGTCCCCTTCTTCTGTCCTCATACCAAAGGCTCACTTCGCCAAATTGTTATTCAGTCCAATAGTCATTTGCACATAGAGCCTGGTCCAGAAGTATTTGGGCAATGACAGTTTTTTCTTTTAATTGTTTTGCCTTTCTGCACCAGAAAGGCAAAAAAAAAAAAAAAAAAGGAAATTGATTTAAATTGTAGAATTTCAGATTTAATTCAAGAGATTTCAAAAGACAGCAGAATTTATCATTTAGAAATTAAAGCCATTTTAACCAAACCACTTGAATTTATTATGATATCAGGATATGGCAGCTACATGACTGGAGCTACTAATATCCTAGGAGATGTTAATCCCAGTGGACGAGGATATTATTACGCCATTTAAAAAAACAAAACAAAACAACATTAATATATAGCCCCCTTACAGAGCCAAGTCATTCTATTCTGCTGTGAATGACACGGAGGTGGAATTACGTAATATTTTGTTCCACAGCCCATACACCACCTCTGTACCGCCTTGGGGAAAAAGTAACGCAGAGTTAACAGTGACGAAATTCCAGCTGGTGGCGGGAGACCATGATTTCACATAAAAGTTGTGAATTCAAAACTTTAGGGCAACTCATGCAACTTCAATGAGTTGCACAAGGCACCAACTCCTCCTGTTGCACATGTTAAATCATGTCCAAGTGAGCCAGATGCTTGGTTTGTACAAAATGTATGACTATCCATTAAAAAGGTATTTTCTATGTGTGTTGAGTTGCGTTGTATGTCATTTATTTATTTATAAATAAATAGATTAAAATTAAATACACTCATCACTGATGAGCCCTTTTAAACATGTATACAAGCAAATACTTGACGTTTTAGTTGACATTATTATATAAAACATAAAAGATTCACATCTCTGATCAAAGGCTATGTGTGTAAAGGTTTACCCGGAAACTGTCCAACAAGATAACGATCCTACGTTTTCTATCTAATCTACCAAACAAAGCCCAAAGACATAACAGGGAGGGTTTTAGACCCTGATCTGGATCCTACTGAACTGTTACTGAGTGCTTTAAAACAAGTTGAACATAAAAGGAAACCCTCAAATAACTGGCAACTGAATGACTTTTGTATGCGAAAGTGTTCAGAAATGTCAGCGAGCTCATGTCAGGAGAAAAAAATGTTCAACACCCCCAGGAAGTTATTCCCTCTTAAGAGTACAGCACCGACATCTGAGGCAGATGGTGTTCTACAAAAGAAATTGAACATATATTGATATACTTGTTGACTTTTTCAATACCTCTATTGATGTTCTTGTTGAATAAATGATTGACATTCCAAACTTGCAAAGTAATATACTGCATTTATGTCACCTCTGCAGGCACTGTGAAAAGTTTCAAATATTTCATGTTCAAACATTTTAATCTACAATTTTCATGCCCATGTGTTTTCAAATGAGTCTACGTTTCCTGTTCAATAATGTCTATCTTGCTAAAAAGGTCACTGAAGAGCATGACCCTTTACAACTGGCACCAAATCTAAAAATACAGTCAACCGTCCCACACTGGGTCAGCTACGGTGATGAATGAGTGCCGCTATTATTTTTGCCTGCTACTAAATGACTTCAAGGTTTTGTGGCAGGAGCTGTAAGACAGTCAGAGGGAGATCATGTCCAGAATCGTGTAAGTGTGTGGTGTGCACATGCTAAATGAATGAGTGACTTGGAGAAGAGTAAAAAGAGAAAAACTTCAGCACACCTTGTCTTGTGTGGGGTCCTGCTCTGGTTCGTTGCCGTCGGGCTCCTTGTCCTGGACAGACGGACCTGAGCCAGACAAGTTCTGCTCTGAACAATACACATGTTGATTAGGGTACCTGAAACACACACAGGGACATTTGTAAGAAAAATCCCCGCCTTCACTCAAAATGGAATAAGTGCCAACACACACAAAAAAAAAAAAAAAAAAAAAAGATTAAAATGGTCGGAATTAAAAGCGCAACAACAGGACTTGGGAATGCTGTTCAGAACAAGTTCCACTGTGGTGCGCGGTTGTTGGTAGATGTAGAAGTGAACAGTAAAAAAGACAAGTCACGACAAGTTGTAACAAGACAAAGACTCAAAGACCATGAGAAGACAAAATGTCAAGACTAAATGATTTAATGTGATAAGCTGTCAACATTAGCAGGAAAGTGTTATTTGGAGAAGATGCAGTTGTTCAATAGTTCAGATCAATATAAGACCCCGAATAAAGAGTGAACCCCAACCTGCTACATCCGCTGAGGCTCCCGCTGTGTTTTCTTATCTTGCTTGTTGTGTAACTCCATATACTGTACATCTGAGCAGTTCAGGAGTCACAAATGAGGACAAAACAATATGCATCTTCCAACATGGCAATTTTTCACAAGAGTGCAATGCAGCATGACGACACAATCCTAAACCGTGTACGCTTAGAGCCACATGTGCCAATGATTTTATTTCTTTTGCCAATATGCTGGAGGATTATAAGTATAGGTACAGAATAAACGGGCTTGGTATATCATGAAATTACTGATGCAAAACCCTGATTTGGAGAGTGACAACACCTATAAAATCAACTACTGTCACATGTAGAAGATACAAAGACCCGGATCAGCTATAAAGCACCTTGGCCGTCTCATTTCTCTCAGTCAAACGTAAATGTCAGGCGGCAGCAGGACACATGGAGACTCGTGTTAACACCCTGTCAGCATGGCTGTCAGGAGGGAGATGAGCGCTGAGCGCACATGGCCACAACCACTGAGCGACGACCATCTCTGGGAGTCAGTTTTCTGCCACTCCAGAGGGGCTTCTCCATCTGTATCCTACCGACTAACATTTGGGGCAACTAAATGATTAGACAACAGATTGCAACATCCATTGCAATGCTTACGGACTTTTGCAGGAGCTGTGCTGCAACAAAATTCAGTAAAGCATAGAAAATAATATGTGGCGCATTTATTCCTTAAAGTCTGATACAGGTTGTCAAGGACATAAATGCCAGTTGTTCTGATCTCCATGAAGGAATAAATATGTACATATGATCACAACTACTGTATGTCAATTTTAGCATCCTTTTTCCATCAACTGCATAAAAAAATGAAATTGTGAAAAGAAGGATGAAACCACCAAATGTTCAAATTTCCATCTTCGTTTTCCCCAGTTTCACGTCTTCTTTAAAAAGGTCACTCTCCATGAGATACCAATACTCCCATCCTGTGATATATAATAAAAAATAGCATTTCATTCACACTTCAGCGTTGTTTCCCACATCCTCCCAACTCAAACTAACATCCAATCAATCTGCATTTGACCAACAATTAGTGCCACAACTGAAACCTATGTCCCGTTAACTTTTTGGAGGACATGCAGTCTCACAGCTGACTGTTAGGCATTTAAATAAATGCGCTGAAAATGAAGTCAGGCCGTTCCCAAACAGAAACATCCAATTATCTCCAGGAGGTAATTTGCACTGCCATGACATACCAAAAGACCTGTTCTTTCAATTGCATAGTCAACCTAAACATTAAAACATTACCTTAATGCTCCTGCTTGCCCACATTTGATTTATTTTGTTAAAATCACCACTGACCTGGTGAGATATATGGTTGGCAACCATGTGCTGATGCAGCCTCTAAGTCAGAATGGTGTGTGTGTGTGTGTGTGTGTGTGTGTGTGTGTGTGTGTGTGTGTGTGGTGGGAGGGGGGTATTTTGGCTGGCTACATGAACAAAGTTACATCGCCTACTAATGATCCACAAATTGATAAAATAAAAATAAAGTAAAGTCATGACATCACTGCTTTTACTGAACCAAGAGTGAACATAAAGTTCAGCAACATAATTTATTTGACACATCAACAAATGTACTTTTAAAATTCCTTAAACGTTAACTATAAGTAACCTGTAAGACTTTTGTGACACGTTAAAAAATACAAAAATAATATACTGAAACATCCGAGAATGTGTGCAGTAAATTAATATTTTATTTGAGCTTCTTTCCATCACCATTCTGAGCTCAAAACCATTTATAAATGCTCAAATCAAGTTTTGAGCATTTATAAATAGTTGATGCATTGGCGGAAACCCGGCGTTTCACACGTGAATCTAGCACATCGCCTTCCTTTTTACATATGTGACGCAGGGTGGCGTGTTGAGCTGGCCCCACGAATGACTCGCCTTGACGGGTAGACTTAACCACGTCAGGTCAGCTCTAATGTAAAGAGAACTAATGCAAGGTGGCGAGTCGTGGGAGGGGTGAGTTCATTACGTAACCTGAGTACAACCCGTCAGGGGAGGTTTTTTATTTTCTATGAAATAAGGAAACAGGTGATGGGAGTAAGGACAGCAGGAGGCCACAGATATTTGCAAGATGAATAACTGGGGAGACATGGAGATCTGCGACCTACTAGGCCTCGGAGCCGAGGGCGCCATAAATCGGCGTATGTCAGGAATAACAAAAGATGATCTATTATTTGAACAACTGGCCACAAAAATGACAAACCGGGGCTTTGCAGAAGCAAAATCCAGCCAAAGAAACGCTCATCCTCATGTTCAATCACCCTTGTTTTGAAAATTACACCTTCAGTCAACGTACTTCATCCTACTACTGTAGGGATCACGTCATTCTACACGCCCACACATCTGACGTTATGTCACGCAGACAACGGCTCCTGACTTGCCTTTCCAACCCTCAACTCACCTTCAAGCACGGGGTGGCAAATAACACGCCTTGTGTTTATAGTACCTGGATGATAGGTAATATAAACGCAATATAAACGTTTGTATTAGCTGGATGATGAACGCGTGTCCAGCTTTAGCAGGAACCAATCTAAAAATGCCTAATTTATAAAACTACAGAAGTGGACACATGGCAGCATTGCTTTCACAATAAAACAGATAAATATACTTAAAACACATAGAAGACATCATCCTGCCACAATTCATTGTTTCTGATCCCCAGATTTACCTCCAGAGGGGCTGGTATCAGAGTGTCTGTCATCATTTCTTGAACATTCTTCCACAGGTTTTAATATCTGAGAAGATTAGATCCTGTGTGCCTGTTTGTGTGCCTATATCTAAATGTTTTCTTCCATATCAAAATCTCTTGCCCCACTTTGTTTATACAAAAGTAAAATATAAATATGCATGGGGGGGGGGGGGTGCCATGACCTACTTTTCAGTCAAAACAGTTATGTAACAGCAAGAATTATAGCTTACAAATTAGGGAAATACTGGAAATACTGACCAGCAAATGTGGTAAATACGTTACACGCGAGCAGTAATGAAGGAAGACAACTGATGACTCAGCAATCTTAAAATACTCTCTTCCTCATTCAGTCTCTTTCCACATTTCCTGTCCTACTTCTCGGTCTTTGAGCTCCACTGAGCTCCAATGACAACAAAAGGCCCCTTTAAAAAGGGAAAAAAAAAAGTTTAAGATTATTACTTTAGTTAAATGCACAGACACTGTCTACATGTCCTAATGCCCTGTCCGCACGGGTTCTGAGCAGACAAAACCCCTGATCTTTCCTGTTGTCTTTGTGACTATTCAGAATCAGTGGACACTGTGCAGCCCTGTCAAATCAACTGTACTGTAATAGCCGACTGGGTTGACAGAGCTCAGACAAAATCTACAGAGACAAAAACATGAGAATTAATCTTCCCACAGCAAGTCAAATCTTATCACCAGCTGCACTGCATGCAAAATGCCATTACTGCTCTCTGGCAGGATGTTTTCATGGTGGCTGAAAATATTCTGAGGCACCTTTGGGTCCAAGCTTTTCCTTCCCTTTCCTAATTTATACCAATACCCCAACATCAACAAGAACCACAAGAGTTTTTGCTTCATCATTCTGCCGTCTTATACAAAGTCGTCTCTGTCACAGCATTACGCTGCAACAAATGCTGTAAATAACTCGAGTCAAAGCAGATTAGCTGCTGTCTTTCCATCTCCTGACCTGAATCTAATGCCAACATCTTGCTCTCTGTTGCATAAAATCTCTCTCCTTCTCACTTTGACACACATACACGCGATTTAAAACACTGTAGTTTATTTGCACAGATCCTCAATTGTCCTAAAATAAGAATAATAAAAAAAAGCATCAGCTGTTGCCACATAAAAAGATGATATTGAATTAAAAGACTCATTCTGGAGACCAAGTTCAGACATAATTCTTTGATACAAGACGCGAGGAGCTTGGGAGTGAAGTTAAGTAGACGAGGCAGACAGGGATCACAGCATTATGATGTTTAGGCCTCGTCCAAGTTCCCTTTTTAAATCAGGCTGTCAATTTGCACAATCGCATGCATTAAAAAGGAGTTTTAAAAAAAAAATCTCAGCCCCTTTCTCCCAAAGGGATTTATTTTCTATTGAAAATACATCACTCCAGCATGGAAATCTAATAAGTTTTACATCCACATGCCTGATAGAAAGAAAAGGGAGAAAGAGCTGAGGAAACAATCCAGAAACCACGTGGGCAGAGGAGAAATGTGGGGCAGGGAGATGTGCCAGGGCTTGCCAGATAAAGTAGGCCAGCGCATCTGCCCAGCAGACAAAAACATGCCGTCATATGGGGGGGTTACACAGCATAAAAAGCCCTGCCTTAAGAGGACCGACTGAGTGCGCGCAAGTTTGCATGTGCGCTCGACTTTTCCTTCACACTGCAGAATGAAATAATGTAGAGCAGCAGTTTGGTCTAAAGCCTGCTGATCCTCCATAATCCCATCTGCTGGTGCGTCCTCACAGCAGCCAGGACACAGGCTGAACTGGCAAATAGCTGTCTTGCAGTTCTTGAACTGCCCCCAACAGCAAGCAAAACGACTACCATGTCACCAAATTACTCAGTGCTTCAGTGCCGACTTGCTTTATTGGAGGAGAAGAAGTAGCAATAGATTTCATCTCCCAACCAGAAAATATGACTGACACCATCGTACAGGCCTGGACAGCATCACAAACGATAATGTGACTGCGGATTACTTCATTTTTCATCTCTCTTCTGTAGATCAGAGAAAGTGTTGCAGCTGACTGAGGATTTTCTACCAACCAAATAGTGGCAGGATGAACAAGAATATGACCGAGAGGGGTTTAAAAAATATGAAGTGCCCTTGATTTAATAAATAAACCAGCATTTTTAGACAGCATGAATAATTTTATTATTATTCTATAGAAATTTTCCTTGTATTTACTTTAACCATGTTATTATAGTCCATTATCTAAACCTACCACACTGTAAAAAAACACGTTTCTGCTTTTACATTTGTATGAAAACCAGGAAACGCAACTACAAGCCGTTACTCTCTGGTGCTACTTTTAGCACAGATGGACACGCACAGCGCTACAGTGGCTGTTAGTTTAGTGATGAACATTATGATTTGCACTGAGAACTCATGAAGTAACCTGTAGTCACTTCAAATTCAGACCCTTATACAGAGTCCATTCACACACAAACACACGTGCACACCCACCAATTCCATATCAATTCTTGTGTTACACATTCTTTGACATTTGTATTTCAAAATAAAAATCCCAGCAAACATTAATTAAGAAATTTGACATGCATATTCATCTGATGCACATCTGATTTGATTTATTGTTTTTAACCCAGAACAGCTACACACCTTTATGGCCAATATGCTGGAACAAGATAAACCATGAACTGGTACAAACTACTAGACCCTGACACAATGCAACCACTTGATCCTGTTTCTATTTAAAGTCAGATCCAGTTTTAATCCAACACCTGGGTAGATTCAATATATCGAAAGGTCATAAGCACATAAAACACTTAGATATTTGTAAAGCATGTTTGCTTTATTACTCCTTGACGCACACAACTTCTTCAAAAAGTGCACAGAAGGCCGTCGGTAGCAGGACTCGCACGCCTCTGTTTGACAGCCTGTTTTTGGAACAACAAATATGTGAAGTCACCAGCAGGAAGAAAGACTGGAGCTCCTGTTGAGTTAACAAGTCTGCAGCCCACTGACAGAAATCACATTTTCCATCAATGAACACAACTGCAGATGAAAGGGAAGTGCATGAACACCACCTAAACTAAACTAACACCTAAACTAAAACAGCAGCAGCAGCTGTAGAGTTGGGGAGCTTTCAAAACTTAAGTGAAAACCTGACCAGGAGATCAGCAGAGGATCTGAGAACACACAACATGGTTTCATGCTTGGTTTTTTTCTCCATCTTTTTATCCCCATATGTTTTCTTTAATAAAAAACAAAATGCATGTATTTGCTTAGTAAAAAGCAACACAATTTCCCCCAATGTCATACACCCGGCTGACCTTCAACAGAAGGGTCCCCCAATAAGATCCACGTCCTCCTCAAGGTTTCTTCCCTCTTCAGGGGGAGCTTTTCCTTGCCACTGTTTGGCTTAAAGGTTTTTCTCCCACTAGGGGAATTTTTTTTTACTCGTTTCTTTTAATATTTACTCAGGAGCCACGATCTGGGTCTCTGAAAAGCACTTAGAGACCATTTACATTGTAATAGACACTATATAAATAAAATAGAATTGAATGTATGTGATGTCATACTTGTATGTAATTAGTTCTCCAACAACTATGAAAGGGAAAAAAAAAGAAAATGCTGAAATCCTGTGGATGTGTGTAACGAATGTCATTTCTCTTTGGGGAGATGACCTTTCTGTTATTTCACTTTTTTGTGTCGTATACTTGGAAATAAAAATCAATAAGCTGGTAAGTTGTAATTAATTTTCCCGCACGAGGACAATCATAACACATAAACTGATGGTTAATGTAACTGCAGAAAACAAAATTTCATTCAAATATCAAGCTTAAATTTTGACTTTAAAATGATGGAAGGTAGAAGAGTCTGAACACCAGTTTTTATGATTAAATCT
The DNA here is from genome assembly GCA_014839995.1 of Xenentodon cancila. Lineage (NCBI taxonomy): Eukaryota > Metazoa > Chordata > Actinopteri > Beloniformes > Belonidae > Xenentodon > Xenentodon cancila. Next base: position 23,719,692 of record CM026206.1, read on the forward strand.
CACTTTACAGCTCCTCGTTTATTAGCTCTGATATTAACTACTCATTCCTCTGACGTTGAGCTCCACAGAGTATGGCACTGGGAAGCATTGCACCGGCCCCAGTCAGACAGGGATCAAAGAGGCTTGGGAATGTGACATCAGGAACAGCAGCCCAGGACAATGGGACTGAAGGACGCAGCCATGTGACATAATGCAGTTTGATAGGAAGAAGCCACTGTGCCGGTCAGGGTTAGTGTAGGTTAAGTGTGTATACATACCAGTATGTGCATTTTTATAAGCATGTGTGTGTTGGATGTGACCGCAGAAGAACAAAACCTTGTTACTCAATGTGCCAAAATCCTGCAATGTGGTTAAACAATCACACTAGCCTCACACACGCCAGTATAAATAGCAACCTCCTAACAAGCAGTGGCACCGTGCTATTTAAAATGGCACGATAGCTGTGTTTTTCTTTGTTGGGGCTGGTTTTAGAATATAAGAATGCAGAGCAGCCATATAGTAGCAATGTTGAATTTACTCCATGTATAACAATAAAACAAGACTTCTGAATTTGATGGTCTTCAGCTGCCTACATGCCAGTAATTTAACCATTTTGCTCTCAGTTGGAGAAGTAAGTCTGATGGCACAGGGGTGCCTTTATGTACAGCCCCGACAGACCCTGCCCTCAGCACACAATGTTCTTTAGTCACTCTTTGTGTCCACTATTGACACGGCCCCCCCGTCTGGGAACTGGCCTGTTCAAGACGGTGAACATGCACAGGCACAGAGTTCAAAATCTATACCCTACCAACAAGGAATCACAGCAAAGGAAAGAAAGATGAAGAAAAAAAAAAAAAAGGCTATGGTCCCATGCACATAAAGTTCATGCATGGAAGCTGGTTGGTGGCTACAAAAACAGTCAGAAAGAAGGGGAATGGGAGGAGAAGAAACCAGAGCATTTTCAGAGAGGAATAAAAATACAGTCTGAGTGCAGAACGAAGCATATGTAATCCAGTAATATTGTTTTGTTTACCGTTTACACAATATTCAAACAAGGAAAAACTTAAAATGAAAGCTAAGGTGTCCAACACTGGTCTAGGATTAAATCCATCCTCTTCCCTGTGCCGTACCCTCTGCCCACGCAGGTAATCACGTGCTTTAATACCACATTAGCCTTCTGACGTAGGTCCCCACCTTTAAAACGTCGCTCTCTCCATCCTCTGTATACTGTTCTCTAATTCAGTAAACACTAGTATATTCTTTCAAGCCTCTGTCAGAGCCTCAGGCTACTGGCCCGGATTCAGCTCTCACCACAGGACGACTAATTCCAGGAAAAATACAAAGTTCCTGGTGTGCAGAGATGGAAGGAGGTGTCGTTGGTTATATCAGAGTGAACACATACAAATAAAATCTACACTGCAAAAATAACCTTTTAGAAGCCGTGGGACACTTTTGGAGCACGACTCAGAGAGCATGAGATATTACTTAATACATCACACTTCAAATGAGAGAACCGGTTTCTCTTCCGACTGAAGTAAGTAAATAAAAAAAACAAGGTGATCTCCCAACTAAAGCTGAGGATTTTCAATCCCTTTTATCTGGCATTAGAGCTAGTTTAGACACCCAACTCTCTTTCCTTTGTCAGTCATAATAAATAAAAATACATCACCGTGACTTCTGAACACCTTCTGTGAGATGAGGAAAACAAACACCAGCACCAAGCTCCATGATCAACTGCATTAAAAGCACATTTTAAACCCAACTCACTAAAAGTGCTTTGTTAGAAATATAAATTAATACTTTTCATTGACCACCTGGCCCATTAACCAAACAGTGAATCTCCAGGGAGTTTTGGCTTGGTTTTAGCAGCTGTGACGCGTCACTGTGATCCGTCTAAGCGGCCCGGAAGAACACGCTGCGTCCAGTCCAGCTCCTAACATTCATCTGGAGCTGCAGACCCCCACATTCAAACCTCTTGCTTCTATGACAGTAACACAAGCAAAAACTGGCTAAAACAGTAAATCCTGGTTTTTATTTGCACATTTCAGAGCATGAACAAGCAGTTTTTTTAAAAGTAGGTTAAATGTCATGTTTGTTTTGAAAGATAACCCTTAATACGTCTCTTTAGCCTCATTCCACTCTCGTCCTGACAAGCTAATCAATGTTCATTTGTATGCATATGATGGACAGAAGAAACATGCGCTCATCACATAGCCCTCAGATTAGAGTTGAGAAAAAGCAAACAGTCCAGCGAGGTGGTTCCTTGATAAGCTGGAGTATGAATGTAGTGCAAGATCTTCAGTGCATGTCTTTATTTTTTTCCTCTAATCTGAGATTGTTTTATATTACGGGACAACAATTTAGTGTTTGGTAAAATCTGACGCAAATTCATGATGACTTCCTTAAAACCTCCACTGCATTGTTATGAATGATTTGCAAAGGGAAGGAAGAATGACCTAACTTTCAGACAAATGGCAAAAGGTACTTAGGTGCTGTGTCTAAGAGGCCAACGCAACTCTTTCAAACTTCTTTAAAGTCGGAAACAAAGCAGATCATTTAATGGTGTCTTGACCAGAAGTGACCAGCTAAGCAAATCACGGGATGCAGGGTGCGACAGTGCACCCGTCACCGGAAAACTGGTCTTCGCTACAAAACGACTTTCATCTCATCACGCCGCTGCGACCTGTGCATCACGTTGCTCAGTGACATCACTACAGTACATGGTAGTTGTAGTCTGTCATGAGATTCTTCGCATACTAAGAGTCAGTCCACACGCTCCTCATCCTTTCCCCCACCTCTGCCGGTATCCATACAACTTCCATACCAAGGTCAAGGATGAGCAACCACTTTGGTCAAAACTAAAATTAATTCTTAAGACTTCGGAAAAGGCAGATGTGTCACAAAGACCCTAAAAAAAAAAAAAACCAGAGTAAAAGGAAATTTGCATTTTAGTAACAGGACATTTAAAAAAGTTAGATCTTAATTTCACAGCATCGTTTTAGGAAGAACAAAAGAACAAAAGATTTTTTACAACAGAAAACTTGTTGTAAAAGTAGGATACTTTACAGTTACTGAAGTCATGCCGAACAATAAAAGCAATCTAATTTTTGTTTTGCTACAGAATTCAAAGAAAGTTTAGGATCTTTTAAAGTGAAGTAAATAACACTGCAGTAGACCACAGCGTTACGTGATACAACATGCGAGTTAGACTGGTCCGATGCATAGTGAAAATCTTCCCCACACACGCATATATACAACCATTATCCTTGTAAACTTTATATTTTCTTCACCCTTAAGCTGCGAGCAGCACTCGGTAAGCACATTCAACCAATGCAACAATACCAAAACAGCCCTGCTTTTGAGTAGTGCGTGTCTGCGGTGGGTTGAGATGGTGAGTGGAACCCCCGAACAAGATCTCCTCTTCCTATAAATCAAGTCAACACCTCCAAAACAACTTGGACAAAGCTAAAACAAAAACTGTTGTGTACCCTTAAGGGGATCTGTGTTAAACCAGAAGCGACATCACACCACTTAGAGCAATTTAAACTAGGCTTGTAAAATTACATATAAGCCCAATCAAAAATGTTTTACAAAAATCAGGTTAGCCAGATTAAAAATCCGACTGACAAGACAAAGGTTTTATTCAGCCATCACACATATACTCATCATATTTTCTTAGTTTTGCAGCCTCACAGAATATAATCAAAAATCCTAACAGGGTAACTGACTGCAGAGTTATACTTAAGTGCCTAATATGGATGCACAAACTACTCGGCTTGTGACCAGAGTCTGGCGATTTTCAGCTTTTATGGCTCTAACAGGTGATCAGTCAGTTATTTCTCAATTACAAATAAGATTTTTATTTTCCAGTCAGGGAAAGCAGCATGGCACAACAAGAGGATGCAGTCGCAGATTCCAGCGAGCTTGTCTTTGAATTGGAAGTTTTTCAGTGTGAGTACAGAATGTTTAAAGTTAGGAATTTGAGGCCAGTAAGGCAAAAATAATCCTTAAAGGAACAACAACCCTCATTCAACACGTAGCATCGCCCTACTGGCCATGTCAAATTTGAAGACGCCCTCAAAGATGAAGCTGTTATAATTAAAGCCAGTGAAGACACACAGGTGTTGGGTTCTGTTATCTTCAGCTTCCTACATTCCCTGCAGAAATATCGAAGACTAGACCCCTTGCATCAGAGGAAGCAAGGTATACAGCATAGAGCAAAGCACAGAAATTTGGACAACACATAAAAGATTCCTGTTGTTGGAACAAAAAATGAAAACTGTGGAAGAGCTGGCACTGGTTGATCAGTTGCTTTTAGAGTCAAGAACAGAAGTTTCAGGAATTTATTACAACACCTGAAGCTAAAAAAACAAACACAACACCGAATCGGAGATACTTTCTTTATGTTAGACTGCCAGAACTCCCAAATCCAAATGAAAGCCAGTCCCAGTGCATCACGTTGTGTCATTACACACATTTTGCGAAAATATACATAGTCCCCTGATTTTAGCTGCAGCTTGCTTGTCTTGTTTTTGTCAAGGTTGTCTTAATCTCTGATGCACCTTGATATTTTTTAGATGAGGGAAAAAAAAAAACAAAACAGAAAAGTTAAAGACCTATAATCTAGTATGGTGATACTATAATTAGAGGTTCCAATGCTGATTCTGATATCTGGGCCTGCGGCCGAGCATATTGACAATTTTTAACGTAAAATAGCGCCAGACTCCCAACACAACTCTAATACGAGACAGGTCCAACAGGTCGTGTGTTACAGCGTAACCACCTGCCAACTCAAGACAGGACGTTGCACTACTCTCACAGAAACATGATGTGTGTGTGTGTGTGTGTGTGTGTGAAGGCCGAATAAAACTTTTGTCTGTGCAGTTGGATTTTTAATCTGGCCAACCTGATTTCTGCTCGATTTCAAGGAATAAATAACAATTGGTGTTCTGTAGGTAAAAATGACGTGGTTTGGGATGGTGCACTGACGTAAATACTCGAGTATCCAGATTCCCTACCTTTTGGCAGCATCTGTAACTATTTCCTATTTCACTATCCGTGTACCATCAACTCTAAGTGTAATTCCTTTTCTGTTGGAGTTTAAACAAATACTGCCCGAGAAACCTACAACATTTTAATTATTGGATTTCCAGAGACTGAAAGACTTAACTTGTTGCAAAAAGAAGAAATTGTAAAACTTAATTATGTCCAGTTTTTTTTTAACAGTTGAACGTTGAATCCAAACAAAAACCAATTGTTTATGGAAATGAGAATTCAAAAATTACAATTGTGTTCTTTGAACACAAACAATAACATCAGCACATCTCTAGCGCTAATCATGTTACATAACAATAATCTTCAAATGGCTTTTTAACTAATTAACTTGTGACACAGGGACAGAAAAAGATCAAGACGCTCTGAAGTGAGGATCTTATTAAAAATCCAATAAACAAAATTCTGTTTTTGTGGATATACATTATTTTGACACATACGAATGCATAAAGATGGAAAATCTTAAAAAAAAAAAAAGAAAAACAATTCATGACATAAAATGAACACATCCAGCCCAATACTCTGCAGCAAAGTTAACGTCTATACAAGGAGAGGCTAAAATGGCTGTGACAGTAAAGTATCACTACTGCATTAACTTGGCTCAAAATGTGCACGCTTATGTAAAGAATGTAAAAAAACCAAACGCACAGTTTCTGAAGCAGTGCTGAAGTCAACAGCCTGAACTGGCAGACTTTAAATGCAGTAAGATCTTTCTTGCTGACAGCACGAGTGACGGAGAAGCACGACACACACAGAGCACATTCAGCTGCGCCGCTCCGAACGCTGCAGCACAGAAATTCCCAGCTGAGCAGCCACAGTAGCTTCTAAGTAATGGTCAGAGTTAATATGGATTCACATACAAAATAAAGCATCTATACCAGAAAAATTAACATTAGTCCTGGTCTTTCAAGTGACACAGCGATGTTGCAAAACATTAGGTGAGTCATGATTGCACCCCCTCCCCCATTTACCACCAGTTTTCTAACACACAGTCCCTTTTCAATGCCTAAAAACACGGCTACCTTGGAAACCTGTGGTCTACTGCAAGGACTGCATTCCCATTTCTTGTTTCGCACCAGGACGTGTGAGAGCTGGCACGGGGGAGTGAGAGGCCAGCAGCAGCACGCTAAAAAGGATTTTGCATTAGTACTAAAGCTCGTGCAAGCTCATGCACAGTCGTTATTAGTTAGTTTCAGGTAGGTGAAAAAGTTCAGTGGGCTTAAATTTGGTTATTACCAGGAATTAAGGATGCCTTTTCCTGGCTTTACTATTATTTCTAGAGAGATTTATTGAATTTAACTGACTACTAATATGATAGTTATTCTGATCCTTTACCATCAAACAGTGTTTGTTGTTTCACTAGTGTTCAAAGGGCAGAGAAGAGCCTTCTTCTGCTTTAATTTTTTTTGTTCTTTAATTTCACAGCTTCAAAACCTAAAACTATGCAACATGTAATCTGTGAAAAAAACTCTATAGAACTGCGATTACTCTTTAAAGATAAAATGTTCAAGGGTTAGGTTATAGTCTCAACTGCAATATAGTTTGTTTTTTTAAGGCTGACTAGACATATGACCAAAACTATTTATATTTGTACGCTCCTGCACCACACAGTAATGGAAACAGCTTTACTTATTGATATCAGCATTACAAAGTCCTAATCCCTAGTACGATCGATAAAATATGAGCACTAAAATCTGTTTCCAACCCTATGCAGACACTGGCGGACAGCATCCCCATTTCTCGTTACCTACTGGGACGAGAGGAAGGTTTACACCGAGTATGAGGATATCATCACTACGTCCTGGGTTAAGACCTGTAATCACCCCTGGCTCTGTGCTGCTTCTATTTTCCTGGAAGCATAAAGGAGGAAACAAATGATGACTGACCTGATATGACATCAGGTTAAATGGGAGAGAGCACTAGTTGCAGTTTTACAAATTACTTGGATTTTTATCTCCTATAACTGATGATCCACCAAATGGACTCACATTTTTCAACCAAGAGAAAGAAACCCACTTTGGATATTGTCAAAAGTAGAGAGCATGAGTAGTTACAACAACACAATGCTCTCGACCAGAGGCCTGTTAGCTACTTATGAGTCACCGATCTGGATAAAGTTGGCAGTTATCTGGATTGTTAATCCAATTTGACAAACCCTGCATATTGTTACATGCTGCGTGACTATGAGATTAGGCAAATGTTTTTAAATGAGCAAGACCTCTGTCTGCACATGCACATTTAAAAACACCAGCTTTTATTAAGTGCACATGAACAAATTATATCAATTAACAATGCATATTCCCAATAGATGTCTGTAACAATTGTAAATATGTTTTATTTGCCTCCGTTGTACCTTTAAACACACTCATTCGAGTCGTCCGGTGCTTCTGATTTGTGATTGTTTTAACTAACACAATTTTAATTTTTTTTTTTTTTTTAATTAGCTGAAATGTTAAGAGAAACCTTTTCTTCTCTGTAATTTGTGTTATAGCCTCATATTAAAATAAAAAATACGTCACACGCGTTCATCTGGGTTTACGTCAGCTGCACAGACTGGACTTCAATTTCAACTTTGCCATGTGAAGCAGTGTAAATGGCACAAAAAAACAAACCCATATTAAAACAACAGTGACCCGAAGCCTTCAGATACAGGAAGAAAACCGCGTGAAACTGCAGTGGTTTGCTGTTTTTTTAGTATTTCTGGCTCAGGGTGGACGTCACCCCAACATATGCCATCGTTACCCAACTTAGATTAGCCAGCGGAGCTGCTGTTCAACAGCTGGCTTAGTCACCTACTAACCCAATAAAACCCGTCCACACAGCAGACTTTATCGGCCAAAACACCGTAAATGTCTTATTCTGCTTCACAAAACACACGGACCACCACGAGCCGCAACAGAACCGCCTTAGCTACGTAGCAGAGGTGATTCCTGTCACTAAAAACGTGATGACCGGCGAATATCACACCACCACACACGTCACCATTAAAATCCCCAGTTTTATAAGCGATATCTTATCATAGGTCGATAATGATATGAGATGATCTGTCGGGCCGAGCTTACCAGCACAGGAGAGCTACAACGAGGCACACCAACAAAACGCGCAGCCTCTTCATTATCTTCCCGCGGGGACCAACATCCTCGCTTTTTTGTTGTTTTTTTTTTTTTTGGCTTGTCTCTGATCTGTCGCAGCTACCTAACACATACAAACGCAAGCTTTATGTAAGCTGAGTGCTTGCTTTAATTAAACGTAAGCATATGAGTATTTTCTGTGCGTGAAGCCTCCACTTCAGAGACGATGTTTCTCATTGTGCGGAGCAGCTGTCCGCCTCTTTTTCAGCTTCAATAGCTGTTGACGAGCTCCTAGGCTACTAAGTTCCACCCTCGCCGTGACTTGGACCAATCAAATCAAGGTAAAGTGATAGCGTCCAATCACAAGAGTCATACCCGCCCCTCCTGTACTGAAGACGAGTTGGAGACTCTGGAGCAGGACGCGTCATGGATTTGATAACCAAGTACGCAATTTCTAGTTGTTTCACAATCATATGACGATTCAGCTCAGATGACAATTGTGGATACTTTTGTCCATGTCACGTTCAGATGTGCGTAGAGAGCGCTTGAGGAAGCCTAATTTTTTTTTTAACAGTGTGTACTTTTTTGTGTAACGTCTCAAAACGACCACACATCCTTGCAGGAAAATCTTCCTTTATTTGTTATGAATCACTCCTTATCAAAGTTAGGTGATTGATAAAGCACCGATCTACGGTTAACCTGCTCACTTGATTATTTTCATCAGGGTTCTCGTAATGGAAGTGAAAATATTTCACGAAATTCCAGGAAATATTATAGTAACATTGGATAGTTGTGTTTCCATGGTACTTTTAGAAAGTTGGAAGATAAAATAAAACAAATATTGGCACTTTCAATTGCTTTTAAATTTGACTTAAATACGACCACAGATCAGGTCAGGTATTGGTCATTTTGATAGTCTGAATCGGTTTAATTAGTTTCTTCTGACCCACGTGGTACCAAGGAACTCGATGTCCCGCTTTGCATTTCGGCAGAGGTTGAAAAATATGTTCCTATTATTAATTGAGTTGTTGGGTGTTTTTTTTTTGTTTTTTTTTTTCAACTGAGCCGTATCATTTGAGATGATAATACAGAAACGTAGACATAATAAATGAACTACAATCTGCGCTACTGATGATAGCAGCTAAATGAAATCAGTTTTTTTTAGCAGGCGGGGTCCTTGCGTCAGTATTTTAACATTTTAACTCAAGTCAACTTTTGGGTGAACACTAGAAACACTTCGGGGCTTCGCGTCGATTCGTTTCCAAGCAGCGGACACGCCGGTGTGGTTCTGTCGGAGTCTCGGGTCGACCATGGATCTCGTCCGCCTGTGGCTGTGCGCGCTGTCCGTGTTTGTGTCGCTGCTGCCGGACAGGTTTGCGGCGCTGGCTGCCTTCTCCCAGGCTGCGGACAGCGACTTCACTTTCACGCTGCCTGCCGGCCGAAAGGAGTGTTTCTTCCAGACCATGAAGAAAGACGCCTCGCTGGAGATTGAATATCAGGTCATGAGATCATTTGTGAAGCTCACTAACTGTGTTGTTTTTGATAAATGCAGCAGAACTTTACATTCTGTCCGCAGTTTCCACTGACGGATAACATAACGCACATGAACGTGTATGTTTCATGTTCTCTGTGGTATAACTTGTAAAATGTCATTAATTTAAACAAACCACATAACATCTGCAACGTTTTTCTGTTACGTTTAAGTCTTTTATGTTGTGCGGCTCACAACTTCAATTTTTCTATTAATCTGAACTTGTTTTGCTGGTCAGTAGGACATTTCCTTTTTTTTTCACAAGAGCACATCAATTTTGTGGAAAAAATATACAAAGTAAAATAGTTTTGGGTGGTGGTGGGATTTTATCTTGCTTAAGTAATTATTTCCTGTCTTTGACATGAAAATTTAGATGTAGCATTACTTCAGAAAGATTATTAATAATTGATAACCTCAGCTTTACAACGTTACCCTGAGAGCTATATTACATTTTTATTTACGCCTACAAATGAAAAGCCGAATGCTGCAAACCGGATCCTGGTAACGTGTAACTACACGACTTTACTTCTGCCCTCCTCAGGTGTTGGACGGTGCAGGCCTCGATGTAGACTTCTCCATCTTCTCCCCTTCAGGCCAGTTGCTGTTCAACGACTACCACAAGTCGGACGGCATTCACACGTAAGCAAGACGAGAACAAAACAGTCATTAATGGACCCAGGTGCTTGTCCAAGCTCTTCACAGCTCGTTCTGTCCTCCAGTGTAGAAAGCGAGGACGGAGACTACATGTTCTGCTTTGACAACACGTTCAGCTCCGTCTCTGAGAAGCTCATCTTCTTTGAATTGATCCTGGACAACATGGATACAGATGAAAACCTGGAAGATTGGAAGGAGTATGTTCATGGAACAGATATGCTGGACATGAAGCTGGAGGACATCATGGTGAGGGTGCACTCACTAAAATCTGACAGTGACACATTTCACACCTGGGCTTTTAAACATTTGTTTTTTTTAATTGTCGGGGAACTTTTAATCTTAATAGCGTTATTGGAAATTTAAAACATCTTCACAGTAGTTTTATTTTGTTGGTTTTTTTGTGTCCCCCCTCCCCTTTTCATTTGATGTATTAGACTTTGTCCCTCTGTTGACAGCCGTTGAGATCATCGTGCCACCAAAGCTTACAGGATGACCCAGCAAGCCGCCCACAAAATAACACGCACTCACATACAGACACAGTGTAACAAGAATAGATGGTTTCATGCACTCTCACCTAAAGGCTGTCAGCAGCCAATTGTTTCATCTTGCGCCACAGCAGCCTGCACCACCCCTTCTCCAGAAACTGCCCTAATTTGTGTCAGAGGTCACACAGGCAAGAAATCGTAAGGGACAGGAAATGTGTTTTCCAGATACAGAGGAAGTTGTTTTCTCTTGGAGGAAGGAACACGCAGGATTTCTCTGCTTTGTTTCCAAACTTGGAAAAAGTTCCGATCGTTGCGTTTTACGATCCAGTTAATCTGATCAACTTTCATCTTGTCTTGCAGGACACGATCAACAATGTAAAGTCTCGGCTGGGAAAAAGCGTGCAAATCCAGACGGTGCTGCGAGCGTTTGAAGCTCGCGACCGAAACCTCCAGGAGAGTAACTTTGAGAGGGTGAACTTTTGGTCAGTGGTCAATCTCGTTGTGATGGTGGTGGTGTCTGCAGTTCAGGTCTATTTAGTACGTTCGCTCTTTGAAGATAAGAGGAAAATTCGCACGTAACACCACCTGAAGTGGAGAATAAGGGAGCAAGAAACTACCATGCTTATCTTCAAATACTTTAGGTATTTTATTTTCATCCCACTCCCCTTCCCTCTTTCACGCACACATTCAATGGATTGGTAGCTTCAAGAAAACTCTCACATAAATATGCAAACATACACACAGACGGCATCAGAAACACTATTATTGACTGCAGGTTTTTGCTCTGATTTACAATCCAGTACAGGTTGGGAGATGGTGATAATTTCAAGTGAGGAGCCCAAACCTCTGACTATGAGCCTCTCGACTGTACATCCACATTTCTATCCGTTTGCTTCAAAGAAACGTCTCATAGTTTTATATTGTTGAAAGGTCTTTATATAACTAATGTAATTATTTACAGAAAGTGAAATAATGAGTATGTTTGTGATGCAACTATTTTTCTAACGGAGCCTAAAGTTACCAGGCCAGTGGCCAATTTGAGAAGATGTCGGTTGTGTTTGTTGGACCTTTTTTTTTTTTTTTTTTTTTTCTTTTCTTTTCTTTTCTTTTCTTTTCTTGGGTGTTAAGCTGAAGTACATGAAGACGAGGCGTCTGAAGGATTTGTTCCTGCCAAACAGGAGTGGGAGGTGCAACCGGTTTGGCAGCTTGTCTTTCCAACGTGCTTATTACAATCAAAAATATACTTTTGTATTATTAGTTGTAAGCTTTTTGCCAATCTGTGAGATCTTTGTTTTCCACAACCAGTCACACCTTTTCTTCAACCAAACGTTAAAAGGTCAGGGGTGTATATAGGACTATGGAAGAGAAGACAAGAAAAGCGCTTCAGGTCTCTGTGTGATTGGTGGGTCTGTCCATCACTGCGCTATGTGGATTTGTGGAGGGAGCGCTGCCAGGTCCACTGGCCTTCCACTGTGAATCTTCACGACTGCTGGTGGGTGTCTACTTACAGCCCACTTACTGCATGAAAGAGCTGAGCCTGCCTGTTTCTCTGGTGACAGAAGTCTATTTCTATCTTACTGACACCTGGAGGGTCATTGCCACAGCCGCTGCTCACTTAAATATGCTCCGTCATCTAACGCCTTGGCTATGTCAGCATTCTTTAACGTACTACCATTTGTCTGTCGACGCAACACTTAAAAAAAACAAACAAACTGACATCTAAGTTTTGCACTGCCTCAGGTGCCATGAAAATAAATATTTCTTGGTATTCATATTCTTACGACTTTGACAGTTGACGTTTTAGTGATGAACTAGACAATGGTATTACACGAAAGTGCTTGGCAACTTGTTTGAATGTTGATGAAGGATGCTCTGTGAAGATGTTTTAGTATAGAAAAATGACATGACTATGCAACACAAAGGTATATAAAAAAAAAAAAACTAGGATAAAAAAATAAATGTAGGAAATATGCAGATTTTTACAGATAAGCGTCAGTCTGCCTAAATTAAATGAAAACAAAATGTGCAAAAATAAATACCATCACATTATCCAGATGGTTACCTGTCAAAGAGGTGAGTTACTGTACAGCGAAATAACATGAGGAAGGAAAGACTTTAGCTGTCGTGACATCAGAGCTGAATGAGTCTTTGTGAGCACGGGCTCCGCTGCTGTGAAGTGTGTTGTGAAGGGGGCAGGGTGCATGACCTCTTGTTCCTCACTGACTGAAATGTCTCCAGGCTCAGCCCAATGACAGCCTTACGGGTGAGTTTGTTAGGCCAGTTGGCGTCTGTGGCACCGAGACTTCAGCACAGTAGGTGGCACTCGCCACCACAGACCTAGAGAGTTCGAGCAGCTTGTTGCACACATTAAATGAGCTTCCTGAAGAAATTAAGTCTGCTCATCCGCTTCTTCTGTACGACATTGATCCATACTGTCGTTTAATTGGACGGCCAAGTACTTGCAGTTGCCAACAGTACCAACCTTCTCTACCATTATGGTTACTGACTTAGTCGCTAAGGTAAACCACCGTCTCCTTGTTCTACTGGAAATCAGGCGTACAGAGTGAACAGAAATGCAGATAGGGCAGTCCCTTAGGGAGCTCCTGTGTTGCTGACAGTCCTGTCAGACAACTGGGGCCTACCTGACATGAAGTCAGCAATCCAGGCCACGTGGATAAGCCAACACCCATCCCAAGCAGTTTCTCACTCAGCAAATATGGTTTGATTACATTAAAGGTACTGGAGAAGTGGGAAAAAAAAACGTGATCGTCATAGTGCCACCTCTACCATCCAGGTGGGAGTGGGCACGCTGCAGTAGATGGATGACAGCATCAGCAGCTGTCTCCTGGGGGGGGTGCAAAGACTGGACCTGTGTGGTAAGGTGCAGCAGGGTGTCCAGAGTTCACTTTCGGTTCCTCTTGTATCTTCATCAAGGCATCTTTGTCACCAGAGCTGAAGGTCCATCAGGCCACTGGTGATCCAAGGCTTGTTATTAGGATAGCGACAGACAGTTTCAGAGGGGGTAATGGTGTCCTCACAGAATCTGATGTAGTCTGTGATGCTGTTACCATCATCCTCGTGTGATTTGCAGAGTTCAGCCCAATCTGTGTTATTAAAGCAGTCCTGCAGGTCCGAATTTGACCTGTGCTGTGAAATAAAGGTCAAACGATGCCTTCATATTTTACAAAGCCTTATGCTGGAAGGACATGGTGGCCTAATGTGTTAAAATTCTACGTATGTGTCATATAGCGGGGACATTAATCACACTGATTTATGTTACCTGCAGCAACACTGGATGTTTGGTTTGTGAGAAAACGTTATCCATATAAGAACTTACTCTTTATTCCACTGTTCTGCAGCTTGTCGCTGTCATTTCCACTGTTTGAGCCCTGCATGATGCGGTTTAGAAACTTTTATAAGTGACGGTTTTCTAATGAAGCCTTTTGATTTATTTTAAAGTGTTTTTGAAATATGATAGTAATATGACATTTTTAAAACTATTTCTATGTTACTAAGCAGATTTTTTAACGAGTCCACACCCACTCGCGTTTGTAAGTTTTTGTACTACCGTGATGATGCTCTGGGGAGAAAAGAACCTGACATACGCAGAAGCTTTGTCAGAAATGTATGATTATGATATGATCAGATTGATTTAAGTGTCACTGTCTGGAAGTTTTCACATTCATTCTTACCCCAGGTTTCACTGTGTTAAAATGTACTGTGTTGGAGTTTTAATGTTTGTGGGTCCTTTGGCACTTAGGTGAAGCAGACAGGTTCACTGAAGTTGTAAATTTGTATAAATTAAACAGTCCTATCTTTTTCTGACTCGTGTGTTCGTTTGTGTCCCGACTAAGCAAAACTCTGTAAGTTGACAGTGTATGAACCAGCTGTGGAAAAGCAAGACCTTCTTTGAGTATGTTGCAGCTCAGATGAAATGGCTCTTATTCTCTGGGGGGGCTGGAGTTTGTGACAGTACAGATATTTAATGATCAAGTATTGTTTTAGTTCATTACCAGATGCCGCTCCTAAGAGCAGTGGGTGTAACAGTAGTGAGGATTGCTTCTTTGGTTTTCTTCCAACATTGCAGTTTTTCATGGTACTTACCAGCCTATCACATGCCGAGTATGATACAGTTCCTCTGGAAACCTCGTTAAAGTGTGATACAATTTGTAAAGTCAAATCATAGGGACAGGCGACAAACATGACTATTGGTATTTGGAAAGAAGGCAGATGTTTTGTCAGAAATGTTTGATTATGATAAGATTAGATCAATTTAAGTGTTCTTTTCTGCAAGTTGTGGCATTTATTCTTACCTTAGATTTAATTGTGTTAACAGTATGCACTGTATTAGCGTTTAATGTTTGCAGGATCTTTGATACTTTGCTGAAGCACACAGATTCACAGGATGTCTGAGTTGTTACCATGGTGACGGGAGGCTGTGGCGAATACGGTGATTAGATGATTTCACTGATAAATATTACATCATTATTAAATGTTTTTGAAAGTGTTATAAACCATCACAGGTATACCACTGGGAGTTTATCATTCAGCATTTCAACACACACGACCTGGCGCGTCGTACATTTGAAGGTTGCCCCAGCAGGGGGCGCTGTGGGCGCTGTGAGCCCCCAGAGGTTCTTTACTTCCGGGATAGCGACGGGACCAGACCCAACCGAGGCATCAGCGCCGGATTAAAACACATCACAGTGAGAGAATAACTCTATTATAATATTTCTACAAGAATCCAAAGCGGTTACTAACGTATTACCGGCTACTGACTGATGTTTACATGGGATGTTTGGTTTTACAGCCGCGCTAAACTGGACGAACCGGTGACTCACAGCCGACTAACCTGAACAGTTCAACTAAAACTCCTAATATGTTTTATGTCTGTTAAAGCTGCCGGAGGTCATCTATTTACCTTTTAAGACATGACACGGTTGCGCTATTTCTTTGCTTCGATAGCATATAATTTACTAGTCGGGTCTTTTAGATTGATTTATTCCACAAACAGGATGCAACTTTGATACAAGACCATAATAATTTTGTGTGTGTGTGTGTGTGTGTGTGTGTGTGTGTGTGTGCGTGCGTGTGTGAGAGAGCAGGGTGATGGGGCCAGATGGGGCCCCAGGTCCGGGTGTGCCCTGGCGGAAGGTGCTGTGGGAAAGCCAGCCGTTCCCTGATAACTATGTGGACCATCGGTTCCTGGAGGAACTGCGGAGGAACGAGGGCGTCCAGCAGTACCACTACTGGTCTGTGGTGAAAGAAGCAGGCTTTGTAGGACAGCAGCTGTCCTGTGTGGCCATTTTTATCACCCTGTGGCTCTACATGGAACAGGTACAACTGAAGGACATCTACAGTCTTCATGCAGCACACTGTCTATTCACTGAAATGCACAATAAATCAACGTCTTTTTGCTTTCTTACAGGGTCTGCTGACCCCCGAGGCATTGTTGTGGACCAGCCTTGTGTGCTCCCTGCTGGGTTATGGACTGCACCAAGTTCTGACATCTCAATTTGAGTCAAGCACTGAGCCCCGCACACATCTGGCTGATTTACAGAGTGCTGCTATTTTTCTTTCCTTCACTTTTGGCTTCTCACCAGTTCTTAAAACATTAACAGAATCTGTGAGTACAGACACGGTGTACGCGATGTCTGCTATAATGCTGCTGGCCCACCTGGTCTCCTTTCCTTACCCCCAGCCCTCTCCTCCTGGCAGCCTCTCCTTAAATGCGGCCCTGTTTGCCTCAGTGTGCCTGGCTTCAAGGCTACCCGGTACTCTGCACACCTTTGCCATGCTGAGCTGTGCCCTACTGGTCTTTGCCCTGTGGCCATGTCTCCTGCAAAGGATGCGGGAGAACACCCCTCTACAATTTACTGGGGTGTGTGTGGGAGTGTGTATCGGAGGTGTTACAGGTCTAGGATCACAGTCGCTGAGTGGAGCCTTGCTCTTATCTCTTGCTCTAGTGAGTGTCACGTTGCTTTGTCCTCTGCTGCTTGTCAGGCTGCAGAGGCACAAGGACAACATCCATGGACCCTGGGATGAGGCTGAGATTCACGAGGACCTCAACGGTTTCCTTCGCTGATGGGCGTGCTCGCCCAGGCTGCTCTCGCTTTAAACTGAGATTTATGATGGAGAGAACGTTATGATGGACGGTCATAACATGCTGCTCTAAGGAAGAGAGCAAAAACATATTTTATGAAAGCTGCTACTGTTTTATAAGTGCTGACACAGATGTAAGACACTACTGGACACATATCAGTGATTTAAAGAGTGTTGTTTTATGGATTGTGTGTTGTACATGTGTTTATGTATGGATATAAACAAGGGCTCCAAATCTAAGGCATGTTTTATTAATAAAATATTTCCTGTGAATTGTGTGTGAAAAGTGGCCATGCAGTACTAATTTACCTCCTTTTAATCTTTGACACCTCTGGAGTAGCTCTGGTCCTAATGCATCTCCAAGAGGCCATAATTACTTCAGATGAACAAAACAACAGTTACAAGGAGAGAGATGTTCCAGATAATTATGACCCTGTAACAGCTCAATTAATTGTCTTTAAATGTCAAATTCCTGCAAGAAGACACACTTCGTGGATACCATGACCGTATAAGGATATTCTTTATTATCTCACTTAAGACGGAGTCAGCAATCACAGTATGATTTTACAACCAAAGGTCCACCAGACTTTATATTTTCTGTTTCTTGTTCATTCTGTGAACAGGCTCAGCTATAACGTGTGTACACTTCATTGTTTTTGAGTGTCTGATCACTTGTAAAATGATAATTTGTTGTTGTAACATTGTTAGTAAGTCAGAAAACAAAAAGCATAATATAGGCCATTTATTTGATGGAGAAAGTCATTTGTAACTGGACTATGCTGACAGTTAAAGCAGCACAAATAACTATTTTTATGTTAAAATGTTAGTCTTAGTTTCATTTGAAGAAATATTTTCTTGCACAAATGCGCATCCAAAGTCCCAATCATGTCATGTCACAACTGTGTCGCACATCAGCAGTGATGACAGCAGCCCACAGAGTTACGTCGGACACTGTGGCAGAGGCCAGTAAGAAACTCGAGAAAACAATGAAGGATGGAAAACAAGAGACCGACCGGACCAAAGACCCAGCAAGATTAAATCGTCACAAAAGCAGTTTGACCTCCGTGCCTGTAGAGGGACCCAAAGAGCTAAAAATGGCAAAAGTTCATTTGTGCTGCTTTAACGCAATTCAATGGCTTAGTTTTTACTTCAAGGCGTTTTATACCTGATTACAAATTAATTTCTTTAAAAATATCTCCTCAAAAAAATTTTTGAAGGCATCAGTGTTTTTTTAAAAATGGTAATTACATTATCTAAGAACTGGAAAACTCAAATTGCTTTTTAAAATCACATCTTTTTTTTAAATTCAGTGATTTGGTGGAATTTAAACGGATCAATCAAGCAGGAATAAATGACCTAACAACATACAAAACATGCTCCTGGACAGTTTCATTTCAGAGGCAATTTAAGCTCATGACGCAGTATTCGCAGCACACGTAAAATGCATGTGCACATTGGTTTGTGGGGTGATTTTTGTGGAATGCTCTTGGATGAGGGAATGAAAGAAAAATGTAACGCAGTTTAAGGGAATTTACAAAGACACTGTTTTTCAAATGGTTAAGGGGTTTGTGTGTGTGCATGTTTTTCAATTCAGTTGTTTTGATGCAATAATGTAGATAAGGGGTAGAGCCAGAAAAACCTGGCTTCCTCGGGCTCTTATAATAAAAATTATAATAAAATTTGTTTTCATTAAAATTCTGTTGTTTTGTTCTTCTCTTGTGTTCATATACATTTAATATATGTATGTACATATATGTATATATATTCATGTATTAAGTATTTATATATACTTTGTGAGAATTTGGTAATGTCCAAAATGAATATACGTTATATAAACTATGATGTACTATGAAGGTGATTGCGTCTGGTCTTCACATAACACATCTTCCCTTGTGTTTGACATTGAAAGTTAGATTTTTTTTTTGTTTGTCTGTATAGAATCAATATTAACACAAGGTACGCTTTTCTCCTAACTCTGTAAGTCCAACAGTAAGAAACAGCTGATCGTTAAACCCAAAAGACTGCTGGTATTTAACCCACAACAGGTGTAGGTTTTGACCACGCCGTAACGCCGTTTAGACTCTCTGACTTCTGCCGTGGCCCCATGTCGGCTCAGATTTAAAACGTAAACTAAAAAGCCGTCTTTTCTGCAGTTTTCTGAAAACTACTAACAATGTAAAATACAGACAGCCCCCAAATAATGAAAAATGTATATGCTCAAAAATAACAGACGTTTATTCACAAACCATAAAAACAGTACATGAGTGTTCTCATATGGTAGAAACATTTAAAAGTATTTGCATTTATACAAAATTCTGGGTCTTTGGATAAATCAGCAGACCATTGCACACGTTCCAGTATTCATGGCCATTTATATTATGTACAAAACAGACTCGGGACGGAGTGAATTTTGCAGACAGCAGCTCTGAGAAGAGACGGAGAGAAGTGTAGGTGAGAGCTTCAGCTGGAGTTCACATCATGCAGGTCAAGGGTGTCACTGTGTGGCTCAGTTGGAGCTGGAAGGAGCACATGGCCAGATGGACAGAGGAGGTCTCAACAAAAAAGAAAATCATTTCACGCTTGGGATTGCTGGGGGCTGCCTCCTGCAGATGATCACATCAAAGATATTACTAAATGATTCAGTACTATATAACCATATCACCAGAGCGCTGAAACCGTTTTATTCAAGGACAAAAAAACAAATGTTTATTTGGAGACAGCATATTTCACAGAAGATACTGTAGTTGTTTCAGAAGACCTGGCAAAATGGACACAAAGTTATGCTCACTCATTATCATCAATATGGAGCAGCTTGATCTAATCTAGAATTTACATCAGTCAGGACTTAAGAGTGAAGCCTAAATATGTGCTTTTCATATTTATGAGCTGATTTTTCCTAAATGAGTAAAAACATTCGAAGGCATCCCAATGTGTAAGACACAAGCCTCGACTCTGCCTTCACTTCATCAATAAAACTGTTCTCCAGGGATCTGATATAAACTCCTGGCTGACCCCACGGTTAGAACGTTGTCATGATAGATCTGAAAACTATTACATGGTTACATGGGATATTAGTTCAATGTCTGAAAGAAGATGAGAAACTTTAAAATTTACACAGAATAAAAAAAAAGCATGCATTTAAGTGACAGGATTTATCAAGGAGTTTGTCCACATGTAGAAGTGATGTTTCAAAAAACAGATGTGTGTTATTTGCCTCTAATAATACATTTTTAGCAAAGGGAGGAAACACCTTATGTTAATAGATATTACAATAAGGATAATTCTGATAATTACAAAATAGACTTGTAGTAAGAACCTCTCCTACTGTGTACCTTTAGGAGCGGTAAAGAGGTGTAAGATTGGAGAGAAATAGTCAAAAGGACTGAATATGGGAAAGAACCTAAGGAGCCATTGGAAAGCGCAGGGGAAATGAGGCAGAGAGAAAAAGGAGAGACAGGCCAAAAGCAGAGGAGGAACCAGTGAAATGAGAGAAGTGAACAAAAAAATACCAGAAAAAAAGCATATGGGGAAAAGGGAAAAATAACGGTTTCTGCATGAGGCGAACTGAGTAAGGCAATAAAACAAATGCATGCAAGGGGAAAAAGGGGAATGGAGGACTGATGTAAAGATGAAAACTTGACAAAGCGTGTAGTCTGTTGTTTCTGGCTCCAGTAGAAAGCTACAGGGAGAGTCCTGTCTACTAAGGCTGATGGGAAGGGGAATATGAGAAACACATTTTCCAGCAGACCCCCACCCAGCTCAAATATCAGCTCTCTCTACCCCTGTGCCTCAACAGAGGAATGGTGGATTGGGAATTTGTGTATATGCCTAAATGCCAGGTTTCTAAATACCATGAGGTCAGAACAATACAACAGGTCAAGTTTCAGGGCCTAGTTTCCGTGGATTTTGTTACCTTGGTACAAAAGTTTTGGCGCGGTTGTGTTGATCAGTGAGCTGCTGAATGCTGTCATTGGAAGCTTTGGGTCCAGTGTGAGGCACCCGAGGAACAGGTGGAGCATGGCTGCGATCCACTGGTTTACCAACAGTAACTGTGTTTTTAGGGGGACTTGAGGTGGGTAGAGAAGATACCCTTAAGTGACAGGACTTGCACGCACCGTTTATTACTGTGTACATGAATCACTCTGCATGCATCACTCTGCATAGGTGGGTACCTTGATGGTTGTATCCACAAGGAGTCCACAGGTGGTGGAAGACAGGTGGCGCAGGTAGAAGTAAAGATCTCGCCGATGACGGTGAGTGCCTCCTTAAGGGCAGTGTGTTTGTGCAGCACTTCCTCCCGGTGCTGCTGCTGCTCTGGTGATTCATCCATCAGTGCTGAGCATTCTCCCAGAGCGTAAAGCTGTGCCAAGAGCTCATAGCCAATGAACTCCTTCACCTACACAGAGGGATCATACACTCCTGTGACAAGATTAACTGGAGTCTAAGGCTATATTTTACACACATGCCGAATTTTGAGTCTAAATTCTAACAGCTAATGTTTTTTGTTGGGTTTTTTTTGTTACTTAAATATGATCAAATTGATCAAATTGTTGTTTCTTTTTTAATTATGAATGCATGAACGTTACACAATAGAGGGGGATCTCTTAGCAGGTTAGACACAGAAAGGAAGGAAGAGGTGATTACAAAACAATATGATGTAGATTGCTTACACTGTTGATCATGAGATGCATGATGGTCTTTGGCATTAAATCCCTGATGGTTTTGTAGATGATGCTCATGTAAGAGTCAACTAGGCTTCGAATGGTCTCCACTTGACGCTCCAGCTGAGGATCTGTGAAGTTTTCAGGTCCATTTTCCTGCCAATCCACCCATGTGACAGACACAAGTTGGGACATACAGTTTACAGTACACACAGTACAGTGCTGTTAGACGTAATATTTTCAACAAATAATTTAGAGCCGAGAGAAATGGTCTGCAGGGAATGCAAAGATGACACCGCTGGTATTTTACAGTTAATAAAACTAAAGGGCAGTATTATGTGGAACGCCGTATGTTGTCATCTACACTGTTAGTGGCGAGAAGAAAGACCTTTGAAAGGGTAAGAACAAGGAAAGCAGAATGAAAGGAACACAAAAGAGGAGGCAAGAAGGAGTGGGCAGAAGAAAAAAAGAGGTGGGGGGGTTAGGGACACGGAGCTGCTGATTAGAAACAGACTAGAACACACACACACACACACACACACACACACACACACACACACACACACACACACACACACACACACACACACACATGCTCACATATTGCAGTGACATCATGGACCAAGAATGCGGGCTAAAGAGCCAACGACAGGGCGGGATGGAAGGGGTGGGGGACTTGCTTATTTTGCTTTGGCAGGGGGGAGAAAAAGGGGAACATGGAGAGAGAGGGGTACATGGTTGCAGCTAGGTTTTAAGGTTAGCAAAGGCAATGAGTGGCACAAAGGTGTGATTCAAGCAGGTGCAATCCCGCCACCCCCCCCCTACTCGCTATTCCTGCAGCCAGGGTCAGGCTGGGATTTAATTTGACTGAATTAGGGTTAAAAGTACTAACGGTGACTTTCTCAGGGTAGACTCCGGCACGTAGCAGTGATGCCTTCCAGCTGTCCAACTCCTCCTGAGAGTTACAGGCCAACTCCAGGCATTTGTAGTCCTTATACACGTTCCTGCAATTCATGACATTCCAGTCAGGTATATTTTAAAAATAGTGATAACAGCAATAACTAATGTTACTCCGCAGAGCTTTCCACAGCAAGACTAGGGGCTGCCTGAGACGTTTGCACAGAGCCGTAATGTTAACTACTTAAAAATGCACCAGGACCACATCAATCATTTCTGACTTTACGTTCCAGTTTCTTAATATACACTATCTTTTCTATGCGGCTCTTGAGCCAGAATGTTCTTAAATCAAATGTTACTGCGTGCCTTCCTGTGTATCACGTGAGCCACCAACAGCACCACAAATAACACATGAAAACCTTTTTAATATGAATAATGATAATTGTGACTGCTGTTACATCATAAATGTCACCAGAAGTTCTACACTGCACCGTTTAATTTGCGTTACAGGAAAATGGGCAATGTTTCTTGTGAATGTGTATAATTCAGGCCACTGAGCATGTGGCTTATTTTAGCCAGTAGACTTGGTTTAATTATACGGGAGGGAAAAATTACAATTCAGAACATTACCTACTTATTCACACAACACAGTCTAACCGTCACAACTTATTCTAGTGAACTTTATGAAGGCTGTTGCGAAAGTTTGACCTCTGTTGCATCGGCTGATTTAAAATGCTGGGATGCGGTGGTCCTTCAGTTCGGTGTAAACTCAACTCATATTTTAGCATGCTGAGGCGGATTCCCCAGAATCACAAAAGTCCTGCTGTACAACCAGACAGTAAGAAGAGAGTGATGCATATAAAGACAGACACAGGCCGTTACTGACAAACTAATCCAGTAAACCATTTCATTCATTTCAACTCGTCACCATTATGTATTTTCTGTTAATTAAAGCTGCTCTTTCAGTTTCAATTCACTGGGCATGGAGCCAGCACAGCGAAGTGAGATGCAAGCGAACGGTCTGGAGCGGGCCCTGGCCCATCTGTTAAACATTTTTCTTTAATCACTTAGTTGTTTTGTTGTTCCTTTCTCACATACAGAACACATAGTAATTAATCTCAAATATGTGAACCCTTTATGTGAGAAGATAACAGACACAGAGGGGGATCGGAACTGGAAAGGAGAGATATATTTACAAGAAAAAAAATCTTAAAAAATATGCTTCCAATTTGTGCGCTCATGACCAGGGTGTGGCGGCAAATCTACAGAAAACCAGGCCGAATATGACAAAACTAGGGTGCTTGTGCACTATGACCAAGACATGAACAGCTGTATATGCCAGAGAGGATGCAGCAGAATTGTTCTCTAAGCTGCTTTCATCCCTTTACTTCTATGTTTTGTTCAGCTCCACTATGCTATCTGCTCCTCAGCTCACGGTCAGTGTTTTTGAGTTTTTTCACTCATCTCGAGGAATTTCTGCAGAGCCCCAACTGCTCAAGATGTGAAGACTTTCCTGAGGTTTTTGATTACTGTCAGACAGGGGCAAAGCTGCTGCAATGTCTGCCCCCCCCCCCCTCCACATACACAAACACAGAAAGAGAAATGGAGAGCGTGAGTTTGCAGGAAGAGGGGGTGGGGGGTGAGGGGGCGCCACAGGACAGACTTTTTGACACATTCCTGGCCGATGGCTCTGATATTCTCTCTCCAGCTTTCTTTCTCCCCTCAACTCTTCCAATTTTTCATTCTCCCTCCTTTTTGTGGTGAGTCGAGCAATTCTTTCCAAACAAGAGCAGCCTCATCTCTGATCCAAGCTCTCTGGCTTTGATTAGCTGCTTAATGAGCCTGCCTTCGGTATGCTGTGGTCTACACACAAACTCTTTGCAAAGGCACATACGCACATGTACAAATGCATGCATCCACTTACAAATCCGGTTTGTGTGTCCAAAAGCAGCACAGCTCAGAATTATAAACAAAGCTCACATGCTCTGGTACAATCAGCCAGGTCTTGGGTCAGCTCCAGCTCCTAAATGCTCTTGTTCTCTCTTGTCTTGCGCTCTCTCTTTGTTTCTCTGTTTCACACACACAAACCCAGCAAACTCAAATGGAGCCCTGCCCTCAAGGGCTAGTACCCCTTGGATATACTGTCAGTTCAGGTGGCAGAGTTGAATTTAAGAGGTTCAAGGAAGGCCAAAACCCCACACTGACATATACTCCCTTTCCTTCTCTGGTATGTCCGACCTAGTAAAAGATCACAACTTCAACACGCAGGTGACAAAAGCAGATCTCCCTTTTCTGAAACAATCCCTCACCAAAGAAACTCAAATGTAAAAGTACACAACACCACACACAAACCTTAGCTCTGTGTTGAAGATAGCAAAAACAAATTTGCTGGACATGAAGCTCTTTTCCACATCTCTAAGTTTTAAGTTGTCCAGAGGAAGCATGTACTTCTTCTCCTTCTCCTGGAAGAAAACATGAACAGATAAAATTTGACAGAGGCATGCAGTGTAAAATATGACATCATAGAGGAACAACATTGGTGTGATAGCAAGAAACAACACAGTCTGAGACCAGTTCACTTGGGGGCTAAAGATTAAAAGTTGTGTCTGGTAGTAAATATTGTTCTGCCTGTGATGTGAGCAGATAAAAGGGTCAAGAGACTTGAACTGTACTGGGAAAGGCTTCAGAGAGGGAAGAAAGACAGGCTGGACATGTGGACCGATGTATTGGTAAAGCGCCTGACTTCACACGGGATGATAGTTCGCTCTGTCAGACTCACGTTAACAACCAACTAAGTGGCAAAAGAGACAATATGGAAAGAACAGAGAAGATGCCATATGTGTACAGTCTGTCATCACCACGGGGACTTATGAATGACAGAGAGAGAACAGTTGGAGGAGTGGAGAGGCCAGAGTGAGGAGAAGCAGACAGTATGGAGGCAGAGTACAACAGAGAAGTGAAGCACGGAGGAAGGCAATGAGAGAGGGAGTTAGAGGAAAAAAAGGAGGGAGAGAGGCTGGGCCACATGTGAAAGTCATTACTCAGACTCAAGCTCTAACACAACATTTCTCCCCAAGTAAAGCCCTTCCCCCTCATCCCCTCATCCCTTTTCCCCAGCCTGCTCCCTCTGACTAACCTCTGAGGCCTTCCAAACTTATAGGAACAGCCACTGATGTCGCAAGAAAAATGGTAACTTCCACAGAAAAGGGAGTTCTGAGAGGGTTTCAAACAATCCTGGATGATCTATGCATGTTAAAATGTTCTCATGTGGACTGACACTTAAGCATGGGTACAAATGTAGACTGAGATGTGACTGTAACTATCGGCCTCCCCTCTTTCAGTGCTCCCCTGAACCCTACGATTCTCTTCCCTTCTCCCCTTTCCATTTTTCCAAAGAGGCCCACTTCCTGTAACAGACGTTGAAAAAAAAAATGACAGAATGCGATTGGCGCTCATACAACAACATCTGGGATCGCTTTAGACAAAAGGGGAGGAGACTGGAACGGTTATAGGGTGCTCTGATGGGATAGAAAAAGAAAGTAGAGATGAGAAATAGTGGAAGAGCAGGGACTGAGGTGGATGGAGCGATAGAAGGAGGTGAATTTGGTAAAAAAATAGAGAAGGAAGCGTTAAAGAACATAGAGCGCAAGAGAGAGTGTGAAGAAGAAATGGGGAGAAACTCCAGACCTCTCCAAAGTTGATTCCCCATGGGTCCCATCAACCCATATATGGCTGCTAAGTTCCTCCCTAATTCTCTCTCCTTCTCTCACTCCCCTTATTTCCTTATGCCTTCCCTGAGTGAACAGGCAGATCCCTGGCTGAATGAGTGAATGTGCCACGTCAAGACTGGATACTACGCCGGGACCCCGTCCTGCGGATGGCCGACCCAAGATACACTAACATCTCGACAGGAGGGACACCCATAGGAGGGGATGTCTGATGTGTGTGCAGACCTCTTGCCCTGCAACCCAGCATCGACACCGGATAACGGAAAATGAGCAGAATAAGAAAGGAGCTCTATTACCAACTCATCTCCGCCCCGGGCGGGACTGCTAGCAAAGAACCAGGGATGGAAAACGCGAGCCTGAAGAGAAGAGAAAGGGAGGAAGGGTCCTGCTCCGTCATCCCAGTGTTCAGACTACCTGTTCAGGATCTTACTGGTGTACAGTAGTCTGCACATTGGTTAGACTGTGCATGGAAGTACTTCAGAAGCCTACATGCATAATATCTGCTCAAACACAAGACTCCGGACAACATGAAAACCACCATGTACTCTTTGCTGAGGCATATATAGGGTCTAGTACTCTGTCTGCTTTCTGGGTTGAAAATGTGCAGATTTTTTTGAGTGTGCATTCAGTTTTAATTTTCCAAACACAGTTATAATTTCCACATTAACTCATGTGATGCCTCAGAAAACTTTAGAGCATTCGTAAGCTTGAACATAGTGTCTTTTTAACACTGAGTGAATACTAAGTACAGAGACGTTGACATGCAAACAAATGTTTTATCTTGCAAGTGGCCACGATTTTAATCATTTTCCAGGATAGAAATTTGGAACTACAAATGAGCTATTCAGTTGACCTTATTCTATATATATATATTCAGTATATAGAAGTTTGAAAATTACTGTTGGGCGTTCCTAACTTGGTTCTTTGAGTTTTTGCATGTGCATCTGTAAGGGCAATATGGCAGCGTTAGCATTCTCAGACATCACAGCATTGTTTTATATATGCAAGTGTGTGTGTGTGTGTGTGTGTGTGTGTGTGTGTGTGTGTGTGTGTGTGTGTGTGTGTGTGTGTGTGTGTGTGTGTGTTTTTTTAGGGTAGTCCTGGTGTATCGTACATCAGAGCTGTGGTGTCTGAGGAACTTGTCCCTCTTCTTACAGACTAATGGAGATCTGAGACATGGAACAAGCCTTACACTCACACATACATACACAGAGGAGTGCATGTAGGTTGAGTGCATAGGTGCAAGCTTTCTGCCTTTCTTCAGGCTGCCTTGTGGAGATCTAGCAGTCAAGGGGTGAAGGAATGCATGTCTCCTCAGTGTGCTGTGGAGGTGAAACCCCAAACTACTACACTTCACCCTCAGCATGAAGTCAGTGAAGGGCACTAATATTGTAGCAGAAAAGTAGATACAACCCAAAGAAATTAAAAAAAAAACTGTGGAAAAAACTATGGAAGTAATTGACACAGGTATGGTTGAGCTAGGTTGGAAGGGGGGGTTTAGGGGATGAAGAAGGAGAAGAGGGGGTGTTTGAGAGACAAGCTATGTAAAAGTGGGGCGGTGGGGGTAAAAGGGGAGGTCTGCAGTGTAGAAACAGCCATGTGGGATTTCTCTGGGCAGATCTTGGACGCTGGTGTTTGGACAAAGCTTCTGATTTTCCAGCCAGGAATGTGCACAGTCCCAAGGAGACTGCCAACCACAGAGAGGGGGAGAAAGAGAGTGAGACAGAGACAGAGAGAGGCAGAACAAGGAGGAGTAAAAGACAACAGAGATAGAAGATGGAGAAAATAAAAGGGGGCACTAGTCAAAGAGAGGAGAAATTTCTGTGGAGGTAGTGTGGGCGGAGAGTTATGAGAGCGGGAACTGTGAGAGAGAAGAAGCTTGGATAGTGAAACCGTGTGTTTGCATTTGTGCTCACACAGATGCAGATCTGATCTTCTGTGATAACACGCATGACTGCCTATGTACTCAGGCCGTCCAAACACAAACAGGGAAGCCTTATTATACAGACATAGACTAATCCAATTGGCACTAACAAATGACCGGTCCAATAGGACCACAAATAACTGATATGGTTTAAAGAGTCATATTCCTTGTAATAGTAAAGCCTGCATGTCCAGTTGTGATCTGTAGGCAGTTGTTTTTTGTGGACCTGCTATGATCAAAAACTTGTGTGACTGCCTGTGGATCATTACCTTGAAGATGTGCTACATCCGTGTGTATGAGTGAACTAGTCTGTTAATGCTTAGTAAGAAAATGACAACAGGAGGAAACCTACACCACTGTGTCTGTGTGTGTGTGCGCGCGTGCGCATGTGCGTGTGTGCGTGTGCGTGCGTGCATGAGTGCAACATAGATGCCCAGGGCTGTGTCTGGAACATTGTGTTCAAGTGATTCAGTATTTATCTGAAAAGTGACCATGTGTTGGTCTGAGGTAGTGTGTATTTTTCTCCACTATTTGTATGTCTCTTTGTTTACATCACAGCCAGCTTGTGTATGTATACTGTATATACAAGTCTGTCCACTGTGTGTGTGTTTGCCTATGCATGTGTGTGCATCTAAGTTTGGCTTGGGGCAGCTCCAGCTGTGTCAAAGTGAGCCGGTCCAAATGCCTAAACTCCCAGAAGAGGAAGAAAAGGAGGAGGAAGGGGGAAGAGTGAGGGGAGAGCAAGAGAAAGGAGGAGGCGGCTGTTGGAGGGGTGAATGGGGAGTACAGTTGTAGGTCCAGGTGTCAGGAGAGAAAAGCAACAGTTAGCTGTACAGACAAAAAGGATTAATGTGCTCTTTCAGTCGTGTATGTGATACAGACACATTTCCTTAAAGATGGGATCCTTTCTTTAGTTCTGCAACATGGCCTTCAAATCACTTTAGTACTAACTACTTCATTGTAGCCTGTTAAACATTTTCACCCCACTTCATCAGCACTGTTGTCATTACAAACATCTCTCACCGATCTTCAGTGTTTTCACTGATTCATTTACAGGTGGTTGTTTATGTTCACATGCAAAGGCTTTAACATATTTCCTCTTTTCTGATCTCCATCTTGGTACTCAGTCCTCCCTTCTTCCCACAGCATCAACTGTGACTGGATGAGACTGTTGTGGTGTGTCTGCCTGTCTACACTTGCTGTGCAGACCTTCTGCTCCTGTACAGCAGGCACAGACAGGCAGACAGATGGCAGCCCCACTGACATCAGAACGTTTCTGCCACCACCTTCAATAAAACAGCAAAGAGTGTACTAAAGCTGTGATAAAAATAGACGAGTAACTCCTTTTTTTTTCTTTTACTTCTTTGAGCTTGCCACTTAACACTCGATTGAAAGGTGTAATGATGGAATAAACTTGCAAAGAATTGTCTGGACTGCTGTTTTGGTTTCACTATTTTTATCATGTCAGACATTTATACATTTTCATTATGCTTAGTTAACAAGATACGCTTATTTTGCTAACTACACATAGTTGTTGGAACTCTTCCATTAAAGAAAGTAAACACTACAACAGTCACTGAAATAACTTGAAACTGACAAAAGTAATAATAAATAATAATTTACTGAAAATCGACTCGTAAAAATCAGACATGACTAAAGAATTGTGGTTCAGCAGAATCAAGTAAAAGCACTCTACACCACACTGAAGATGAACCAAGAAAAGCAGATCTCATCTGCTCATCCATGTGCTCTTTCAGAGGAGAGCAAATAGAAGAATATAGACACCCATGTTATAAAGGTGAAGACTACGAGACCACTTCCAAGCAGCCTGATTATCTTGTGACAACAGTTGGAGAAGTTTAGGGTCCACAGGATTGTAGCCAACCTTCCTGGATGTGGCCACAGGAAGGAAATTGATGACAAATTGAAGAGACAAAAATTACGAATGGTAATCAAAGAGGCCAGATGAACTTCCAAAGAGATTCAAGGTGAACTCCAAAGTCAACATACAGCAGTGACAAATCGTAGCATTCATCACTGTTTGAGCCAAAGTGGACAACCGCGGAGGACTCCACTGTCAACGCAAATCATAAAAAACAGCCAGACTGCAATTAGGCAAAATGCATACCAACAAGCTACAAAGCTACTAGGAGAATGTCCTTTGGACAGATGAAACTGGAGCTTTTTGAGAAGTAACATCAGTTCTATGTTTACAGAAGGAAAACTGAAGCATTCAAAAAAAAAAAAAAAAGAACACTGTACACAATGTGAAACATGGAGGAGGCTCTGTTATGTTCTGGGGCTGCTATATGGCATCTTGTACAGGGTGTGCAGGGAACAATTAAATCTCCAGAATATCAAGACTGGAGTGAAAGGTGCTGCCCAGTGTCAGAAAGCTTACTTTCAGTTGTCTTCCAACAAGATAATCACCAAAAACACACACACAAATAAAATAAATAAATAAAATAACAAGATTGACTAAGAGAAAAACATTGGACGGCTTGATCAGTTTGGTCATGAGGAGTGAACCAAAATATCAGTCTACAGGTGCAGACGTCTCACAGAAATCACCTGGTTGTTTATTTTTGTCAGTTTCAAGTTAGTTCTGACCATTGTGGGTTTTTCCCTTTTTAATGGGAGAGTACCTTTTGCCCACATGTGTATGCATAATGACAAAAAAAAAAAAAACCCAACTTCTTACCTCATTGTCTCTGAACCAGGACAGGCTCTCTGCAGAGAGGATGAACCAGTATTCCTTGGCTCCACCTTTCATGATGCCAATGTTGCTGATGGTCAGCCAGCCTTTCCGTATGATCTGGATAACAGCCAAGAATAAGGACCTCATATAGCAACACTAAAGGTCTGCATAGTAGGTCACACAATGAGGGTGAAGGTTGTCAAATAAAATAAGGGTAAAAGTCAGAAAAGGCTTTTTACAAAGCAAAAAATAAAAAATGAAAAAAAAAAAAGTTTAAATCCGACATTTGTGAGATGCATCACATGATATGCAGCTGTGCACCGCGAATAGAAGATTTCACTGACCACCTGTTGGACATGTGATCATGGAGAACACCATAAAGGTAAAGGCAACACTGTTAGCGTGGACATGAAAGTAGACAAATCACGAGTCCAAGCAGAGGTGACAGACAAGACACTGGAAAGAAAAGATGTGCCAGTTACAGGACAAAAAGACGTAATTCCATATAATATACAGTATATGTGTAGCCTGGAAACAGAAAACACTTTAGACGTTTACAAGAGAGCAACGTCAAAAGAAAGTAATTTAGGTGAGAATAGAGAAAATACTGAGAACAGGAAAAGAGAATTATAAAGCTACGAGAGACCATTTTGCCAGAGCGCATATTTGCGCCCAGCAGCAACATGCTAACCCACATCCCTGAAGCATGACTGCAGTAAAGAGGCTGAAAAAGATTGTTCTCCTACTGTTAGACTTGAGGGAGGGACCACACCCTGGAGAAAAACAGGAGACCAAGTAGCAGCATTAACAAGGACCGCTTTTATGGTTTTATTGCATTATCAGTTTACACTGAAAGCACTAAAGGAGATAGCTGATGTTTTTAGTTTTACATTTTATTTATTTAATGTGTGGTTACAATGCATGGCATTTCACCAAACATTCCCATCATAAATCAAAGAAAATGATGTAACACAATCACTCAGAACCTTCTTGCATAAATAATAAAGTGAGACACAAACAGCTACTTTTCACTTGACTTGACTTCTGTGACCGGCCAAAAACAATCACGGGTACATTAGTGGACCCAAAATCCAACGCAGTAACACTGCAAAAAAGTTCACGTTGATTAATGGATAACAAATGAGAATTATGTTTAGTTTGCACTTTTTGTACAGGAACTCTGCAGTAAAAATAACTGACTATTTGGGCAGGATTGTGCAGAAATATGCAAGTTTGCTTGTTTTCTACACATTTATACACCAGATACAAATAAAAGTAAATCCCTGTCAGTGCTTTTGGTCTGGGAATTATGGCGCTAAACTGTCTTTGTGTTTATGTTGTGAGATTATTGGATGTAATTAGTCATTCAGTCAGAAATCACTTAGCCTCCATAGAGAATCATGACTATTGACAGAATCTTGCACTGTAAAAAAAACGGGAGTGATACACCAATAAGCTTAGCAAACTGATCAAAAGACAGACAATCTGAAAAGTTCCCAAACGTTCCTGCACTTATGTGGTTAAAATGAGAGCAAACCCACTCTATACTATAGCACTGCTGAAAGCCTCACCTGGTTTCCAGTCATCCGTGCAAAAGCCTTCATATTACTGTGGTTAGGCACCTGCTGGGAACTAAGTAAGATCAAGAAGACGTGGTGTTTACCATTAGAAAGTCACACTTTCATTCAATTTTAAAACAATTAGACTACTTACTTAGTGAAGCCAATGAAGTCTTCGTGTTTAGTATTTATGTAGGCAAGTTGGATGTCAATAAGTATTAAGATCTGGAGAATGCACATACGTGTTAACCAGAGGAGGAGACCTGTACAGTACTTAATAATGTAGCAGAGGGTAGCTGAGTATTTTCAGTGTGCTGTGTGGATATTTGTGAACAACCTGGTTTCTGCATTTCATCTCTTGCTCTCGAATTTCAGTGAGAATAATCCTCTCCGTCGCCTGTAGCAGATTGGGAAAGGACCTGAGCTTTAAGAGAAAAACAGCAGAAAATTACACACAATGTCAAAATATTGTGGGTATATACAATACACGACAGTATGTGATTTAAAAAAAATTTTTTTTTACCTTTCTAAGACACTGGTACACAGTGGAAATTAGCTCTTGACTGACCATGTCAATAAACTCAATACACGGCCCTTTTAGACCCAATATATGTTTCTTCACTATGGCCTCAAAGGCCATGTCAGGGGTGAACAAACCAGTCCTGTAAGGGAAAAATACATTTTTGTAGCAGACAGTTGACAATGATGTAAAAGCACTTGACTCTTATGCTCTGAACTCTGGACTGCACCTGACACCATGTACATTTCTGATGGCGTAGTTGATTTCCTGTCGCAGCTTCTTCTCATCAGACTTAATCTTAGGAGATGCACAGTAAGGTTATTGATATCATAGATGACAACGATGAGGAGCAAAGCAGTTTAACATTGGAGTTACTGATTGACATAAAATAGCCAAAGGACACAATATGCAGAAAAATAAAAAACAAAATCAAACAGACTCACACACACCTTGAGCAGTTCATGTGGGAAGTGCTCATGGAAGAGTTTATTGATCCTAGCACCTCCTGACAGATTAACTGTGTCTACTTTGTCACCAGAGCCCTCAATGAGCTTCTCAAAATCAACAGCCAAGCACTGAACCAATCTAGAAGAAACAAACACACAGACTAGGAAAAAACACATATACAAATAAAAATGCAAAGACAGCGTACGTGCAAACACACTGAGATGACTGACTGACTGTAGCAGTGTCTTGATCCTGCGTGCAGAGTCATCAGGACTGTAGTGACTGTAATCTTCAGCCTCTTTATTCAAGGCCAGAAGCTGGCTCTGCAGATGACTTCGGAAGGCTGGGAGTGTCTCCCGGATGTGGTTTGTCAGTTGCTGCACATAAATAAATAAATTAACACATAAATAAAAAGCATACATGTAATGTGTCAACACCTCTATGAGAGTTTGTGTGTGGTGCAGGCGTTTTGACCTGGTTAAGTGTTCTTTGTAAATATGGGGTCCCCATCTTTTCAGCCATGTGTTTGTAGGCTGGATGAGACAGGAAGAACTTCAGCTCTGATTCAAGAGCTGCCTTTATGTTCTTTTTCCCATCAATGTCCTTTTGACTGCGGTTCACCACCCCTATGTACCCTAAAAAGTGATGTAGACATGAAGAGCATGTGATCACTGTAAGATACACTGACGAAATGCAGCAAGAGAAAGAAACAAAGCATCTCGTGTAAGACAGCTCCAGCTTGCATTTTCTGACGTGTCTTTGGGAACTCTTCCCAGACCGCCATTTGTTCCATTATGACTGCAGCACACAGGCAGGAAATGTGTGTTTGTGCAACAGCAGAGCCTGTTGTATGAAGTGGGCCAAATCCTGTACTCAGTGCAGTAGGAGATGAAATATCACCACACTTCGTATCTAATGCTTCAGCTCAATTCTGCTACCAGAGGAGTTATATCAGTAGGCTTCCATGGCTAATTCATTTGCACAGCAGAAGAAGCATGAAGGAGTCAGCACCTGTGGCGCTCTACCCGGCCTGTACTCTGTCCCGAGAGCCGCCTGTGCTGAGTTGCTTTCTAGGCCCATTTCTTTTCTTGCACTTCTCAGTCTGTCATGCATAGCCTTTATTCATACAGTTACATATTCACATGGTTTCTGGTGATTAGATGAATGACATAAACTCTTACATTTATTCTGTGCACCCATTCATGAATGAATACACACAAGCAGATACTCAGTGAATTTTCATTGATGTCACATAAACTGCACATCCATTTTATACCTGGTAGAGAGTGAGCTTGTGGCTCAGAATAACACAGTGTTGGCCCACTCTTTTGGACTATTAATTGTCACTAAATGGTTTAGGACACACACGTAATCATCACCTCTCCGTAGGGGAAGCAACTTGTTCTCTAGTATTTCCCTGGCATTGGTTCCTTCATCCATCAGGTCCAGCTTTGTGATTACACCTATTGTCCTAAGACCTAAGAGAAGATCAGATAGCTTGTATTGCCTCTTAAACTAGTAAAAATACAAACACCATATTCAATGTGTTACACTGTACTTTAAAAACACACACACACACACACACACATATAAAGACAACATGTAGAGTTACATTTAAAGGGTATAATTCAATTTCACGTGCTATATCAGGCATCTGATACACGGATGAGGTTTACCTTGTGGGTCAACGTCCTTTGCCAACTTAAGCGCGTCAGAGTTGGCCAGGTCAGTGTTGGCAGGTGTTACCGCCAGAATGAGACAGTTTTCCTTACAGATATACTGCATTATTATGTCTCGTATCTGGTACTCTATGTCTGCTGGCTGGTCGCCTACAGGCACCTTCGTGATGCCAGGCAAGTCCACAAGAGTTAGGTTCAGCACTGTGAACGCAAAAAGAAATAAAAGTTTTAGCTATGTCAGATGAATAGACAATATACAAAAGATACATCATGACAACCACAGAGGGAAGTTACCATGTGGTGAGTGAATCCGGAGGGTAATGGGGACAGGAGAGATGCCTTTATTTGATCCTGTAGATCTGCACGTCTCGGCCTCGATTTCCTTACATATTGCATCAAAGTCTGTGAACTTCTTTCCCTGACAGTGAAAGAATTCACCATATTCTGTAAAGAAACAAAGAATAAATAAAACTAACTCCAGTAAACAGTGATAGAATCCTATCATCAGGATATCTCTGTATCGCTGCTGAGTGCACCTAAACTTTACATTCTTTTTGAGTGAGGACAGACTCAAACAGCAGTATATATATTTTTGTAATTACGAAAGCCAAAAAATGTTGGACAAAACTTCACACGTTTGATCTTTAGATTTAACGTGAGACGTATGATATTATAATGCCACCTAGTGGTAGCTTAAAATATAAGGCAAAGCAAAGTACCCTAAGTTTATTTATACAGTACATTTCAAATACACGGGTTATTCAAAGTGCTTTACATAGACAAAGGAGTGCACGTCAGAAACAATAAACAGCAAAAGCAGGAAATAAATCATCCAAGAGAAACAGACATTAACAGCAAGAGTGCTCTTACCTGTGTTTGAATTTAACAGCTGAAGGATTAAAGGTCTTCGCGTAACAATTCCTGGACCTCTTGGAAGGAAGTCCCTGTCAAAAGAGAAAGACTGACTTGGGTTAAAAAAAAAAAAAATATATATATATATATATATATATGCACACATTTGCCACTTGGATATTAATACAAAAGATTAGGTTTATAGTCCTACCATCTTAATTATTTCAAAATGGAACAAAACGCTACGAACACTCATTTGAAATGAAGAAGATGAAATCATGTGCCAACAGAGATTTAAAAACTAATAGCATCAACCGTAAATGATGCGCTATATTTAGTTGAAATCATAAAACATCATTAAAGATATTATGAAAGCCAAAAAAAGGCTTTCCATATGATATGTAAATAAAAAATAGCAAAACGTAGATATATTATACAGAAACAGAATGAACAGGATGGAAAGCGGCCCTCCTCTTTCCTATTAAAAACCCTATTCAGGAAGTTTGTTTTATTACATCCTGTCCAGATCAAACAGCCAGTACGGCCGACAACAAAAGGGGTGCCATAACACAGTCCTGACCGAGACAAAGAGAAGAAATACTCGGTAAAATATCCAGGTAAATACAGAGGGAATCACTTAGCCCTCTCATCACATACCAAACTGCGTCACTTGCTTTCACACTTTCTCCAGATACCGCTGGCATACACAAGTGAGAAAGATTATATTTAGAATCATGAAACGTATTTAGAAAAGCAAAGATGTAACACAACATGGCTTTGTTAAGTTCAGCTGAACTGAACATTTCTAAGCTGGTGAGAATACAGCTTCTATTATCCTTCAGGAGTCACGCTGACCTCCGGCCCTCCACCAACACTTACACAGCCAGTCTGAGATAAACTGCTGCTCTGAGCACCGTCACAGGGCCACTGCTACACCCGGCATCCACCACTTGAGTCAAGCAAAGATATCCTCCATGCTGAGGTTCAAGCCATGACACATAATGCATGAACACTGTAAGCTGTCTGTACTTTTTGTTTCATTTTAAGAACTAGCTGGGCATGTCCACACACTTTTGCTTTTTACTTTTATTTTGAAGCACTCAACAGCATTCCTAAAGAGATTGAATTAAAGCACTTTAACGCCTAGAAACCACAAGGACCTTTTTATTGAATTTATTAAAAAAGGGTTTGTAATCACAGGTTGTACACACACATTTTACTCATAGATGTGGATGCATTTAAAAGAGGGAATTGATCATTTATAACTAATTTTTTATGTGTTAGATCAAACATCACACATTATATAGAAAATATAAGTTCATCTGTTCATGAAAAAAACATCCCATCTTTTAATATTCAGCCCGAAAGTGTACCCAACCTTTGTAACTGCTCATCAATAACGTTGACAGTAAAGAGGACTTTCCCCAACCTGACTACTTTTGAAACGGGTGACTCTCAGCCCGCAGACACTTTTCTTTCTTTCTTTCTTTTTTGCCGTTTAGACTCGAGTGTTCACGTCTTACCTGCCCACAAAGTTTTCCAACACGGAGCTCTTGCCCGCGCTCTGGCCTCCAACCACAGCGATCTGGGGCAAGTGCAGGATGCAGTCCTGCCCCACGCTGCCCAGGGCATCTTGGAGGCGGTTTAACAGGGGGATCAGCTCCTCCATCCCGCGGTTGCCCATCGCAACGGAGGCAGTTACCTGTCCAGCCCCTTTCAACTCCGTTATACTTCGAGTCTACACCACGTCCGTCGACGGTTTACCTACCATGTTTACTCGGGTTCTCAAAATAGTTATTTCTGATGAAATCGAAAAAGAAACAACAAACAATTATCTAGTTGTGGGCGGTGCCGACTTTTACCAGCCACCGCCAGTCGTTAAAACTTTAGAGACGACGAAGAGACTCCACTGTGCGTAAAGCGTTAAAGTCTCCCCCCCCCCAAAAAAAAAGTTATCTCAAGGCATTATTTCCTTTTAGGATTCCAACCGTTTGGAGTTAATATTTACTCTCAAGCCCGGGATACCATTCCGAAACTCGCTGCTGCGTGAAACTTGGCCCATGAACAGTAGAAAAGAAGTCTGTTTTGACAGCTAGTGGAATAAAGTATTCGCACATGCGCAGTGACAAGAAAGGCGAAGTCGGCAGCCCCCTTCAACGGAAGACGGACAAACTTCATAGCCAATTACCAGACACCTAAACTTCACTCAATCTTCTGGTCTGCATCTATTTAAAAACCCACATGCACGCCGAGAGTGGGTAGGGCACCACAGCAGCCTTATAAACACTGCAACTGGAGCCAGAGGGTGTGCATT
Source organism: Xenentodon cancila (assembly GCA_014839995.1). Taxonomy (NCBI): domain Eukaryota; kingdom Metazoa; phylum Chordata; class Actinopteri; order Beloniformes; family Belonidae; genus Xenentodon; species Xenentodon cancila. Next base: position 23,757,845 of record CM026206.1, read on the forward strand.
CATCTACTGTAAATAACGCTGCTGCATTCTTTGCCGGTGAGAGAGTGCTGTGTACAATGCCCTGGAAAAACGGAAGCAAAGAAAGAAAACTGAAGGATACATTTAATTGTGATATGATGCAATAAGAGCAAAGCATTACTTTTTTTAATATACATATATTTTTGCGTATTTTAAATTGTCTATACACTGCATTGATGGAAAAGCCAAACCATTCATTCTGCACCATATGGTTTCATACACACTTATGACACACAGTTAAAAATCAAGCCCCTCCAGCTTAACACCAAACAAAGTTTACTCTACTTTAAGGTCCTTTAACAACTCTGCAATGTCTATATGTGGCTTGCGGATGGGTTCAGTCCTGTTAGAGCATAGTGCGCTCTGCAGATTTGTGGCTGCTTGATTCAAGGATGGAAGGATGTGGGCGGCATCCTTTTCTCCACGAGAGCACAGAAGGACTTCGTTGACCTCCTCAGCTATCTTTCGCGAGAACACAGTAGGAAACACGCTGCTCAGGCGCTCAAGTACATTCTTCCTCAGGGCTGGGTCACGACACACAAGGTTCAAAATGAATAGACCTGGCAAGGACATACAAGGGGAAAGATATTGAAAGTAAATGGAATGCAACTGCTTCAAATTGTAAGGTGCATGTTTTTATATCTCAAAGAATAAAGAAATGATAAATGATTCTGTACCTCGGGGAGTCAGCAAGTTACAAACTTTCTGCAGGAAGGGAGTTTCTACAAAGGCAGCAGGGGGACAACTCATACCCAATGAGCTGTCTTTATTGTCTACGTCGAACATAACGGCATCAAACAAATGACCACCTACAGCGAAAGAAGCATTTACATGTTGGTGTTAATATAGGCACCTGTGAAGGCTTACCTTTATATGCTTTATCTCTCTTTATCACCCACCTTCTTTCTCCAGGGCACAGATGCGGTCCAGGCCATCCCCGACAGTGACTGTCAAGCGATTGTCTGGTCTGAATCCAAACCATTCCTTTGCCACTTCCAGCACAACAGGGTCAAGTTCTACGGCTTCAACGGTTACACCAGGAACAAAGTCACGCAGAAACTGAGGCAAAGCTCCTCCACCAAGCCCCACCAGGAGCACCGACACTGGGACATCTTAAAGGAAAGATTGAGAAGTATATTATAAACATGAGTGAATATGAAGCAAGTCGGATATCTTATATAGGGGGTTTGAGAGTTCTGGCTGAACAGCAGGTTCTGCTTGTGGTTATCATCATCTACCACACTGACCAGTTTATTAAAAACTCACACCTTTATTCTGTGGTGCTCCCACCCCAAGCATAGCAAAACCAGCCACCATGACCTCATGGTGAGCGCAGCAGAGGAAGCCACTGTCCACAGAAAGAGACGCTGAGGATGAAACAGGAGCAGCTGTTGCCTTGGCCTTCTTTTTGTTCTTTTTCTTGTGACTTGATGCTGCAGAGACACAAATCCTCACTTATTTACTTTACAATAAACTACATAAATATATGCTGGAAAAATCAACTATTATACTTTTTTTTTCCTTTGCCGTTATTTGCAATTTATTAGTTTGAGTTCTCGGAGACTCAGTGGTATGGTCACCACCACTTTTGTATATTAAATTATAGCAGTTAGAAATATATGTATGCATTTCCACAATACTACATGCCACTAATGCACATTAGTTACCCCAGACGACTGAGGTGCATCACAATCCTTAAAACCCTTAATCACCACTCCACGTGTTATGATCATATATGTATTATGTACATGTTGTTGGAACTTAACTGGTTAATGAAATGACTCAAACAAAAAAATAAAATAAAAAAAGGGAAAAGTACGTTTTAGTATACTCAAAAATAATAATTAAAAAAAAAGACCTGAATTCAATGAGACAAGTCGGCTCTCCGATTGGACAAGAGCAGTGTTAGACAGGAACACAAGTCTGCGGTAGAGTTCTCCATCTTCTCCTCTGACATTCTCCACACAATACTCTCCACTGAGAGGACTCACACCCCTGCTGACCTCCTCTCGCCAACCAAGATCACCTCCCACTGACAGAAACGGAACCTGAATGGGCACAGAGAGCTCGTGCATATTCACTAATCTGCATTTTTGTGCCTTCATTTCTAAAAAGATATAATTATGCTTGCTCACCTGCTGATTGGCTGCCATACCCGGAGGAGCCAAATCCATCACCACAGGGGAGAGCTCTGACTGGACTGCTTGCATATCTGTGTACTCCTGGTTTCTGTGCATTGACACAATAACCAGGCGACGGAAGTTAGCACTGGCTGCCAGCTGCCTTCTGCCCTCACTGGAGCTGTAGAGCCAAGCTGTCTCGCTCCCTCGAGGCACTAAAAAAACAAAGTAAAACAGAGAAAAAATAATCGTTAACTGACAACTATATGTGGGGGACAAAGCAAGGAAGTCTATACATCCTGATCCACTCATTACTATTAGTAATGCTTGTAAATTTTAGTTGTCAAAATCAACAAGTGTGACTTGCAAGTATGATGAACTCACCGATAAATATGGCAAACTGGTTAGGTCGTGGCACTTTGGCTCCTGGGGGACAGTCTTGCACTATGAGAGTGTATCTGGGGAGGCCAGTCTTGGCATGGCAGAGAGTTAGTGTGAGGTTTGACCCAGGGTCTGTGCTTGTCCGAAGCCTCTTCCTCAACACAGAATACGCCTGTTGCTCTCTCACAGCCGACAACAGTTCGGAAACTTGCACATGCCTGACGGGGACTCCATCATCTCCGATGCACATCTCAAGAATGGGCGTGGGCATGGGCTGTCGAAACTTGGTGCACACGAGAACAAAGACGGGCAGAGCGAAGGAGTCGTCTTCTTCCTCTGTCCCCCTTTTTTCTTGAAGGCAGTGGAGCCTCACTGCCCACCCAAGCTGAACAAAGTGCTCAACAGCCAACTTAATTACGCTCTCTTGAGCCAGAGTCACACAGATATACCGTCCCCCAACACAAAGCACACGGCTCACCTGCAAACACAACATAACTACAGTTAGACAAAACACAAGCAGGCAAACTGAAGATGTGTTGTCAGTCAAATCAGCTGGTTTCTTACCTCACTGAGCATCTTCCTGGCCAAAGATCCTTCCTCTTCAGATGCCATGGCATCCAGAGTGCCCTTGTCCAGAGCAGCCTGGTGGCTGGCATCCTCATATGGGGTTTGGGTTGCATCTACTTGATGGAAGCTGAGACCTGGCCTGCACGCTGCATTTCGCTGGTTCATATGGGTTACCACAGTCTCACTTATGTCAATGTTAGTCAGATGCTTGTAGCCAACATCATACAGCTGTTCACTGAGCTCAGAGTTGCCACAACCAACCACCAGCACCTTAGGAACAGAGACACAACAAAGACAGACTCACCCTGATCAATGTATTAGTATTAGTGGCGTTTGCCGACATGCACAATACAGGGAAGTGGATGAATCTGCAGAACCTAGAAACAAAACCCCGTGACATATCCACTGCACTGAAACGAACCTTATCTTGCACTTTGATGTATTTATGCAGGACGCCGCACAGTTTGTTGTAGTCTCCATACCACTCAAAAGCCTTCTCCCCGCGCTTCTTAAAGAATTTTTCCCAGTAGCCCGCAGAGCTGAACTCCTCGGCCGTTCGAGGTAAAAGACTCATTGTTTCACTTCACCGTATTAAGACGTGTTTTCCAGCACTGTTTTCACTCCACATGGCACTTCGTGCTCAGCTTTCTATCCGGAAAGAAACTGATGCCAGCACCGCTGGATGATTGGCGAATCTCTGATGGGCGGAGCTTATGCTACCCAGTGATTCGGCGAGGCTCTCAGGCCTGATTTTGATTGGCCGCTGCTCCGACGGAAGCGCTTAGTGGGTCCTGCTGCGTTAATCCTCCGTCATGGCGGTGCCCGCAGGAAGATCTGTGGTTTTCGTGACTGGAAACGCGAAGAAACTCGAAGAAGTAAGAATTAACATCTAGTGTCTGAGACAAAATGTGTGACCTCTACCGAGGCGTTTAGTTTAAAGTGTTTTCTGTTGTGGCGCTGCCGGCCCACACTGGGTTAGTTATATAAACCCAGTGACACATGGACATCAATGTAATCTTGCTTTAGTTCCCTCAATTTAAATTAAATGTATCTATGCTTTTATTTTATTTTTTTTGTAACATTATTAGGTCATTCAGATCCTCGGAGACAAGTTTCCTTACAAACTAGTGTCAAAAAAGATCGATTGTAAGTATCAAAACAGGCAGTGCATGAAAAAAAAACACAATTTAAAAATCATAATAGCTCACACTTCTATCTCCTCATCAGTGCCTGAATACCAGGGAGAGCCAGATGAGATTTCCGTACAAAAGTGCAAGGAGGCTGCACAACAGGTACATCAGATTGGTATTCCAAGTCAGTATCTACACATTTAAAGAACTGGGGAATCATTGAGTTAAAACTTTTGTTTTGTCCTGAAGATTGATGGACCAGTCATAGTAGAGGACACCTGTCTGTGTTTCAGAGCACTAGGGGGCCTGCCTGGTCCTTATATGTAGGTACAGTTTGCCTTCTCACTAAACTCATGTGGCTCTAGTTGAGCAGTATATAACTGAAAACCTACTTTGTTTTTAAAGCAAATGGTTTCTGGATAAACTCAAGCCAGAAGGTAAGTTTAACATAGTGTTTTTTGTTGTTTTGTGTGTGTGCGTTATTAAAAAAGAAGTTTAAATAAACGTTTTTCTATGTTGAAAAACTTACATATAAGGTTGGCATACAGTGTGATGGTTTTTGTCTTGTTCAATTTTAGGTTTGTACAAACTCTTAGCTGGGTTTGAAGATAAATCAGCATGGGCTCTCTGCACGTTTGCATTCTGTGCTGGTAAAGATGAACCGGTGCAACTCTTCAGAGGGAAAACAGAGGTCAGAATCTGTCTTAATTAGACAGTTTAAATGTAATAGGTATTTTTTTTTTTTTTTTACATTTTTGCACTATTTATTTATTTTTATTTTAGGGGCAAATTGTGCAACCCAGGGGGCCTCGAGACTTTGGATGGGATCCTTGTTTCCAGCCAGATGGTTATGACAAAACGTAAGCAAGCACTTGTAGAAAGTCTCAGTTTATGCCACAAGGTGGCGCTAGAGAATCATACTCTGTCAGCATGCAATATTCAATATACCAAATCATGATTCTTTTACCTGTGACACAAAGTGCGCAGCATGCACACCTTTTGTACAAATGACAGCATCTATAACTCATCACTAATAACTTCTTGCGTATCTGCAGATATGCTGAACTGCCCAAAGACGTGAAGAACACCATTTCCCACCGGTACCGGGCGCTTGCTGCCATGTCTGAGCACTTTTCACAAACAAACAATGTTTCACCAGACAGCAAGAAGAAGGAACAGAAGGAGTGACAATGCGCTTTGGGCAAAACAGTGAAATATGCCATGAAAACGCAATATAATTGATAGTATACATGTCCTTTGCAAAGGGGTGGGTGCTACATTTTATTTGTTTTCCCTGCATTTATTTTTAATAAACTGTTCCTAAAATGTTTGTATGTAATGTAATTGTGTTTGTTATTCTCAGGCAACAATTCTTTTTGAGCATTAGTTATATTTTTTTAGACAGAGAACAAAATACCTTTCAGAGAATAAAAAAATAACATAGTGGAGATTGTTACAAGTCTTGTTTGGTCGTCGTTCCAAATGGCAAAGCAGCTTTCTGACTCATAGCTTCAGGGACGGACAAAGATAGATCCCGACAAGAGCATAATTCATAAAATGCGAAGCTCCAGGCTCCTGATGAGAGCAGCAGACCACTGTTCCTGAGGAAACGTTGCTCAGGCTGCAGTCCAGAGGGGAGGGTGTGTGTGTGTGTGTGTGTGTGTGTGTGTGGAGGAGGGGCGGGGGGGTCTTAAAGAACAGTTGGTCACACCCACACATAGCCCACAGTAATAGCAGGAGAGTGGAGGTAATAAATGACCCCAGAACTTAAAGTCTCTGAGCAGGAACTTCTCATCCACGTGTGACTGATGCCTCCCAGACTGACTGAAGATGTGGCACATGCAGACAAACGTGCCTGCTTATAAACCAGTTAAACAAATGTTGCTCTCTCTGAAGCTACCAAAAACTTACCTGTTTTACTCAACATAGTTATTTTTTCACCTGGTCATAAATTATTAAAATAATACAAAAAGGATAAAAAGGATTGTAGCATTCAGTAGGATTTTCAAAGGTCCTCCCTACAGGAAGACCTGATAATCTAACGGGTTTAAATGGAGACTGTTGGCTAAGAGGGATTTAAGATGGTCTCAGAAATACATTTTATTGGTTCTTTTGATTTCTTTTCTTTACTGTAAAGTAAACCAAAAGGAATTCAGTTCAGGTAGCAATATTGTACCTGCAGATGTCCCATCCATCCTTCCATCTTCTATACCTGCTTCATCCTTTGAAGGGTCACGCGGGTCTGCCAGAGCCTATTCGACATATTGCAGGTGACAAGCAGGGGTCCATCCTGGACAGGTCGCCAGTCCATCACAGGGCCACATACAGGACAAACAACCGTGCACACTCACACTCACACCTACGGGCAATTTAGAGAGATCAATCAACTTAGTACGCATGGAAGACGGAGTACCCGGAGAGAACCCACGCAAGCACGGGGAGAACATGCAAACTCCACAGAAAGACTCCTGTGCTGGGGAATCGAACTTTCTTGCTGTGAGGCAACAGTGCTAACCACTAAGCCACCGGGCTGCCCCGTGCAGATGTCATACTCCCGATTTCATTTTTGTCTCTGATCATACTAGCATGGACCATCCACGTTTACTAGAGAAAACATTTTTATATGACGCCAAGAACCTCCACAGTGCTACATCACCTATAACGGAAAAGCAACAGTGTCTTAACACCAGTGACGTACTTATTCACAGTTTAGCTCAGATAAATAAGACTTAACTCCTCCCTCTCACTCTAAAGTTTGAATCCACAAAGCGGATCTACAGTTTTCTGCTTGTGTTTTGCCTGAGAGGAAACCTTGTTTTTGTGGCACATACATATATGGCATATACAGATATTCGAAAACATTTGTGAATCAACATTCAACCTCACATGCATAGTTTTGATCCGTTGGAGGAACTTGGAGAACAAGAGAAAATCTTCCCAAGCACCGGGTTTTGAAAACTCAAACTCAGAGACAGAAAGTACCTATTTTGAATTTAAACCAGGAACCATCTTACTGCCCACATTACCCTTAGAAACAAGGGTACAAAAGATCTGTAATGCACGAGTTACCACCAGAATGTACAACAGCAACAACTGAGGCATAAACATAGAAGCACTGTTAACCCTTTCATCCCCAGCGGCCGCTACGGTGGACGGATGATCTAGTACCTGTACGGGTTTGGATGGTGTAGACATCAGAACAGTATCCCACATTCATTCACCGCCGTTTTATAAAAAGAAATAGAAGAAGAAGTAATTGTAAAACACACCATAAAATAAACAAATTTAGAGAGCAAGTACATAAGAAATAAACTTGAGTAAATTGGCTTTATAAAAATGCTTTTTTTTCTTTTTTTTTACACGAGGTCCACCTATACTGGAATTTCTCAGTTGGTCTTCACCCTCTGGTGCCTGACATATAAAATGATACACAGAAAAATCCTTCTTTTTAGTCACTTATTTTATATATATATATATATATATATATATATATATATATATATATATATATATATATATATATATATATATATATATATACTGAAATTAAAAATACCGCCACTTTAGCCATTAACAGATTCTAAATAATATTGGTAATATTATTATGAATACATCGGGTAATTGTATTTATTTATTTATTACATTTTTATTGAATTAACCTTTACTGGGAGACGATGTCGCAGAAATCCATGCATCAAATGTGGTACATCTGCCATTGTCGCATTAAACACAACAAACTTCATAGCTTGTAGTCATTACAATAAAGCACAGTGTTAAACAAGTCATCATCCTCTCAGTATGTGTGCTTGGACAACAGCTGGTTGCTGAACCATAAATAATGATGATTACTTCTAAAATCGTATCATTTTGACTACAAGTTGTTTTTAAGACCTGGCTAAGCCCAAGCTTAATGATGTTTAGAAAATTGTCTCCAGACAGTAAGTGTTTTTTTCCTGACGTCTCATCAAACCTGAAAGACGGGGTATTTTCAATTTTATGACAAATACAACCAGTAACAGCACGTTTTTCTAAGGTGGCCAGATGGGGTTTCACTGTTGTGACGCTGTGGTTTTGAAGGAATGTGCTACTCTGGGATCTCTGAGAGGAAGGGATGCCTGACTTTATGAGATCTTAATCCATCACAATCGCACCAGAGGAAGAAAAGGGTTTGATGTGGCTTTGGGGAGACAAACTGTACTTCCTTTACTTTTGTTGTGCATGACTTACTTGAATTCCCCTGCTGTGATGAGTTTTATTTAACAACAGACTCTAGTTTTAAACTTGTTTCTCCGCCTTCAGATAGCAGCATAGGGCCAGGGCCTCAGGGGTGTAGCTGATGAAGTAGAGCGGTGGACCTTCAGTGTGAAGGCTACTGGATCGAGCTGCAACTTCCACAGTCCACATTTCAAAGTACCTCTGGGTAAGGTACAGAACTACAACATTAGCCCAGAATCCTCCAAGGTCTGGCCCTTGTAAGTCACTTTGGATCGTACACACATCTGCTAAATGAATGTGAGGTACTTGAAGACAGCTCAGGTTACATACTGTATGTCTTCAAATATGAATAGACCGGTTTTACCCTCACGTAACAATTAATAGCACCTATTTCCTTAACCGTAAATTTTGTGTCTGACCCAACTCACTGTTGAATGAAGTCTCTCCAAGGGTTTTAAAATTGTAGATAAATTATTCCACCATGAGGCCACTGCTGTGAATGAAGGAAACAGTTGACTTAATACATATTCCTGCTGAGACCTTCATTGTTTATGACCAAAACCAAGTCACAGTGAAAACAGTCAGGCCTCAGAGGTACATCATTCTTAACGTTTTCAAAGGGGTGCCATGTATGGGGTTACATTACACCCTTAACCACCTGACTTTTAGAGTGTCCTTTGCCATTTTATATATTTTTATTGCCACCATACTGATAGAAATATGTTGATTTGAGCCACTGGGTGCAAGCCAATAAATGGATTCTTAATATTCTAAAATCAGAAGGTTGTGATTTTCAGACATTTTTGATGTCCCACTCTGTCCTAGTGGTCTATATTCAACTTTTTTCCCCGCTTATTTGTCAAATGCTTAAAGCTGAATATCCTATTTCTACAGTTCTCAAACTGGAATCTCAATGACACAAAGATGAAAAGTCAGTCAGGAACACTGACTGCTGCAGCATAAATCATAGTACATCTCATGCTGCAGCAGGTGTCCTAATATGATATTGATCTCAAAAACAGATTGGCAAATAATGTAGTACAGCCATTAGGAACTGAAATCAAAGCTTCTGTGAAATCTTAGACTAACTGAAGCACGCTCATTGATGTCCTCTTCTAAGGAGGATATTTTGGTAGTGGTACGGGGTTGTTTTGATAAATTAAACCAAGAAACATTTATTCTTACATTCTCAAATAGGGCACAGCATGCTTTGCACAACCCTGTGCAGGACTCACATAGAGTGGAAATGTTGTTTATGAAAGCTAATGAATAAATCAAAGTATTAGTAAAAATCAAAGGTGTATGACAGGCACATTTCATTTTACATCAAAGTTTGAACAAAGGAGTTGTACAGTTATTACATTTAACTGAGTTTCTATACAGTAGCGTGCTGTAGTCAAAAGAGCAGGCTTAGATTGCACAACTTTAATCATTCATTCCCACAGAAAGAATAGTTAGGCTGAGATTAAGTCATGGACTATTTGGTTTTATTTTATTTCTACTGACAGAATGAAGGGATTCCCATGCTTCAGGACAGGAGCAGCACTACCACTGTCTCTGGCCTTTTGGGACGCGACTCCAGTCAAACCTGCAGCCGCATTCCTCTTGTCTCGTTTTATCCTGACGTACATCCGTGTCACATAAAAATAACAAATGCTCGAGTTGAAGTGTCGCAGTTCTACCCGAACAGCCCAGGGTCGTGCAGAGTCAGAGTGTGCAACAGGCGCAGGAAGTCCTGCTCCGTCCACGGCTCTCCGTGCGTGTCCAGCGCGGAGGCGCTGCTGCTGCCGGGGCTGATGCTCTGAGGGTCGTTGAAAGTCACCAGGACATCTGTGGAGAACTGCGGCAGGCGGAGCACGGCCAAGTGAACGCTCACCGTATTCATCGCCTCTTCGTTGAACTTGGATACACACTGCGTCCCCGTGCAAATCCAAGCACAGCTGCACTCCGACAGGGACAGCTCGGGTTTAGGTAGCGCCACGACGCCGGTCACCTCAGAAGCGCCCGGATCCGCCGCGTTGTTGCTGCCTGCGATGTCCTCAAAGTGGTACCTGCCTGCGTCATGATCGGCCACCTGACCCTGGTACTCCACCAGCTCCACGATGAAGCTCTGGTCGGTGTGAGCGTGGGCAAACACCTCCTGGTTGTCCGGGACCTCCCTCAGCTCGCTGATGTCCGTGGCGTTGTGGGGGACGACAGCGGAGAGGGCGCCTCCGAAAAGAGCACGAGCGCTGCCTCCAGACGCCTGCATCTCTGTGGAGGACAGCGAAACCCGGGATCCGGCGGTGACTGCTTGTACGTACTCGAAGACAACAGATATTAAAGTCGGCATAAAGAAAACACGATCATTTAAATAAATCTACATGTTACCAAAGTGTGACGTTTCCAACGTGTGTTATCATTTTCCGGTAAACTTTAAAACTTCTTCTTGTACTTTCTGGTGGTAACAGATGCGGCAAAAACGCTGCGCTGCCACCTACAGGCGAGGGACGAGGCCGACGTTAAAGATAACATGGCTTAAAACCTGCTGCGTGATCATATAATATCAGTATTGTCATCCTTTCACTGTCTCTTTATTCGCTTTCGAATGCATTTTAAGCTTTTACGGCTGGTTTTCAAAGTTTTAAAAGGATTGCCAACCCACGAAAAATAAATGTGAGAGAGCAAGAGAAAGAAATAAGAAAAGGCTAAATAACCACGTGAGATAAAAGGAGCACACAAGTTCTGCGCTGGACATTTACCAGCTCGTTGATTGAGGTAATTAACTTCAAAGGATTTTTTGTTCATGTATTTTTAAATATGGTCATATTTACAGTTATGCCAGTAAATTAATTTGAGCCCCTGAAAATGGGGGTACTTTAATTCCTAAATGGTAAATGCTTTTTACGGAGCCTCTTGAATTAAACCTAAAAATCTGCACTTTGATCGCATCATTTCACTTCAAAACTACTGTGGATGATGTGTGAAGGGGAAATCATAAAACTCTGTAACTTTCCAAAGACTTATGGAGCGGATTCTCCTTAACAGCACATAAACACACGTACACATCCACGTGCGCGTATACACATGTAAACACGCAGATTTATAAATCAGTCTTTTAACGTATTTGCAATGTTACATGTAACTAGAGTTAGGACAGTAGGACTAAATTAAGTCTAACAATCTACATTTAAATCATATCAACTCAAAAAAGTAGAAATGTCTTATATAAATATTATTAATTATTTATGTATATTTCTTATTCAGTGCCGTGATTTAAATAATATCTCAATCATTGACTGTGGAACGTAATAGTTATATTAATACCTTAAAAAGGCGACGACGTGAACGACGTCCGCGCGCTGTGAAGCCGCGGGAAACATCTGCAGCAGTCTCCTCCTCCAGATGTTCTGTTGACTTCCTGCTCAGCTGGTTCCGGCGGCGTGAACGACGAGAGCACCGTTTAACGCCACCGTCTTCCAGGGCAGCTTCTAAAATGAAGCAGGTGCTTTCGTAAAGCCGCGTTAAAACCGAGGAGCTCCGGACCGGAAGCCGAGTTTGTTCGTGAAACCCAGCGACGAACAGCAGGTAGCCGGTAGCATCCTTAGCTTAGCATAGCTTAGCCTAGCCGGGGAGGTCGGCGGCCTGTCTTATTTGGGTGGATTAGGTATTAAGTTGATCTATTTTTAAGTATATTTTACCTTAATTATTGTGCTGTAATGGTTTAATGGGTTATGTGGGGTACACACAAACACCCAGATGCCCGTTTCCCCCATTTTAAGGACTAGATTACACTGTGATATAACGTTAGTGTTTTGAGCTCACTCATTTCCTCATCTGTGTACTTTAAAGAAAACTTTACACTCGTAAAGAGAAGTTACCTGAATCCTGCTCTGTTTGACTAAACGAACATGGATCCAGGTGTTCCTGCCTTGATATAAATAGACTTTATTTTTCCACTTTGCCTCTTGTAGTTGCCATTAAACCTTTTGCACAGGTCTTATGTGCAGATATGGCATCACAACATTTGCTTTCCTGTGTAATACATGAACATGTGAATAAAATTAAGGGCTGCGTCCTCGTACTGAAACAGACAACGCTTCTGAAGTCTTCCTTCTGCCACCCTAACAGGTTAGGGCTGGTTGTCCTCTTTCCATCTTGCTCTGTCTCCTCGCTGCTTCAGACCTGCCTGCTTATCCTTCTCCTAACTTGGCTGCTGAAGGGCCTTTTCCAGTCCCAGTGCCAGAAAAGGACGTTGAGAAAGCCACAGTGTCAGACTTTACTGGATTCAATGGTATAAGCTCTATTGCTGGCGTGGCTTGTGTGTGTGTGTGTGTGTGTGTGTGTGTGTGTGTGTGTGCGTGCGTGTGTGTGTGTGTGTGTGTGTGTGTGTGTGTGTGTGTGACATCTGAATTTTCACTCTTGAAACCATGCATCATCCCAACCACAAACTCAAGGGTGTATTATTGGGGGGACATTTTCTGTCATATTTAGTGACAGTCAATATCTGTGCTTCTAGAAAATGTGGAATGAAAAAACAAACAGTATCTTCATATTGTTTATCCCAAAGTGATCCTGATAATTTGCGTCAAAATGTAAGAGCTTCTTGTTTTGTCCATGCTCCAGCCTTCCATCTTGATGAGAGCAACAGGCCCGCTGTGGCTTGGTGCTGTTGACTTTGTTCAAGTTCAGGAACAGCACTGCAAAATGTAACTGATAATCATCCTGTCCTGTCCTACAGAGGGAGCCTGACAGGGAGGAGCAGCCTGAGGACAACATGCCCCCCAAATTCAAACGACATCTCAACGACGATGAGGTCACAGGATCTATCCGCAGTGAGAGGGTGAGATGCAGATAGAGAGAGAGGGGTAGTATTTGGATTCTGGTTTTCATCATCCTCAAGAAATGGTGAACAACAGGAAATAAAAGAAGTACATGATGATAGATTAGTGGGCATGAAATAAATAGCTCTAGAATACTTTGTGAATTACTATCCATCAATTCCATTAACTTCTGGTAAACCAAGTTTGGGTCATGGGGGCAGCAGTTTAAGCAGAGACCCAGACCTTTCTCTCCCTGCCCACTTCCTCTTTTACTCATTTCTGGAGGCATACTGAATAGTTCCCATGATGTAGTTTCTCCAGCATATCATGGTTCTGCTCCAGTCTCCCTAGAAATGTCCAAATAACGTTCTAGGGAGACACTTAGGAGGCATCTTAACCAGATGCCCTAACCACCTTAGGTGGGTCCTGTCGATGTGGAGGAGCAGTGACTCTACTCCGAGTTCCTCCTGGATGGAGAAATGTCTCATCCCATCTTTAATCTCTAATTCAGTTCATTTCAACTCATTGGAACACATTTGAATATAATTTGGATCTATTTTGATTTTATTTACTTTTGTAAACTTTTGATTGCTTATTGTGAAAGGTGCTTTGAAATCACTTTGTTTTGAATTGGGGCTATACAAGTAAAGTCAGTTGAATTGAAGTACGGGAGAATCCGGCCACCCTATGAAGGGAATTAATTTCAACTTAACCATGACCACAGGTGAGGATCAGAACGTAGAGTGACTAGTAAAGAGAGAGCCTTGCCTTTTTGCTCACCTCTCTCTTCTCCATAACAGACTGGTAGAGTCTGCATTATTACAGACACCACAGTAATCTGCCTGTTGATCTCCTGCTCCAGTCTTCAATCTTTATTACCTCCACTTAGGACAAAATCTCATCACAAATTCATCCTTTTCCAACTAAGAATCATGGTTTCAGATTTGGAGATGTTGATTTTCATCCCTGCTGCTACCCTGTGAGCTGCAAACTGCTCCACCACAAGCTGAAGATCACGACCCGATGAGGTCCAGAAGACCACATCACCAGCAAAAAGCATTTATGTAATCATAAGGTCGTCAAACTGGAGGTCCTCCAGGGGAGATCCCACCAGGGGCAGTTACCCCTACCAACTATCAAACGATGATCAAGCTTGATTATCTGGAGGAAGTAAAAGTAGTAACAAGGTTTCTTGCAGGTGAACCTGCAGAAGGATCATTAACGGTCAGTGGTGGGTGTTATGCAATAACTCGTACAGCCTAATATATAAACCACTATTCAAAACAGCTGAGGTGATCATCAAGTTTTTACTTCAGAACGGACAACAGTCAGTCACCAGCATTCCTACTCCATGCAGACTATTATTTATTATATCAAAGAAGAAAATAATTATGACTGGCCAGACTTCCGATATTGCACTTTCCGTTGGAAAATGTTTGGTCCTCTTCAAAGAGAAGATCCCGTCGCCCGGATCCACTTCCTCTGTCCTCCTCATTCCTCATCTGAGTCAACCCCTGTTTCCTCTGAGTAGTCCTGCTTGCTATTGTGTTGAACAGGGATCAAAATAAAGCTTAGAGGGAGACTTCGCTCAACAGATTTCTCCTTTCTACCCTCCATGCGCTTCTCGTTGTCGTGCCCTCTCATAATTGCTAACAGTTCCCCTCATGTCTTCCTTCCCGGTGGGGAGGTGCAGTAAAGCTGCACACAAGGAAAGTGTTACTGCCTCAACTTATAAAATGCTTTGTGTTCATGTGGCCACCATCCCTGCAGCCTTTCTGGAGAAGACATTGGGTTTATAATGAAATAAAATATCTGTATGTTGGCTTAGTGTCGGTCACATAACAGAACGTCTGCAGGTACTCCCTCTCTCCTCTTTGTAGCAGCAGATGTTATAGTGTTTAGAATATGATTATGATGACTGAAAGTACTAAAAGTTGAAATGAATAAAGACCTTCTTTTCCTAAGTAGCAACGACTCTTAATCCCCCAGCCTTTCACCCAATGAGAAACAGACTGTACCGTCTCCTGTGAGACTATAATTCAACATTTTGCACTAGTTCTCTATGAATAGCATTTCACACTGGGTATATTCTGCCCTGGTTAAAGCCGCCAGGGGTTTGAACACTGTTGTGATCTCTGCAGGGTTTTAAGTGGAACAGTGTGCTTAAAATCACAGAGATTATGTTTTTTGTTTTGAGTCTAGTCATGTTTACTTTGGGTTTTCTAAGCTGGTGAGGAGTTTCAGAGAGCAGAAAATTGAGTTTTGGCATACAGAGCAACAACAATAAATCCATACTTTAGTCCAGTCGTCATCCCTTAAACTTCTAGATTAATGTTGTGATTGGCTTTGCCTTCTGAAGACAGCCAGAAAAGAGTTTTTATTGATCTAATAACAGCTGTATGTCTGTGGGGGAAGAGGAGTCGCTTTCACGTCTCTGTGTCTGCAGAGTTATATGTAGTGCTGACTGCCTGACCTGATGAGATTCTAGTAATGAGCTTGTGTCCTAAACTAGAATTGGTGCCTATTTTTCAAAAGCCCGGACCTTTAAGCCTTTCAGTCTTTGTCTGTGACCAAAGAACCAAAGAGTGTAGATGAGGCTATCATAATCAATCTCCAAGGTTATTTTCAATTAAGGGGATTCAAAATCCAGATCCGACCCTTCCCTAAACACAAATCTTCTCTCCTTTTACAGAGGAACCTGCTGGAGGAGGACTCTGATGAGGAGGAAGACTTTTTTCTGTAAGTCTATGTGAAAAATATGTTCTAATTCTTAGGAGTATAAAGTCAACCGCAATGGGTCAGTTTGAGATGTCATATAGACAAAGTTATCCATCAGCTTACAGAGAAAATAATGACTACATGTGTGGTTTATAACAATACAAACATTGCATCTGTGATTTTTGTTTTTCCAGGAGAGGGCCTACGGGGCCCAGATTTGGACCTCGGAATGACAAAATCAAGAAGTAAGTACAAACGCATTCCTCAGTGCAGCTAAAAACCAGAGGTCAGAGTTGTACTTCCACACATTTATGTAACCGTGGCCTGGCATGTTTACCAGAAGCTGCAGGTTGTTAGGACAATGTGTAAACAAGGCGGTCGCACTCAGGTTATTGTGCAACCTTTGCTGGTTGTCTCAGGCGCTCTGTTTCCATTTTAGTCATGAGTTAGGAGTCAGCCAGAGAACAGAGGAGCTCATTGTTGAGAGTCTCTGGCAGCCAGAGTTGTTTCTCCATGCTCGCTTCATACTGTGTACTTCATTGTTTTGATCATGTGAAACGGGAAGCCATCAACAGATGCCAGGAATGCACAAACGATGGAGCCAGAGCACCTGTCAGAGCGAGGATCAGTGAAGTGTTTTGCTCTGTCTCTGCTTTCACGTGTATACCACCTTCTTCCTGCAGTAACACTGGAGGTCAAAGTAAATAGTTTGAGAAAGTAGTACCTTTGTTTTATATCCGATCTCTCTCTTTGGAAAAGTCTTAAATCTTATTAATTTTGCAGTGCTTAAAGGAGTAAGAGTTCTCATGGGAAATCTGGACTATACCTGTGCCGTGCTCCATTTCAGGTGGCATCGATAAAGCAAGGGTTTGATCCAATAATGAGTGCAGGTGCAGGTCAAACTGAGGTTGACAATCACCTGACATGCTGTTTTTGGCGCTGTACCAAAAATAAAATGATTCTTCGGTTGCAGTCATGATTCTTTGTCTCACATAAAATTGTTTGCTCAGCATGCAGTCGCAGGTTGATGAGGTGATCGATGTGATGCAGGAGAACATCTCTAAGGTGATAGAGAGGGGCGAGCGTCTCGACGACCTGCAAGACAAATCAGGTGAGTCATGCTGAGAAAATTGCTTTTTTTTGCAGCTGCACATGTGCAGGACAGATGTTCACTCTTGACTTTCAAAGTAAAACGAGTTAACTCCATAGGGAGTGCAACAGCGTTGTTTATCTTAACGTTTGCTTTTCATGGATAGTTTACAGACCCCAAGAGTAAATTAAGATTATCCGGGGAATTCATTTATGTGGAGAGAAGACATCCTGCAATGTGTGTCAGTTTTAAAAGACAAACATTTGTCAATTGGGCTAATTAATCTCAAACATCCTTGAGTTACCTGGCAACAAACTTAGGAATTGTGTTGACCTTTAGGGGTACCAAATGTAGGGAGGCAGCTGTTTGATAGAAAGAGCAACTTTCATGTTCACTCGCTGGCTGATTTCAGAGTTTTTGTAGCATAGATTCAACAACGTACTGGAAACGTATCTTAAAGGGTTTGGTCTCTATTGATGTACCAGCATCAGGCAGATGCTGCTCATTTGTGGCATTACTGTGTAGAAACCTGTGTTCACAAGTCCCTAATAAATGAACTTACAAATGACCACAATGTGGGTGTTTTAAAGAGCTGCAAAACAGATGAAGTTGTGACGTAATAAAGTGTGTGATGAGTGTCGTTCTTGGCTGTGGTTTCTAGTAAACATTTTGTCAGACTAAATGAGTTAAAGAGAAGAAAAAACAATTTAGAAGGCGTAATACGCTGTCTGGCCAAAGAAAGTCTCACAGTCTTACTTTGCTGGACCACCATCAGCACACAGTTCCATTTGCTTATGCAGTGTCACATTTATTTCCTCCCAGAGCTGCATTCATTTTCCACCAAAACTTTGTATTGATGATGCGAAAGTCAGGCCGTGTGCAGCAGAATCTCATTGTGGTTAAGGTCTGGACCTGTGCTGGCTGATCCATGTGTGAAAGTGAAGTCTTACACTCTGTGAATCATTCTTTTATAATTTGAGCCTGGTGTCGTCGTCTCAGCATATCGACACAGGCAGTGGCACAGGGAGGTGATGGGTGCTACCTCATGCACCAACCTTCCTAATCTGACGCTGAGAAACAAGGTCAATGTGAACCCGTCAAACTAAATGACCCTCCTGCAATCCTGCAAGATCTAATCTTTATCGTCTCTGTTAAACTGAATCTTTATTAGTGTCACTAATGAGCGTTTTTCTTAAGGCTACACAGCTAAAAATAAGCTTCATTCTTCTCCTCACCTTTTTCTGTTTAAATGCTTGTACTTTTACAGTAGTACTGTTGATTTCCTGTGATTAGAACAGACATTTAAGTAGTCAATTGTCATGATTATTCGCCCACATCTATCTGCTTTTCTTTCCAGGTTTTTAATAAAGCCTAGGATGGTTCTAACGTCAGTTTTAGTTATCTGTTTGATGCTTGGTTCTGGCGATGCCAACCAATCCCTCTGAAACAGAGTGAGATCTTCTTCACGACCACAGGACGTGCGTTCTGACCCAGTTGTTTTAGGAGTGAGAAGCTGCCGTGTGACGACACACTCTGTTCACGTGTTGTGTTAATCAGTTAAGCGTTTGACCACGTGTGCATCTGAAAACTGTCCAGCTCTCTCTGACACTCACAATTCCTTTTTGGCTCTCGAAGAATACAAAATGGTATCAAACGCTTTTAACTTTTCGCCGCCTCTTCCATGGATGATGACATGAGCTTGAACTCCCAGGGTTTGTTCCTCATTTGTCAGGCGTCATCGTGTATCATCCACACACATGTTGTACAGTCACTTCACTTCTTCCTGTTGTCCAGCCCGCCAAGGCTGCGATGCACATCTGGAGCGTATTTGTTTAGCGTGTGCTTGACTTTGAGTCTTTGTCTGTGTGGATCGTGTGAATGTGTGAGTGGCCCGTAGCATGACTTGACTGTGCATGTTTGTCCTTAAGAGCTTCCTGCATGTGAACACAACGATGCAGCGTGAGTGACACTTGCGTTTGCCCTCTTGGTCATGTGGTGGTAACCTGTTCTTAAATTCCACAGGATTTTACAAGAACCTTCTGGGAGTCCTTCTCTTTGTAGTAGCGACAGGTCGTAAACAAGCACATGGAGATGGAAACAGCAGACACAAAGGCTCTAAAGGGGGACGGGGGCTTGGACAAGTATAGCTCCGCACACTAGGAAACACAAGACTCTTGTTAACGGTCGGAGACAGCCATTTAGCAGCGGTATCGGAGAAACAGACAGACAGCTGTGTGGTTAGTTTGCTGGTGGAGGGATGTCACAACAAGGACAGAGGACAGGAAATGTGTTTTTACTCCTCTGCGTTTTAATTTGGAAACGTTTTCAACATTTCGTGCCAGCAGACTCAACTTTAAATGAGCTGTTCAAAACAACGATGCGCCCAGCAGCCCAGTCTTGCATAACTGTGACTCATTAGAGCGGTGCAACACGGGCTGGCCAGTTTGAGTCACAGTGTCCAGCATCAAAGTGAAAGGAATAGGACATTTGTTTATTTTATGGTGACTTTTTCCCCTCTGTAATGTTTTCTCCTTCTCGCATGTTCTCCCATGCTGCGCTGCGGTGACATGATGTTGCAGAGAGCCTGTCAGACAACGCGTCTGCCTTCAGCAGCCGAGCCAAACAGCTGCACAGGAGGATGTGGTGGAGAGACATGAAGGTGGGGGGCCTGTTCCGAGTGGGAGACACTCTCATCATCTCTTGTTTGTGCTCTGTTTTGTCCCCTGTCAGCTTTGTGAGTAATGAGTTGAACATGTGTCATTTCCTCCACAGATGAAGATGATAATTGCACTGGTAGTCGTTGCTCTCCTGCTTATTATTATCAGTGAGTATTAGACCGCGAGCACGGTTGAACTTTACCAAAGTGAAAGACTTTTGCCTTACTCTTGCATTTTTTCTCTTTTGTTCTTTTATTTTTGTCAGTTCCAGTTATCCTTCGGTATCGCTAGTGACTGATGAGGAGGATGAGGGAGAGCCTTCCTCCATCTCTTCGTCCCCTGTCTCCCTACCCGCACACAGTTCTCAGCTCCAGCTAGGGGGCACCAGCAAGCTCCCCTCCCCCTCTTCAGCGTCGGCGTGTTTACTTTCAAAGGGTCTGGCCTCACCTTGCCCCTTAATACAGATCTCATGATTTTAATTCCACGTAAATCTCATTTGAGATCAGTATTAAGGATGCTTACAGAACAAGGGGCAGAGAGGGAGGCTTGTGTGAAGCAGTTTGGGAGAAAACACTGACTCGGCCCTTTAGTCACTGTGAAGGAGTACTCAAGTCCATCATACATATCACAAGTTACACATACACTAGATAAACGGTTTCAGAGCAGGGAATCCAGAAGCCTTTCTTAGCTGGTGTGAATCACTTGCAGCAGTCGCATATAAAGCAGCTGTAAACACCCAGCAGATGATGTCTTCTCATGATTTCTTGCATGTGCTCTGAAGCTCAGAGGATGAGAAGGCGTAAAAGGGAAACTATTTGGACAAAAGCACATTTTTTTTCTATCTGGCACAAGGTGAGGGAACATTGGAGAGCTTCATCTGTGTCTTTTTAACCATCAGAAAAGCAGTTTCACCTCATCGGCTAAGATTACTGGCAAAAAGGCTTTTCGTGGGCTTTCAAGATGACCTGCTACTCTGTAACATAAAGTAGCAGGTGATCTTGTTTGTCTGCAGAGTGACCATTTCAAACCAAAACACCCGGGTCATGAGTGTCTCCTCGCCATTCTTACCTCTGAACCTGTGGGTTGTTTTGGTCCTGGCCATCCAGCGTCCCTGCTGTTTACATTCACTTTCACTCTGCACGGTTCAGTTTTGGTTTAAAAGCTGCTCCTGTCTTTATTTCTGTTAACTTGAAGTTGCTCTTTCTGCTCAACAAGATGCTTCGTATGAATTCTAATAAAAACCTTGCTGAAGGAACAGTTTGTCTGTACATTTAAAGGCGGGTGATCTTTTTGTGATGTGAGCCAAAATCGGAGCTCTGAAGCAAGCATCGGTGAAGTTGTGACTGGATTAACCCTACATTGTGCTTTGATTATTTTTGTGTAATCTATTTATGCTGTAAATATTGATCTGTAATGATTATGTACAGTACTCTGGCATTGCATTGGACGACTGTGATCATTTCTGCTCTGAAATTAAAGTAATTTTAAAAGGGCGCTTGTCTGGTAGTTTCTGGTTTGGACTGGTTTACTGTCCTGGGAGGGAGAAATCAGGAGCATGCAAGGAGGGAGCATTCGGTGGAAATAAGTTGGGGGTGATAGGAAAAATGTAATGGCCATGCCATCCCTTCAGCTCCGAACACACATAATATCAGTATTTGCTTGCAGAGTGAGTAAATTCCCAGACTTTTATCTCCACTAATTAGCCAGCTATTTTATTGGTTTGTGACTTTACTAGCATTGTGGAGTCTCAGGTTGGCATTAAAGTTGGAGCGCCTGGAACCCATGAAGGTTATTGCTCCGACAGACCCACTGCTCTCATCCGTCCAGCTCTGCAGACACACACACACACACACCAACAGGTCTCACTTTTACTCGGCTAGAATCACAACTCTTCTGAGGAAGTAAAATGAAACAGGTCTGCAGAGACCATAGGCTTTGGTGATTGATGGCAGATGGCCTTCCTGCTCTCATTTGCTGCTGTTCATACAGCTGGTAGGGGATGGCTTTATTTCAGCTATTAAATGTTGGTGAAGTTGCAGTTCATACATACAACTGCCTGTTGCTGATCTACTTTCTACCTGCACTCACACACCTCCTCGCAGGCTGTAGAGCATGTTTTGGTCCCCTGTGAGCGGCTCACAAAGGACAACTGCAGATTCCAGGCAGAGGGGCGGTTAAATGATTCCAATAAAAGTGAGTCAAACTCACAAGAGAGGAGAGTGGACCTCATGCCAACCAGCATTCGTAAGCCTATGCAGCCTCTCCAGTGGAGGCTGGACAGTTACAGACTGATGTGTGAGTGGTTGGAAAATAATGATCCTGTACATCCACAGTGCAAAACAGTGTCCACAATGCAACAGCACAAACGGGCAGAAAATATATATATAAATGCAACATTTAACATGCTGAAAGCGAGAAAAAAGAGGTATTATTTGAAACAGAAGCAGTCTGCGTGTGTCTGGTTCAGCATTAATAGTGGCTGGCACCCAGATAGCATCATGGGTGCTGCGTTCAGGATTTCTAAAATGAAGTTTTGGTTTTTATCAGAAAGTAAGCAAGTAAATAAAATTTTATTAATATAGCACCTTTCAAGATAAAAATGACAAAGTGCTTCACAATAAAACACAGGACAAACCGTAAAATACAACAAAAGCAACTAAGCAAAAGCAAGTTTAAAAAGATGTGTATTTAGCTGCTTTTTAAAAGAAATCACAGAGTCTACAGATCTCTGAAAGGAGGGAGGTCCAAGAGGGAGGGAGGTCCAAGGGGGAGGGAGGTCCAAGGGGGAGGGAGGTCCAAGAGGGAGAGAGGTCCAAGGGGGAGGGAGGTCCAAGGGGGAGGGAGGTCCAAGAGGGAGGGAGGTCCAATGGGGAGGGAGGTCCAAGAGGGAGGGAGGTCCAAGGGGGAGGGAGGTCCAAGGGGGAGGGAGGTCCAAGAGGGAGAGAGGTCCAAGGGGGAGGGAGGTCCAAGGGGGAGGGAGGTCCAAGAGGGAGAGAGGTCCAAGAGGGAGAGAGGTCCAAGAGGGAGAGAGGTCCAAGGTGGAGGGAGGTCCAAGGGGGAGGGAGGTCCAAGGTGGAGAGAGGTCCAAGGGGGAGAGAGGTCCAAGGTGGAGGGAGGTCCAAGGGGGAGGGAGCCACTGCTGCAAAGGCTCTGTCACCTTTAGTTTTTATCAACCCTCAACAGCTGTCCTCTTTTACTTGGAGCTTTGAAATGGTTTTGGGGGACAAAAAAAAAAAAATTGGTAGCCTTTCAGCTTTTTGTTCACCAGTGTTTTAGTTTGAGTGTACATTTGTGGATACAGGGACAGGCCGTGTTCACTATCGGTGCTGATCAGAACTATTTCTGAGCCAAGGCAGTGATTTCCACCACAAAACTGTAGATGAGCTTAATAAAGTAAAAGTTGAGGGTCCAAAGAACACAACTATCATTTATTTTATATATTATTTATTATATATTATTATTATATCGTAAAATCGTTTAATTGTTTGTTTTTGGAGACTGGTGAGCACATTGTGGAATTACACATCATTTAAACAGTTATTGTTCTGCTCTCACAACTCTGACATGCGGTCCTGGCTTCAGATTCAATTTCAAACATAAACTTAATGTATTGATGTCATCTACATTTCTTAGTAATACTTAACAAACAGAGCTATTTCCTTTTCTAAAACGTGTCCAGACCGTAAATACTGCAATTAATTGTGTTTATAATTTATCTCATATTGCTTGTTAACGTCCCTCAAACAAGTCCTGCCAGAAACAGGAGAGAATGACCTAAATCAGCTCTCAGAAACGTGTTTTCAAGGGTCGGCGTACTTGACCTTTTTCACACCCGTCGGCCTGACTTCCCTTATGCCCCCTGGGGATGTTTTGGCGACTGGGGCAACGCAGGTCAGTCTGAACACACACAGAGTTGAGGACAGTTGCAGGAGAGGAGCAAGGAGAGACTGAAGGCAGGAAGATTCGACAGTAAGTTGAGAGTTGAAACTTTAGGATTGTAAGCTGTATATGTCCTCACACCTGCTTGGCAGCATGCAAGACTTTGGAAATGGGCCCTCGATTTGGTATGTTAAAGACGCTGTCTTAAATCAGGAATCTCACTCATGTTGTGTTAAAAATAAATCAATATAAATGTATCAAACAGGAAACACTGTGTGGAGTCTGCTGTGTGAATACACACACACATATACCCATCTAACTCAGCTCCAGCTGAACGGGAAACGGTGTGCGTCAGATATCCAGTTATCACTTGGCCTCCTGAAAGGAGACACTGGCTCCTCGGGGGGTAACTGAATCCAACAAGGACCATCTCTCCCTGTCAAGCTGGACTCAAACCTTAAATCCCATCTGACAGTTGGAACTCAATTATTCATTTACATATATTATATGTGTATATGTATTTATATATATGTATATATATATATATATATATATATATATATATATATATATATATATATATATATATATATATATATAAATAATGTTGTTGTAATGAGCTGACATCAGTCTGAAAGGACAGTAAATGCCAAAAAAACAAATAATATTTTTAAAAAAGCCCTTTGCAGAGGATGTAAAACTCAAAATTAAGTGAAAATTGGTTGTTTTTGTCTCTCTGTTCACTTTTTTTCCTTCCCTCTCGCGCGCTCCCTACAAACATTCCGTCCATTCCTCCCTCCCTTTCACCTCTCCTCTGTTCCCTGTTTTTCAGCTGCCCTCCTTGCGTCCCTTCCAGACTGTATAAATATCTGAGAGTTGCTGAGGGAGAGCTCAGTGCTGCAGACCTGTTCACAGAGGAAAGAAGACGGAAACGAAGGAAAAGAAGCGATACCTGAGCGAAGAGGCTGAAAAAAATTTATCAAATCTTAAAGGATCAGTCTGCATACATAACACGAGACTAGATAAAGAGAAAAGAGGTTGCAGAGTTACCTGACTAGAAGGACAGTCTCAGTCATGTTTCTCCTTCTCTTCTTGAGTGTTTGTGGACTTTTGCTGCGAGGTGATGCCCAGGACCGAGCCTCTCTGTGGAGGGGGAATGACAGAAGTGGGCGATGCCACTACACCTTCACTGTGCCCAGCCCCACCGAGTCCAGCTGCCAGCAGGTTGGAGGTCCGGAGCTAGAGGGCCTGAAGGCCAGACTCAGTCTGCTGGAGGTGCAGGTGTCCCAGCTGAATGGAGGGAACACTCAACCCTCAGCGGGTCACCAGGGAGCCAGAGCCAGGGCTCAGTCTGAGCTGCAGGAGGCACTGAACCAGGCCCTGGGAGAAAGGAACCTGCTTCAGGGAGAAAAGGAGCGCTTGGAGAAGGAGCTGGAGGGGTTTCAGCGCAGGATGGAGGAGATGAGGATGGAGACAGAAAGGCTGAGGAACAAACCGTGTCCTCCTCAGACCCCGGTGATCCCACAAACCCCCCGCCATCAAGACAGGGGTCCGATTAGACCTGCTGCTGGTAGGAGATACACCACACACTCTCAGAGCTCTACTCTACTAACTACTATATTTCTTAATTCATTTCTAATCTCATTGTTGACCAATATTTTGATTTCTTCCACCCCCGACTCAATGACTTAACTGCCTACTAGATAGTATCCTATAAAAATGATATATGTTCAGTGACTTCATGTAATGTTAATAATTAATTGATACTGAGAAGTGACTATGCATAAGTATGTTCTACATATGGAGCATCATGCACGTCACACATCCTGTTTGTGCTCATTTCATGTTGCCGCTGACACTCCAACAATCAGACACCAATCAAATCATTTTACAGACCAGAGAGCCATACTTTGCTCATTCATTTTTGTTTCGGTGTCGACCTATGCATGCTTCTTTGCGTGCGTGTGTTTTTGCTCCGTAATGTTTTGGTTGCCTTTTTAGTCTGCGATGACCCTCGGCTCAGGTTCCCCTCCTTCTGCTTCGCTTCCTGTCCTGTGGTTTTCTGGAGGCAGGCCAGGGAGGATCAGTTTAATATCTATGGGCTGCTCCTGCCGCCTTTATGGCGGGGGTTTCCCCCTCCAGCATGGCGAGAAAAGTGTTTAAATAGCCCTCAATGAGGATTGGAGGGGGGTGTAATGCGATGCACGTTCTGCAAGCCGCAGAACTGTGTCCAGCTTTTAATTCAGGCTGGTGAGGATGGACCACTGACGCTTCCAGCACAAAGACATTTGGGGTTTTCTTAGTTTACCCACCTGGCTCTTAGCATCATTTCATTTAAAAGCTGAGATTTCGAGCCCCTAATAAATCTTTCCTTGGCAGTGTGACAGTTTCCTGTGAGACATCTTTATTCCCTCTGCTTCGGGGGGCTTAAATACCTTTGTACACTCCAGGTTATCTGCTGAGCTCCTCTGGGTTTCACCTGTGGACTGAAATGTACAGCGAGGCCCCCTCAGGCTGACAGGAAGACATTAGAGGAAGACATGCAGGACCAGAAGACTGAGAACATAAATCAAAGCGTTTTGGCAAGATTGCATGTAAGAGTGACACTTTGACAGGAGGATGTTTAGCCCCTACAACCCAGCGGGCGGTTATAGCCTTTTAGAATACTTACCACTTAAAATATACGAGTTTATGTTCTGTATAACATTACTTTATGCAGGATATTGTCGTAAAATTTACACAAGTGACAACACAGAGCAGCAGGGTGCATAATGCAGATGCATCATTCTTCCTTAAGGGACACCTGGTTCGCGCTGAAAAGTGGAAGTAAAACAAATGTAAATTGTGAGGTCCTGACATGTTTCAGCTCAGCATTTGGAGCTTTTCTCTCAGTTTTCTAAAAGTGCTTCCTGCAGGGATTTCACTCATAAATAATATGTGTGATATCTTTTAGTCCCTGTGGCCCACATGGAAAAAGCAGACTAACACTAAAACTGTTAATCACGGCGCTCTCTCTGACGGCTGTGCACGGAAAATAAATATCCAGACGCAAAACGGGTGTTAGCCAGGGCACACGGCCCCATGTGGGGAAAGATCAAGTTTATGGCCTTTTATCCCAAACAGAGGGGCATGGAGCATAAACGGGAAAAAAGCAGGCGAGAGAACCCAAGGTGTGGTTGTTTATCTGTGGCGTTTATGATGACGTTGAATGTAACTCTGAGTATTTTGTTTCACTAGCCTTAATCTATTGATGGTGACCATTCCTGCTCTTCATCATTTGGGCTGTTACCAGTCTCACACTCCTCTTTACCAACGCTGAGAATCAACATCAGTTTCCAGATGCTCGGTGCTCCCTGCATCATTAAGGCTCATTACCTGCATGAAATTGCTCAACGCTGTACGTCCAAGAATGCAGCAGGCACGAGCGGTCGTGCACACAAAAGAAAACTGTCACTCGTGGAAATAAATGCACGATCCCAGCCCTAATATCAGTCTCCCTGAAAACATACTTCTGCGGCGTCTTGATGACTTGCAAGTGACTTGCAATGTTTATATCTGCAGACTTTGCCAGACCAAGAAGCGTCGTTTATCAAACAATGTTTGACATGGTTTACTTTTTATTCAATCATTTTTATGAAGCCGGGAAGAAAAACTATGAACCTGGAGGAAATTAGAAAAGAAAAAACAGATAACAGAAGATTGATATCCGACAGATATGCGTGGAAAAATGGCCAAAGGGTTCGTTTTTACCCTTTGAAGTCATGAGGTTGACGGTGCTGGGTTGGGATGAAGCGCCGAGTGTGTTGTGTGTGTCATGGTCAGTCAATCTACCGACTGTGTGACTCCAGAGCAGCTTGGAAACCATTTAGGGGTGTTTGATCCCTGCGCCTGCATTCCCTGCTGTCAGTGCTACCATGGACACGTTTGGGGACACAAACTCTCTCCAAACGCTCACAACCTGCAAAGCATGCAACAGATTAAACCACTAAACTTCAATGTGTGCGTGTGTGTGTGTGTGTGTGTGTGTGTGTGTGTGTGTGTGTGTGTGTGTGTGTGTGCGTGTGTGTTTAGGGTCCAGTCAGATGTCTCATCTGATGACGAGGCCCAACAGGCAGGGAGACAGCAGCAGCCTGAGAGGTGAGGAGAAGTTTAAATGCAGAGCTTTCTTCCTGTGATGTCTTCAACTTATTCTATCTCTGATCTCTGCTCAGATTCGACGTGGCAGTACGGGTCTCCGGGCTTTCAGGAGCTGAAGGCTGAGGTGACCGAAGTACCTGCTCCTGATGCCAATGAGGAGAACACAGGTCAGCGTCTTTAATGTGAAAATCTCTTTCCTTGCAAATCCCAGATTTGTCTAATGTGCTTCTGTGCTCTGGAGATTCGAGAGCAGGTCACCCTCAATTTCAGGTATTTGTTGCTTTTTAATGTCTTGTCCTGCAACAATGATGAAGCAGATGAAGGTTTCTAACATCAGAATGGCACAAAATCGTGGCACAAGTGAGTGAAAAAGATGAAACTGAACTACAAACCAGTGTGGTGGCCAGTCTTTGCTACCTCTCATTACCTCTAACTGACCCCCCCCACCTCCAAACCCCTCCATCCATGCGACCTCTCAAACATGACACCCCCCCCTCCTGCTGACAGCATCAAAGCAAATACTGCTATTAATACTGAAGCATTTGGGGCGAGAATACCACGGCTGTGCCAACGTGGAGGTATGACGGCTCCTTTGAGTTTCATGTTTGTCTTATAAGTGTAGCAGGGAGAGGACGTCATTTATCATAGCTGTTAAACTATCTGTGGACAGGTTTTTGCCAACGCTTCGTCCCGCTCTCCATGGCGCTGGAGCGCTGCCAGCAGGTGTGATTGTTTAAAAGAAGGTGAAAACTAAAGTTCAGTCAACACCAAATGTTATTCAATCACTCGAGTTACACAGTTACACTGGTGGTGTATTTATAAGACATATTCTTATCTAAACCTAAATGTGGTGCTGCATCCTGAACCTGAGAGCGGGCGGGGGGGTATTTTAGGAAGTGGTAAATATACCGCCAGCCCTTATCGTTTTTCCCAGTCAGATAAGCAGAAGGTTCCTACCCAGGATGAGCTGTTGTCCAGCTGTTGCAGCTCTGATGGCGGGAACTCTTAATCTAGCGGAGAGACGCTCCAGAGCTGCTGTCTGCTTCCACCATGAGATAGAGTGATGTCATCACACTCCCTGATCAGACTCACATCATCGCGTCTGAACCACGCACACGTATGCAGCTCCCTTTCACTGATCTCCACGTCCAGTTAGGAAAGAACACACGGGGCCATTTAGTAACAAAAACGATGTGAGGATCACTGCTTTACCTCGGACAAATATTTCCCTTTTTCAGGTAGGTGTCAGCACACTCAGGCATTGTGTGGTCCAGTAACAGTTGCTAGATTTGGTTAGTTTTAGGTCTGTGACTTTGGGCTGAGTGTTTGGTCACGTTTGGACCAATCACAGACCCTTTGTGGTGACCGGTGAGAGCCGTTTCCATGTCAGTACCAGGCGACGTGGACCACAGTCCTTGGGGTGTGTATGGGGTGACGTGCACATGCACATGCCATCTTTATGGGTTCGGTGATTATATCAAGTTCACATTCATGAGTGTAACACCCCAGTGGCCAACTGCTGCCTACAAGATGTGTTTTTCCTGCAATGATGCTGAGTATTTTCGTATTGACGGTAACTGAAAGTCTCTGAAATCCCACTACATGTCTTCACTCCACGCTTTAGGGTGCGGGGAGCTGGTCTCAGTGGGCGAGCCGATTACTCACAGAAAGGCAGACAACATTGCGGGTAAATACGGTGTTTGGATGCAGGACCCTGAGCCCGTTTCTCCATACGGGGCCTACATGGTCTGGCGCGTCGATACAGTTGGTACTGAAGTGAGGCAGCTCTTTGGGTATGATGACATGGAGCAGCTCTCCAAAGGCTTTCCATCTAAGGTAGGTGTCACACGGATGATGTTTGCTGAAGTAAAAATCTTACTGCATTCCTAGTTATTGTCTCCTATTTTGCTGCGTCAGGTCTTGCTGCTTCCAGACCCTGTGGAGAGCACCGGGGCCACCCTCTATCGAGGTTCCCTGTATTACCAGAGGCGGCTCAGTCGCTCTCTGATCCGCTATGACCTGGCCTCTGAGCACATTGCAGCCCGTCGTGAACTTCCGCACGCCGGCTTCCATGGCCAATATCCATACTCCTGGGGAGGCTACACGGACATCGACTTGGCAGTGGACGAGAACGGGCTGTGGGCCGTCTACTCCACCAACAAGGCCCAAGGAGCTATTGTGATTTCACAGCTGGATCCACACACACTGGAGATAAAGAAGAGCTGGGAGACCAACATCAGGAAGGCATCAGTGGCCAACTCTTTCATCATCTGCGGGAAGCTGTACACGGTGGCCAGCTACGCAGCTCAGAACACCGTTATCAACTACATGTACGACACCGAAACCAGCCAGGGGAAGGCCGTATCCATCCCCTTCAAGAACAAGTACGGCTACAACAGCATGATTGACTACAGCTTGGCTCAGAGGAAGCTGTTTGCGTGGGACAACTTCCACATGGTGTCCTATGACCTCAGGCTGGGTCGCCAGCAGTCCAACTGAAGCCTGCATGAGTGACTGTTGAAAGTGACATTTGCTCACCTGTTCCTGCTTCAGAGACTCACATATTTAGAGCAAAACAAGAGCGGCAACAGTAGTTAGCCTACACCAGCAGTGTCTTCTTGTAGGAGAGCATAAATACCCCAATACCAAACTGCCAAGGGAAATGAAGACATTTGAGGAACTACAGTCAAAGCAGGTCAGCACGTATATTTTTTCTTTCCCTTTTATGGGCACCATGGCATGGTCCACAATCATATTTGTAGAGGAATTATTTTTGTACTGCCTTTAATCCAGATGTATGAATTGTTTTTGTTCATGTTAAGCTGTACTTATGAAGACTGGAAAATGAAACGTTGTTCAGGTTTTCCACTGCAGAGGGATGAGCAAATCGAACCACGTGTGACCCAAACTCCTGTGGAGCTGCACGCCCTGCAGCGGTTCATCAGTCAATATCTTTTAAATAAACTGATCTCAAACATGGCATGTATCAAGGATTGCATGTATTTGCACAGTGTAGTCAGCATAACGTCAATGTCCAAATCAACGCAAAATAAACTTCAATCTTAGTTCATTGTGGTCTGTCTGGTTATTTTCCCATTGTGGTAAACAAAGAACAGCTCAGAGTTGTCTGCATCCCTGCATTTTAAGCAGAAGACTTGAGATATCCCTTTTGGAACAAAACCATCATTGATCAGTTCAAGTGAAAAAAAATAAATACATTTTTTAGTTCAGTTGCATTTTGGTCCAAATACTAACATATTTCTGAAATTCCAATTCTCCAAATTCCATCTATTCTAGTATCGGTGAAATTCTGTTATTTTTAACTTTAAAACCCTTTTCTGAAGGACTCCATGTGGGGAGACACCTCTGCGCCACCTACCGATCTAACAGTAGAAGCCCAGGTCAGTGTGGGACGGGCTTGAAGGTTTGGTTTCAACGGGCTGCACCTTGGAGGACAAACGGAGAAGGCATGACCTGAGCAGATTTCACATTTTGAACTGCAGCTCAGTGCGTCTTCTGCACTGCACCACTAGATGTCAACTTTAATTACATTTTATTGTAATACAACCATTTTTCCTGCAATTAACTCAGTGTTCAGTCCCCATTGTAAGTATATACTGAAGCCCACGAGCCAAGTATTGCATTACAGGAAAGAAAAGTTTCTCACGCCTAGTTTCCCAAAACAGTTAGTCTTCTGGTGCCACCTAGTGGTCACGTGACAAAGGTAACAACGGTGGAGGAGGAAAAGAAGCAACCAAGCTCTCAACAGTATATTATTTTTTTATTAGTTTCTGTAACCAAACCAAGAATGTAAATAAGACCGTACATATTTTAATACAGCGATGAAACCCCTGTACAAGTACAACAAAAACAAAAAAAAAAAACAAAACAGGTCATTACCCTCCCTCCTTCATCCTCCCAATGAAGGACTCTTCCTCCCAGCTAGGGCAGATGCGAGGCGAATCCCTCACCGCCTCAGGGTGCATGCTACTGTACATTTCTGAAGGATCCTCATCACAACCCCAAGATGAGAGCACTGTGGGTAGAACAGCCAGTGGAGGTGAGGCAGTGACAGAACACAGCATTGACTGCTTTTATCAGTAAAACAAAAAAAAAAAAAAACAAAAAAAAAACAAAACAGCAAATGTCCTCTCGCCTAAATGCTTCAGTACTTCAGACTTCTGAGTTTTTTTCTTCGTTCTCCATCCGGTTCACTCGCTGTGAAGGTTGACATACACACACCAAGTGTTCTATTGTTTCAACAATCAATTCACTGCATATTTTCCTCTAAAGAGCCCTATCCTGCTAAACGCTAAGGGCACTGAAATCAGTCGATAGCAGCGGGGTCTGGATGCTTCGTACAGTAATGTGTGTGTATGTGTGTATTGGTGAGACAGAATAAGTGCGAAAGCAGTGTGAAACAAGGGTGTGTGACGGTTTCTCCCATACTGGAGCAACTGCAAGTAGTGATCCTACATCATCCATGCAATCCTTAAAGTCCACTCTAAACTCTGCTGCCATGGCAACAGCAATCCTAGTAGGCTGTGATGTCATCTGTGCTGCTTTAACCTTTGGCTAAACGTACAGGAGGGATAAGCTACAAGCTGCTCCCCCACCACTCGTGTCATTGAACACACATCTGACACACACACACACCCCAACACACTTGTAATTCTCAGGCAAGGAGATGAGAGCAGAAGGCATGAGCACAGGCTCACAGGCAGACAAAAATCAATAAATCAACCATTGAAGTCAATCAAATGCTGCAATTTTCACATTTCCATTCTGGTAAAACAAAAAGAAAATTACAGAATTTCTGATTTTGCGTCTCCGCGCAGTACTTGGATTAAACCGTTGAGAGCGTGTCAAGGTGCACAAATCTGGATTAGTTATGACGGGAGACTGGGCAACAAAAAAAAGAAGAAGTGTGCTTCACTAAATTGCATTTCCTTAGAAAAACAAAAATGTATTGTTTAGTTAACAAAAACAAAATGCTCCTATAACATGTAAATGCCATCTGGCAAGAAAACTTTAAAAAGGAACTGTAATGAGCAATTAAAAAAAAAAAAAAAAAAAAAAAAAAAAAAAAAAAAAAAAAAAAAGGCAAACTCAGCAGCAAAGATTTTCTCTCCAACCCTCCTCGGTCAAGATTTCTATGCAGCAACTTGTGTGGCAATTTTATCAGAATCTACCTATGATGGAAAGATCCAACTTGAATAACCCCCCCTGCAGTGGAACAGGTTAGGGGAAGAAAGAAGAGGAAGAGAATTACGCTTTCAACAACAGTGCCTACTGTTGGTAGCCACTACCATCTGGATCTCTACCCAATCCATCCTCCTCCCCCACACTGTCCTCCAGGGATGATATGAGGTTGTGGCTGAGTGAATGAGGGTAGATTCTCTCTTCCTTTTCTTCTTTTCTAGCCATTCACTTTGAGGGCAACAGGCGGTTTATTTGCCCTCTTCTGGTTTGATGGCCTGTGGTTTTATGGGGCCAGTCCGAATGGGCTTGGCTGCGGATACATGGGGCTTGTCAGTATCTGAGCGCTCCCCTCCTCCCTGGTAGTTTGAAGCAGACGTGTCAAGCGAAGGTTTTCCTCCTTGATCGAGCCGGGAGCTTTTATTGACTTGAGGAGCCTTCATCTGCTGCTGCTGCTGCTCTGAGAAGAATTTATGGGTTGACTGGAGCACCTCAGCTCGCTGCTTAGCCTTGAAACAAGAAACGGACCAACCCCTTTGTCAGTGAGCCATCATTGCTGGAGTCATTTCTAGAATATGCAGAGAATCATCAAATGGGAGATTAAAAAGCATACCTTTAAGTCTTGCTCAGCTTTCAGTGCTGCCTGGGTGCCTCTGGGTGTGAGGGAGGGACCGGAGGGCCCTCGGGGAGGGTGTTGACTGTGCTGTGGATGCTGAGGTCGGGGGTGAGGCATGAGACCGCTGCCAACATTGGGTGACATTGGAGGACCCATAGGAGACCGCTGGACGCCACTAGCAAAGGAATTAGCATGAGGAGGACGAACCAGGGGAGAGACGATGTTGGGCTGAGACAGAATCTGAATGAGGCGGCAAAAATAAAACCTCAGTCAAACATGGAATGTAAATGAGCAGTATTTCAAATGAATAAAAAAGTATTTCATACACATTGTACACACACACACACACACACACACACACACACACACACACACACACACACACACACACACACACACTTCCATATGTATGACCTGGGGGTTGAACTGTCCAGGGAAATGCTGCGTCATTCGGATTCCAGCAGAGCTAGGCTGGAACTGCTTCTGGTACAGCATGCTGTTCATCTTACTGGACTGGCTGCTGGGAGAGGTGGAACTGGCCCTGCATGGAAAGAACGGGGGACCAGTAAGAACCACATGCATGGCAAAACTAACACATAATGGGTTAAAACTGACATAAAACATCCAAACAAATTCAAATCAATTGCATGGCTCCCCAACTCTAATTTAACAGTAAAATATTGGTGAAAGAATAAAACTTTTGACACCTGTGGATCAAAAATCAGGTTAAAAATCCTAGACCTTTTTCAGGGGAAAATGTAAGTTAAAAAGGACTATAAGACCTCTTCCCCTCTTGGTCAAAGAGCTAAAAATAATTTTCTAATGCTCACAATCAAACTGTGAGATGACCACATGACACTTAAGTGTGGGAGACAAAAAAAAAAAAAAAAAAAAAAAAAAATATGGGTTGTGGATTGCCATCTTGCCATGACCCTTTTGAGATTTAACCCAACCACCACTGAGGATTTATTTATTTATTTTTTGTATTTATAATTTTACTATTTTATGGTTCAAACATCCATGTTGGCTACATTGGCTGATGGCCACTTTTTGCAGCAAAATAGGACTGAAGAAGTCTGTAAGAACAACACTGAGCCCTCAACTATGAAGGCTGACCGATAAAGCCAGGTAGACATTCTTCTCTTAAGTCTGTAGCCCCCAGGTCATGCAGAGACCATTTAGGACTATTTGGTCAAAATGTACCCATAACCAAGTTTAGTCTGTGTTCTTTGAGATTGAAGACAAACCATTGTGTTATGGTAGAGACGTGGTACAGATGTGCACGGATACTTTTACCTGTAAGGGCTGGAGGTGGGTGTAGTACTTCTGGCACCGACAGGAGGGGTACCAGGTTTCACATCCATCCCACTGCCAAAGAGTTTCAGATCCATGTCCATCTGTAGTAAGTCACACACATTACTGTCTGTAGAAACATAATCCGATAGTTTATGCAGAGTCAAAAACAAAAGTAGACAGTAGGCTACCGTACCTTACTGGTTGGGGGCTGCATCATGTTGTGATTAGGGCCCATGATGTTTCGGTACGGCTGCGAAGCTGGAGGTTGTCGGTTGATGTTGGGGGGCTGGGCTTGGGGGGGAGTGGGAGGTAGAGCCAGAAGGGGCTGACCTCCACCTGAACCAAAGTTTGGTAGAGACAACTGGGCACCCGGTAGAGGGACGGTGACCTACAATTACATTATGACAACTCTTGATTTGACAGAAACTGCTTGACCTTTGTAAAAATAAAAGTAAATAAACATCACATTTTTATTCACATCCATGTTACCTGTTGCATTGCAGAACTGGGCGACTGAGTGTTACTATAGTAGCTACTCTGACCATGTTGTTGTACTTGCCCTGAGTACATGTTTGAATGCTGATTCATCCCCTGTCGAGCCTGAACAAGACAAATGCATCAGAGAAAATATGGACAAACAAAATATAAATATCGCACCAAGTATGATAAAATGTCATTCGACTTCAAGTATAAATGTTTTGTTCCAGTAATGTGCTTACTTGCAGCAGGTGAGTGTCAATGATCTGGGACCCTCCCATGCCTGATGGCTGGTTGAGCTGTGGCTCAAACAGAATGGGAATGTGTTGAGTGGAGGAGGGCTGCTGGTAGGCCAGACTGGACTGAGGCTTGCCAAGCTCAGGGCCTTGAACGCCAGGATAGCTGTGCAGGGACGGTCCTGACAGCATCATCGAAGGCTGCGACAAGTTGCTTTGCATGAACGTCTGCTGAGACCTGAGGGAGGGTGGATCCAGAGGTTCAGATGACATTAAAACCACTGC
The DNA here is from genome assembly GCA_014839995.1 of Xenentodon cancila. Lineage (NCBI taxonomy): Eukaryota > Metazoa > Chordata > Actinopteri > Beloniformes > Belonidae > Xenentodon > Xenentodon cancila. The sequence continues at coordinate 23,793,668 of CM026206.1, forward strand.
TACTTTAGTGTTGCAGCTGATTTTGGAGCACAAAAAAAAAAAAAAAAAAAAAAAGAAAGAAAGGCCCATGAGGTTGTGCCTTACCTATAGGGCTGAAGTGAGGAGCTGAACAGGTCCTGTGGTTGTGAGACTGGTGGACCAGTACCAAGTCCTAGCTGAGCCTGGTGTGTGTGTTGATGCTGAGGCTGACCTTGCAGTGGAGCGTAGATGGGAATGGGAATCTGTTGCACTGCAGTTGGCTGTTAGGTTGAGCACAAAGATGGTTTGACCAACATTTAAGAGCTCTGAATAGGTTCCCTTTGTTAACTGACATTTAGCATCAGACATTTCCACCAGGTGCACGTCAGATATTGGACGTGTGCAACATACTGCTATATTTGACCATTCAGGTGCAGTTCTCTTTCCCGCTCTCATTTTGTTTTAAAGTAGCATATTGAGGGCGTTTTAAGGTTTGACAGACTGGTACACAGGCAGGAAATACTGCTGGTTTCTAAATTACATTTATTCTAACAGTTACAGTTTTACCTTTGTAACAATATGTCACATCTGTAGACGAATCTGCTGCTTTCTAACAAGAAATTCTCTCCAAATCAGTTTTTCATCTTTCATCTCAGTCCTCAACGCCGTTTAAATTGTTAGGCATAAAAATCGAGGTAATTCATATTCTTTTATGATAGTTTTCCAGATTTTAAAAATCTCTTTTCACTAGTCTGAAAATTTCTCTTAAATGTTCTTCCACAGACAGGTGACATCAGCCTGTCACAACCCACAAGCATGCTGAGGTTTTCCTGTATGGGCAGATAAGTTTAATACTGGCAGTTGTCTCAAGATCTTTTGGAATGTTGATGCCAAAAAATAACTAGGACTATATTCCATGCTGAAATGTGTTTATAAATTAATAACCCCACCTGTGAGAGGCCAGGCTGGAAGCCTTGCTGCTGTGCCAGGGATGGAGGAGCCAATCGAGGGTGTGGGGTGCTGAAGAGGTGGCTAGTGTCCATGTAGAAGGCTGGAATCTGAGCTGCAGAACCTAAAAACAACATTTGATAATTGATTAGTAAATGGCACCAATTCCTCAAATATGTACTAATTATGTAGAGGTCCAATTCATAACCATTTTCATGTAAAACAGACACTGCAGTGGTATGTCATTTTTCCTCACCTGCTGCAGACTGGGAGACATACACCTGTGGGGTCTGTTGCTGCTGGGGAAGGAGGGGAGGCACACAGCTGAGCTGAGAGAAGTTGCTGTTGCTACTGCTACTGGTGGACGACGACAGATTTCCACCTTGTAGCTGCTGTGGCTTCACTTTGCAGATATTAGGTGGATCAGAGGCTGATGTGGTCTTGGTGCTAAGGGATGATGTGGTATAGGTACCAGAACCCGCTGGGTAGAGAGGAACAAAAATAAAACACCATAAAGTGTGATAAAGAAAGTACCAAAAAAAAAATAAAAATAAAACAAAACAACTTTCTTAATTTCTTCAATAAATGGTAAAGTGAGTCCCGTTACCCGGTAGCGAGGTGCTGGGGGTTACAGAAGCCACAGGGATCTGGGGCATGGAGGCTGAGGAGAAGGAGTATGAGGGTGCACCAGAGGTGATGGGGGAAGAAGAGGATGTGACTGGAGAATTCTTCTCCAGACTTGGCGAGTTCTCCCAAGCTTTACGAGCCGACTCCATCTGAAGAGGTAAAGAAAAAGAAAAAGAAAAAAAAAAAAAAAAAAAAATTCAATGCTTATAAAACTAAATTAAATTAAAGTTGGGGTGGGGTGTCTCAGAATGTAATATTGAAAATGGTCCGGTGCAAGCATTCACCTTTAGTGTTAAGTCAACAGTAGCAGGAGATACTGTGCTGAGGCTGGAGCTCTGCTGTAGGGTCTCTCGACGAGAAAGGGGCAGTGAGTGGGGCAGCGCCACCTTGGAAGCAAAGCAGAACAAAATCCAAATCACTCCAAATCACAATCAACCCATGACTTTGTGCCTTCGTCAGGACGTGTACTCACATTGGCCACTAAACTCTCTTCCATTTTGTTCCCTCCTGTTGGAACGCTGTCAGCCAGAGAGGATGAGGGAGTGGTGTAGTCGGTCACAGACTCCTGAGAGGAAAACAACATGATTTTAGGGTACAGAAATGTTGGATACAACTAGGTCAATACTTTAACTTCTCCTTATCGATGTCCAATAAAAGAGCAGTGTGTCAAGTATGATATACAAGTACAATATACCTTAGAGGTACTACTGAACTCCGCTGAGGGGACTGTGATCATGCCCTCTATGTCCCCTCCCAGTTCTGGTACTGTGGTGTCGCTGGTTGGAGGACTTGAGTCAGTTGCTCTGCTGACAACTCCTCCAGGTACTCCTCCCTCTATTCCTTCACCCTCTGCACCACGTACATCTTTGGCTTTACGGTTCTTCAGAGAGCGCTCTTTACCAATAGGGCCAGGCTTGTACTCCTTTGTTTCCACCGGTTCCACCTCAGAGAGCTGAAGTGAAGAGATAAAGCGTTGACACTATACTTAATATCCATCAGCACCGTTCAGGCGTATAAGAAACTGTTTCTTGAACAGTACATCTACCTTTTGAGTTTTGATGGGACCGGCTCGAGGCTGTTTCTGTCTCTGTTCTTTGGGAGCAGGCAGTTTGTTTTCAGATCCAGTTTCTAACAATGCAGGACCTCCATCACTATCCGTGCTGCCTGCAGATGATGGTGCTCCAAACTGAATACCATCTATTCCCAATTCAACACTGCCCTCAGCTCCTGGCTTCACACCCTAAAACATACAAATATTATTAAAGTTAAACAAGTGGGGCAGAAGGATCTAAATGTTCAAAATGCACAATATGGTTATCCGACCTACCTCAGAGGAGACGGTGCCAGTGAAGGAGGTCAGAGGTTTGTTCCAAGCACTCACAGAAGGTGGTTGGGGAGGGCTGATGGGACCAACTGGAATACAATTATACATTTTAGACAATTTGCCAACAAATTAAAATCTACCTTGTAAAATTGAAGCTGACTTGAAAAAATGTTTTCCCACTCACGCTTCTTGACGTCAGGAAGGACAGTTGAGCCTGCTACTTTGTTCTCCCATAGTTCGGTACCCAGAGTGCTGTGTGTCTGTGTTGGTGCAGGGGGTAGGCTCTTTGAGGTGAAGTCTGCAGTAGCAGGGAGAATGGATGGCAGGGGAGCCACTGCTCCTTCCAGAGTTTGAGGAGATGGAGCAGGCTGGGAGGGAGTAAGGTGAGGATGCTGTTGGGAAGTGGGTGCAGAGGGAACAGGAGGCTGAGACTGTGAGGCCTGCTGTGGCGGTTGTTGTGGTGGCTGCTGTTGTTGTTGTTGTTGTTGTTGAGGATGCTGCTGTTGTGACGATTGCTTTTTGGCAAATCTTGGTGGCAACTTTCCTCCACTTCCTCTGTTCTTCTCACCAGAGCCCTTTTTACTCCAGTTCTGTGAACAGCATCAACATAAATATTTGGACTTCTATCAATTATTTCTGTTTTTTAATGACGGATATGACACTACCTGGGTAGTCTGTTCTTCCTTTTTCCGTTTCTCTTCATCCTGCAGGCGTTTTTGCTGCTTGCGGGAAACAACTTCTGTAAAGCCATCATCATTGGCACTGGACTGTGGATCTTCTGTGGTAACCTCTGGGTGATCATCAATTATCACAACACCTACAGTAATGGGAAGTTACATTCTGTTGCAGAACAATCATCACCTGAAGCATGATATAGTTTCAAAATGTATCTATGGGAAACAAGTGCTAGCAGTATGAGTGTGGACTGACTGGCATAATTGTTGAGGTCAAACTGAGAAAGGGCGTTTTCCTTGGGCTTCTTGGTGGCCTGTTTGGCATCATCTTTGCGCCGGGAAGGTTGATCTTTAGAAGGCCTCTGGGCCGCTCCTCCAGTTGCTGGTGCTGATGCCTCAGAGCTCTGCTGGATGGCAGTACTGTTATTCAGAGAGAAAAAAAACAAACAAAAAAAAACAATGAAAATATATTAATGTTTTTGAGAGCAACAGATGGTTCTTCAAAGAAATAAAAAAAAGGAAAAAAAAGAAATGACATGCCATTTGCACATCTACAACTGAAATGCCATGACAAAAGGTGACAAAGTCTTGAGGCAACATGTGTGATGACGCAGTCCAATTGTGATCATGCATTTTTAAAGTTTACCTTTAGAAACACACACACACACACACACACACACACACACACACACGTAATCTAACCAAAATATTTTAATTGCAGTGTACTGAACTGCCAAACTGCTTATTTAAGCCTCTTACATCTTTAGTTGGAACAAATTTAATGAAAATGCTTAATTTACTGTTCTTTAAAGTCAATTTTTTGCCTAGGCATTTACTGCAATTTCTCAGTCACATTGTACAGAAAACCAAAAACAAGACCAAAACTCAAAATACTCAACCACCAATTTCTTTGAGGTTTAATATTCTGACAAGGAAATTCAACTATTAATTATGCATTTCCTCCAACGACATGATTCTGATTAATGTATAATCGGTTAGTTGGCTATTATGTTGCAATGCTTCCTAACCTAATCCTGTTTAAAGCAGGAATTAATAAGAGATTGTGTTTAAAAGAGGAACCAGCACTGAATGTCTGAGACCAAAGTTGAGGAAAAAGTGGTTGAGAGTGACAATAGCCAGTCAAAGGTCCAAGTTTTCTGTTGTTCACCTGTGGTCTCTCAAGGATATTTAATGTATACCCTCTTGTACAATAGTGTACTTCAATTTGTGTTTGTACAGTAGCTCAGTGTTCTTCAATCCTGGTCATATTAAAACATACAGGACAGTGGGCTCCAACACACCTGAATTAAATGATTGACCATCCGCTTGTCATCAAGATCTACACGTCCGTCAATGACCCACTATTTTGTGCTAGACGTCATAAAGTAAGTAAAGTTTTAATATTCAGGGCTGATGGCCCCAAGGACCATGATTGAAGAAAAAAAAAGCCAATAGTGTGAAGGCATTGACACCTCTAAAACAGGGCCTACCATGCAAAAGATTGGGTTGGAACAGAGGGGTTTACTCCACTCCCTAAACATAGCAACTACAAAAGAAATTATAGCCAAATTTCCATGATTTAAAAAAAAAAAAGGAGCAAAAAAACTGCCTCTTTTATTTCAAGTAAACCATATTAAAACATGTCTTTATAATCTCAGGGGGGTTGGAAACCCTGAGATTTTTAAATTTGTATTATTCAGAACATAGCTACACAAGTGGTTTATTGTATGAATAGACCTGCTATGCTATTATGCACGCTGCACATTGAGTCCACTCATTTGTAGTTAATGTAACCACATCAAGCGCTACACTCACCCCTTGCGACCAGCTTTAGGTCCTCCTCTCCTCTCTCCCTTGCCCCCTGCGTAGCTGCGGCCTGGTTTGGCTCCGCTGTTGCCTCGACGATTCTGTCTCTCTGCAGGCCTCTGACTTGAAAAACTCCTTTTGGCTGCTTGTGATCCCTCACGTCTTGGAGTAACGCCTCCTTCAGCTGAAGTTTTGTTGAGGGTCAGAGAACACTGAGGGGGTGCAGGTACTGGGGCAGAGGGTGTTGCTTCATTAGCAGCCTCCAGGGCCCCTTTCCTCTCCTCCCGCTCTCTCCTTTCATTGAAATCGCTGCTCTCTGAAGCGGTTTCCCATTCTTCATTGGCTTGATCTGAAGAGTTCTGGTTCGACAAGTCAGGAGACTTGGTACCTACTGCAGTGATAGTGGGACTACTCGTCTCAGGGAAGGAGGCTTCTAAAGGAGAGGCTTGGTCAGAAGTAGGTATCGCGGCTGCCGCCTCTGCAGGCACAGCCAGGGGAGTTCCCGGAGCTCTAGACATGGTTGGGGAAATGGAAACTGGGGCAGATGTTGAACTGGGTACACTTGCAGCAGGCACAGCCGGTAAAGACACAGAGGAACTTGTTACGGTCTCTCCACTAGCAAACACAGCAGCTTCACGCTCTTTCAACCGTCTAAAGCGAGGAGGTTTATCCTGCCTCGGGGGCCTTGCTGGTCTGGACCGACGAGGCCTCTCTCGGCTACTCTGAGGAGCCCCCTCTCCAAATTTTTTACCTTCTGATTTAGAGGGGGCGTCTATCGGGTGGAGGATTGTCATATCTTACGGACTCTGCGTCCTCAGGCCTGAATGTCTCCATTGGTTTAGAGGGCCACTGAGACGAGGACTCTCTTGCCGTGGGTCTTCTGAGAGGGGCAGAACGAGGTCCTCCACGTTCCCTTGTTCCACCTCTTCTACTGTATAATCCTCCTCTGCCTCTGCGAGAAGGCTCTCCTTTAGGAAGAAATCCTGGCTTGGGCCGGCTTTCATCATCCCCTCTTGACCCAACCTTTTCCCCCATATGTGGGGGTCCGAAGCCTGGCTTGTGGGACACAGAACGGGCCTCACCAGGAAGCTCTCTTCTTAGTGGACGGTTAGGTTTGGTGCTAGGTTCACGATCAGAAGGTCCAGTATCACTGGCAGACTCCCTCCCACCTTCACTTTCAGAGTCAGTGTCTGAACCTCGGCGCCGTCTACGTTTAGGTATGACTTCAAAGTCCGAACTCTCACTGCGTGTCTCACTTTCTTCCCTGTTGCGAAAAGCAGCAGCACCAGAGGGTAAGTCAGAACGTAATCGGGGTTCTCTGTAAGGATACTCCGCCCGGCTTCGACCACGACTCCCCCTGGCTCGGCCGCTGTAAGTTCCTCTGTAGCTCCGTCCTCTGGAGTAATACTCCCCTCGACCACGTCCTTTGAAATTTGATTCAGAAGGCCACTCTCGCTCTCTGTCTTTGTCCAGTTCCTTCTCCCTATCCCGTTCTCTCTCCCTCTCCTCTCGTCTGTAAACACGGGGTGGAAGATTGGACTCTTTCCGAGAGGGCAATTTTGGTTCTGGATGCTTGTCATTACTGGTTAATTTTTCTGCCTTCTCCTCCTGAGATGAAGAGGTGGGAACCCCTGAGGACGGCTGAGACTCTCTGGCCCTTTGAGCAGTTGGTGCTTCGTCTGCCTCTGTAATTTCCCTCTTACTCTCACCCTGAGGTCTAGAGCCTTCAGTCACAGCTGCAGCTGTGGAAATAACTTTAGGTGACTGATCCTTTTTAGACCGGTCCCCTTTTTCCCCTCTCTCATGACGTTTCTCTCTCTCTTCTCTTTGTTCTCTCTCTTCTTTCATGTCCCTCAGGACAGGCTTTTTAATTGGTCCTGACCTACGAACCGGTCTCTCTACTCCTGGTCCTTCTCTGCGTCCAACCCCTGATCTCCCACCCCAACGCAGCTCTGCTTTCTGCTTACTGGGAGCTGGCAAAGGCAGCTTCTCTTGTTTGTGTAATCCATCTACAGGTGGTGTAGCCCTGTTACTAGTTACAGCAGCCTGGGAGTAGAGTTCATTCTGGGGCTTATCATCACCCAGTTCTCCTGTATCCTTTAGCTCTAGTGATTTTGTTGCCAGGGATAATCCATCAAACCTAGGCTCATCCAGCTTAAGGGAGTGGCTGGAACCCTGTGAGAGACTTCTCTGAAGCATGGCTTGACCAAGCGCTTCACCTCTCCCCACTTGGCAAGCCTGATTCCTCCGGATTAAAGGTTGAGCTTACGGGAACCCTATCAAGGGGCCCCGAAACATCCTCTGAGCCCTGGGTAAATGATGACAGGGACTCTGAAGGGTCCCGGAAGAAGTTATTCTTACGAGAATCCAAAGCACTGTGGTCCTGAGCATAGATCGCTGGAAGACCCCTGTCCAGATCCAAGCCACAGTCCAATCTGGAAAAGAATCAACAGAAAGTATATTACAAAAATCACTGATCATTACCAATTAGTCATATTGTTAGGTCTGAATATTTTGCCTTTACCGTTGTTCCTTGTTCTCATCCCGTCCTTTGGGAGGAGTTACAGAAGGCAAAGGCTCTGATTGCGGATATGGATCTGACCCCCATACCATCCGAGAGTCAGACGTCAGCCCATGGTCACGAATTGGTCGTGTCAAGTGGTCAAATGAGTCGGAGCTAGAGCTGGAGTTGTCACCTGGATCTCTGCGCACAATCTGCTTTGAAGGCATTCTCCCTGAAAGGGTTATAACAGAAAAGTCAACATTACATATATCAGAACCTTATTCACAAACTGCCTATGTTTTTCTCCATCATCTACTTACCAGGGTGAATGTTTGTAGGGATATCCATAGGGGGACGGCCTGACATCATGCGAGGGTCCATATAGGATTGCATCATGAGCCAGCGAGGGTCAAACCCCATGGAAGCCAAGTGCTGGTGGTGGGGTCCCATGGGTTGATACATAGAGCGATGTTGCTGCTGCTGGGCAGGTGGAATGCTGCCACCAACTGATGGAGACACAGAACCTCCACTTTGCTGCTGCTGCTGTTGTTGCCACTGTTGCTGCTTCATCTGCTCCTATGAGGCCAATAAAGTAAAATTTATGAACAGTATTTACAATTTATTAAAGATGTATACACCACGAAATAGAAAGCGTCTTGTTTTTGACAATCACTAGTATTTACCTAGACATCCATGTGAACTTTGAGTAACCACAGTATATTTTTTAATTCGAGAATGTGTTAAATATGTGATGCATTTGTGCCCAGGTATTTGATCATCTTTTACAGTATTGGCAATACAACCAAAGACACCAATTAGATAAATCAGACTGTAACATCCAAGTCTTTTAGAACTTAAGAGGACAGATGTGGGCAAGTTTACCTGCTGTCTTAGGAAACGAGGTGGCAAAGACTTTTGAAACTGTTTGGAATAGCCTGAGATGAGAGATGGACGCATGGCAGCAGCAGTTTCTCCTTCCAGTTGTGGAGGTGCATTGGAGACTTCCTCCCCACCTGGAGTTTCCATGTGTGGCAGGGACAGATGGGGCTCATCCACTACAAAAAAAAACAGTTTTGGTATCAATGACAAAGATTCATGCTAATTTACCTCCCAACTTTGAGAAGGTACAAAGCATTTTCCTACCTCTGTTGTCTTCTATGTTAAAATAGTCACGAGTAGGTACTGATGTCCTATCAGTCTGATTCTCCTCTACCAGGGGAGCAACCTCAGCCAGAGAGGTCTCTCCTTCGCTCTGTTGTTCTGGAGCTCCAGGTCTCTGAGCTGGGGGGCTGGGCTGACGGGGCAATGTCTCATCCTCAGCACTTTGTTCTACTTTCTCTCGTTCTCGCTCCACCCTTTCCTTGTCTCGATCGTCCTTCTCAGTAAGAGGTGCTTGGATGACTGGAGCCTGCAACTGTGAAATTGGAATTGACGGTAGAGGACTAGACGCAGGAGCAGGAACTAATAGGGTTTCTTCCTTGGCAGCTCCTGCTTCATGATCAGTGGTCTGGGCAGAGGCAGGTTTGCCCTCACTTGCTTGTCGATGTTTTTCATTGAGACGTTTAAGTTTTTCAGCACAAGCAGCAAGCCGTTGCTCTTCCATCCGCCGCTCCTCTTCTTCTCTCCTCCGTCTTGCTCGCTCTACAGCTTCGGAAACTTCTGATGGCTTTTTTCGCTTCTGTCGCCAGGCCTCAGAGTCCTCATCAGTACCAGGTGCCACTTGCAGCCTGCGGTTTATTTCCACGTGGCGCACTGCTGCCAGCAGAAAACGACTGCCAGTCTGGAAAAGAAAACAGATAGACAAAGTAATATGCTATTAATATAGAGCACACCTAAATGTAGTTCTCTGTTCATTTTAGAAGGCGTACCTGGTAGTCTTGTTGAGCAGCAGACTTGTATTGCCCCATACTACCAGGTGATGGTGCTCTGGGATCCACACTGTCTGCCCATGAGGTTTTACCGCCCCCACGTTCCTCAGATCCCTCTTTCCAGCCCTCTTGATTATCTGTTGTACGAGATCTCATGCGTTCCACTTTACCCATCCATTCCCTAAAGAAAACAGAGAAGGAGGGGAAATAAGCGGGTAAACCAGTAATAATGCCGTCTTCCTCCCTTTGTCGGTTACCAAGTAACTGCTAGTTACCAGTGCAGTCATAATTAGTGCCATTTGTGCTTCGATTGCAATATGTCTTACATTTTGTCCTACAGTGGGAACAGCTTAATTTTTTTTTTTTAATTAATCTACACCATTTGAAGACATTACTGCTAGAGTTTAAAAATAAAAAGCAGCAACCCATAGCCATTTCTTTTTTTTGTTGTTGTAATGGTCAATTTAGCAATTGTTCACACATTGCATGGTATTCATACCATATACAGTTGATTTATTTTACTGCACCCAATACTACTTCATGGATTTGTATACAATGTGGGGAAAACGTGTGCAGATTGATACATCCAAATCCCTGTAGTATTGTATCAAGATTTACTAGAGCAAAATAGTCATTCTCTGAGATTGACACCAAAAACACCATAGAGACACCAAAAGTTAATTGCAAAAAAGGACTGGTTTAAAAACAGTTAGCATTAACAATGAAAGCTGCACATAAAATGGGGTTAAAGGCAAATACAACTGTTTAAAAAAAAAAAAAAAAAAAAGAATTCACTGCAGTGGTCCAAATGGTAAATGAAAGAGGAACTGAGGAAGACTCGGCTGCTCACCAATTTTCTCCCTTTTCTTTTGCAGCATGGTTCTCCTCATCATCACTGAAATTAAGTTTCTCTGTATAATCCACCTCCATCTGAGCTCCTGAAATGCACAAGGGGCATGAAAAATAAATATAACTTAAAACATTCATTTTTAAGTTTGGTTAAATGTAATTCATACAAAATGTAAAGCTACTGACCTGCCCAGCCCTCGTCAGCATCAGTATCTAAATTGTCCAACTCCTTAAGTTCCGTTGCACTGATAATAGAGGGTCGGTCTGGGTCTTGAAGCCAAGACTGAGGTGGTGCCTGCTGGGGTCGTGCAGAACGCGTACTCCTGAGCACCCAACAGAGCAGAGAAAAGACCAGCTCATTGCTCAGGAATAAAAATCATTAACATATTGAGGCAGTGACATGCATTTTTAACTGGAGATGTATTAATGCCAATGGACAATGTGCTTTTCTGTAATTCAACCTCTTACGCTTGTCATTGAGCAAACATATATACACTATGCATTATAATTAACACAATTTACAATATATGCAACCTAATTAAGTTTAACCACTAAAAATCTTGTTAGGTTAGTTACAAAGGAAGAATCTAGATAGTGTGTGCAGGGTTGATAAAACCAACAAAATAAATCCAATTTGCTTCAAATTAAGTACCCTTGTGTCATTCATTAAAAAAAAAAAAAAAAAAAAAAAAAAAAAAAAAAAAAAAAAAAAAAAACTTACTTTGTCCCATCTTGAGATGCAGGGTATCTGATGTTTACTTGCCCAGGACCAAAAGGCATTTGGGGATAGGCATGAAACATCTGCAACAAAGACCGTGAACATCACACAGAGTAGAGACAGAAGGAAAGAAAGTAAACATACTCACAAACAACTAGATTTTGCAATATGATAAGCCCATATTCAGCCCAGAATATTAAACTGACTTACATAAGGTGGCATCATGCTCCTAAAAGCTGGGTCAAAATGAGTTGGTACCCCTGCAGGAGGCCTGCTGCCCCCCATTGAGCTTTGGTGTGGAGGACCAGTGGGGGGTAACCTCTCCCTGCTCTCCCTCTTCTCCTTTTGGCCCTCAGTGGGTGCATTTCTGCTAGGTTCATCAACTTCTGCAGGTGGTGTTGAGGTACCAAGGCCTGTATTACCCTCCTCCTGAGGCCTGTTGTCCATCTCAGGGGTGTTGGAGGCAGTGTTCAAATTTCTGCCGCCACCCTCACGCCAACTACCAACATCTAGAAGGTTAGAGGAAAGAAAGGCATCGACAAACTGACTTGACTTATATTCACCTAACGCTTCACTTCTGACAACACAAGAGAAAGACAAATATTGAATATTGAATCGTAGGCACTATTCTGACAGCAGACACCTTTAACTACTGGAGAAACTTGATCATTCAAAAGTGCTTTGTGTTTATGTTCATGAGTATGGCCCTACTTTGGGGTCTGAGGCTAGGGCCTGGTCCATAGGGCTCTTCATCCTGACCATCCCCTTTCTCCACATCTCCAGCTGCCTGCAAGCTGGGAAACTCCTGGTGAAAGTGGCTGCTCACTCGAGGAGCACCTGTACAATACAAGCAGAGTGTTAGAGGCGCTTAGAGATCACAAGGTTGAATATAATACACTGAAAGAGGCATTTAAGGGTTTAATCCTCACTTGGCATACAGCAGCCCTTCCACGCCAACATTAGCAGGACTCAAACAGTCTGCATTACATGAATACAATAGCTGAGTGAAGTTTACCAACCACAGACTATTTTTAAAGCATTTGGTTGTTCATAACCTTACAAATATGACTAGATGGACACAGATGTAAAGTTATAATCAATCCAACAAACAAGCCCTAGTTCCGTTAGATTTCCATGAAACCATGTGAATTTGTTCTTATTTTTTTTAAATAAATACTTTGTTAATACGAGTCAACAAGTCACAATTTCATTATCTCACTTCAGTCCTCCTTATCGGAGTCTCAGTGGTCCTTTAAGGAATATTCTGACTGGATCAGTATGAAGCAGTGGCCATGAACTTTCCTCCTTATCCTGCCGACATTCAGTAGTCAGTAAGTACCAGTATTTCCAGCAAGTACTAGAGATGCACCAACTTTTTATTGAGTGGGACCTGTCAATACTGATTTTGCCAGATCCAATTTTTTGGAAGAACCTTAATTATCCTTTTTTTTTTTTTAATTCTAAGAGCTTATATATTAAAATGTGCAACTTTGCATCAAAAATAAAACATATTTGAATACTGATTAAAAAAAAAAAAAAAAAACTTTTTCGGTCTCCATTACTATATTTCACACCCAATAAGGCTCTAATACCACTTTAGATTAATTACTATACATTTATTTATATTATGGAATGGAGTCTTTTGATTGGTCCTCAGATTAGCCAATGGATAGCCATCATCTCTTCATCAGTCATCAACATGCTATGAAGCTTAACGAAGCAAACAATCAGCACTTTGCTCTCTCTGGACACCTGACATCGCCTAAACGCAGCACTCGTCCCCATTTTCACCACAGATATGTGAAATGGGAGTATTTCTCTGTAAACATTTGCCAGCAGCTCCTCCATTGTGGATGTGCTGATTGAGCTTGTGGCCATGACCAACACTGGCTTTTAATGGGAGCATTCGAGTCGACTTCCCATGCCCGTTACTCCATTTACAACATACCACCCCCACTTTACGAAAAAAAAAAAAAGACACGTGAAAACCGCTCTTCAGAAAACCTATGGTGTGACGTTACAGATCATCTGTCCAACAATATTCAAGTCTGTGGTCAATAAAAATTGACGTGTTAACATGATCCTGCTACATGTATACACAATGTTTTTACTGTTAATATGCTGGTTACATATATGGTGCATGCACAAAACGTACTGGAGAATGTAATCAGTAAAAATGTGAGGGAGACCCGTCAGTCACTGGTCAGGCCGGTTAAGCTGAAAAATCTGCAAATTCTGTTCCCTGGCCAGTCAATTGGTGCAACTCTAGTTGCAAAACTGTGGTTTCTATACACATAAATTACCTTGGTTCATCTGTGGGAACCCCCCAAAAAAATCACTTATAGAACTGAAGGTGATATGTATAAATGGATGCAAGAATTAAGTTTCAAACAATAAACATATTTACCATCTAGTTGTGCCTGTTTGTTGTTCGCCCAGGATCGGCTGCCCCCAGTGGAAAGCTCCTGTGACTGAAGCACTGCTGGTTTGTTCTGAGGTGGCGGGGTCTCTTGTTGTCTGTGGAACATAACGCAGCAGCTTTTAAATACTGTATATATATTTTTTTTTAAAAATTTAAAACTTTGCTGCCAAACTCTTTTGCAAAATTTGTGATTTTATAGTGCTCAATAGAATCCTTCTTCAAACAAAAGGAAGGTTTATAAGGAAAAAAAAAATCTTTAAGATTAAACTTCACCACAGCCAATTATGCTGTACAACTCTACCTCTCTTCCCCTGCTTCAGCCCGGGATGCCCAGCCACTGCCATCTTTTGGAACAATGTTGACATTTGGATCATTTCCCTTGTTCTCCGCTTTCAGGCTGGGCAAGTTGGCCGGAGGGGGCATGCGTCGGCTGACAGCAACTTTGCCCAAACTCTGGAGCCCATGTCTAGCAGCCACTGGAATTAAAAAAAAAAATATAATTTAAAAACATTCACAAATGAAAATCAGCAATATTTGGAGTTTTCATATGACTTTCAGACAGGTGCCTTAAGTGTACTTGTTTGGTCCAATGATTTTGACAGTGTCCTATGGTACATTCAACATCTTCGATATTCTTTTAAATTCCAACATTCACTAAGTAATGGGTGACTTATCTGGTTTTTAAAAATGGCATCAATTTAAATTGATGGCTAGTCTACGCCATCTACCCGAGGCCTAAATTTGAATTTGAGCAAATCTGTTGAATTTGATCAAAACCCGGATCATGAATGGGGGTGTGTAGATTTATGCAGTCATGGTGTTTTTTTTGTTTAACATTTTTCTATTTTAAAATGTCTCCCGTTATTAAAATAATTTTTCTTTTATTCTCACCAGATTTTTGTTGGAAGATGACATAAAAGATGCGATAACTCAATGTTTTTTAAATATAGAAATAACACAGAAAAAGAAGAAGCAACTTTTAAGAGTAGACTTTTACGTCTGCTTAAGTGGTACACCGCAACAGTGGAAATTATAGAAAACCGTTTTCACTGTTCCAATCTACTTCTGGGGTGACAGGAGAGGTTGCAACCAGACATGACATGCCTGAATTTAAATCTTAATGTTTACCCGCATGAAAATTATTGCCTGTCCTTGTTACTGGAAACACACTGGGGTACGCTGTAAGACCCAGGGCGAAGCATGATGAATTTAATACATTGCCAGCAAATGAGACCGCCAGCTCATCGGTTATTGTCAGACGTGAAGTGATTCCAATTTTTTTTTTTTTGGTCAAAAGTGAGACGAGAAGACAAAGAATTAAAAATAAATAAATTTGGCCAATAACCTTTTTTCTTTAAAAAGGGCTTGGATGTCACTTTAGACCGTTTACTCTAATACATTGGGAATCATAATGCGGACTAGCCCACTTCTTCTCTGTACTTACTACCAACCCTAACATGTTAAGCCCTTATGTAGATCAGTGGGAGAGTGTGGAGAGGGCCTACTTCCTAGATAAATAGTAAAGAGAGCAGGAAATTACTGATGATGCCAGTGCTGTGGAAAAAAAATAAATAAAAAAAATTAAAAAAATTCCCCATGACAACAAAGCAACTCCAGACGATCATACAGTTGCCAACATGTATGACAATTACAATGAAGTTCTTTTGTGAAATGTTGCGTTTGTTTTACACTAGAGGTAACAGGACAAATGCATTTAAAAAAAAAGTTTATTTTACCTGCTCAGTCCACAGAATGTTTCCCAAAACGTTTGGGGATAAGATGGTTTTGTTCTTTTGGTTAGCAGAGGTTTTCACCTTCAAACTCTACCATGGTTGCCATTTTCCCCCAGTTGCTTTTTGTTGAATCATGAACACTGACCGTAACTGAATAAAGTGAGCTCTGTAGTGTTCAGTTCAGTGTCCTTCAACCCTAGTCCTCAGGATCCTCTGTCTTGCATGCTTCCCTGCTCAAACACACCTGATTGGATCACAGTCAGCTTGTCATCAAGGTCTATACAAGTCTGTCAGTTCGAGTCTGGCGAAAGAGCAGACCGACATCCTGAGGACCAGGATTGATGAACCCTGCTTTAGATGTCGATTTGGTTTTTAGTGACCCCTTGGATGAGTCGTTAATGTGCTCTTGGAGTAATTGTGACAGGCTGGCCACGTTGGCCTGCCACTGTTCAATGTCTTCTTCATTTGTGGATACATGGCTCTCACTATGGTTGGAATCCTGAAGCTCTAGAAATAGCTATGAAACCTTTTCCAGACTGATGGAGGTCAATGATTTCGTTGCAGATCTGTTCTTAAATTGTATATTTGGATCAGGGAAGGATTGGCTGCCGACTTCATGTTGTCAGACAGGTTCAATTTAAGTGATTTCTTGAGTCTACATGTCCGGCAGTAATCAGGGCCTGGGTATGGCTAGTGCAGCTGAACTCAGCTTTACAAAAATGTGGTTGATCACAGTCACTTGATTTAACAAGGGATGGCAATTACTTTTTTTGCAAGGCCAGGTGAGTTTGGATAGGATTTTTTTCCCCTGAATAAAAAGAAACCATTTAAACCCTGCTTTTTGTATTTACTTAGGTCATCTTTGTCTGATAGTAAAATGTGTTTGATGAGCTTAAAAAAAAAAAAAATGCAAGAACAATAACCTGATTTAAAACACTAAAACATTTTTCAAAAATGTTTGATTCAATGTTTATAGAAAAAAGGATTTAAAAAGGCTATACGTTTAGCTGGTTGGCTTCAAGGAGAAAAAATGTCACATTTTCCCTTCACTTGTTAAATTGCATCAGTATGCAAAGACCTGTAATAATATTGAACTCTTACCAGCAGTTTTTTGTGTCTCCAAAGATTTGCCTTTGTACGTGTTGAAGAGGCTAAGGGTTGCATACTTTGTCTTGCCATCCTTTGCCTTGGTGCTCTGCCCTGACTTCTCTGACATTTCGCTTGAAACTCATTGAGTCTGGTCCTCTGGCCTCGCCCCCAGAACCAGTCTCCTACAAAGAATGAGAGAAGAACATCTCAAAAAAAGCGCAGAGGTTGCCTATGATTAGTCACCACCTACCAACAAGAGAAAACCCTAGGTACAAATCTGGTTTATTTAAGACAGCTAGACACAGTAGTACTTTGCAATAGCAAGTTTTCTCCTGAAAAGTAAGACCTCGCAGGTGCCAATTCCAATACACTTGAGGCATGTTTACATTAGCAGGAATTCAGGGTAAGCACGCCGGACAGGAACCTAACCAGGCTGGAACCCTTCTAAGCACCATCAGCCGGCGTGTCTCCATCACTCTGTAGCACCACACAAGAACCCCTGAGTGAACAAATACTGACGTGATTGCAGTAATGCAAATTTTGTGTTCGCACAAGGCCAGCAGCATAAAATGGCATGAACAAGAATGCAGCAGAAAAGAAAATAGAAGGAAAAAAAACAAAAAAAACAAGGGATGCTACTTGCATTTTCGTTTGCTTAAAACTAAAAAAAAAAGCATAAAAAAAAAATACATATACCATGGGAAGTAGCAACTGAGATTAAAAGAAAAGTCCCTGTTGGTATAAAGTGGCAAGAACTGAACCAACTCGTAGGCTCATCTATTGTTTTTTCTTGTGATCTCCATCAAAAGTACTTGCAGCAAAATGTTTCTGGTGCAGTAAATTCAATGAGGTGCGTACACATGATAAATATACAAGTTAAAGTGCTAAATGAAATTTACAAATCCCAAAACAACGGAAAATCCTCGCCAGGTACCTCTTCTACTACAGGAATGTTTTGCCCTGTAAAAAAGGTTCCTGAAGAACACTTTTGCAGGGCCGTTGCAGACTCGCACCTATGATCCAGCTTTGAAAAACTATTTGGAACCCGTAAAGAAAACACACCTTAAAAAGAATGGCAGCAGTAGTAATGGAAAAATATTTGCACATGGTTTGTGTCAACTTTCCAGTTTGTTATTTGAGAGGAAAGTATCAGGGGGAAAAAAATAAAAAAGGTCATTTTTTTTTTGTGGAAGAAATATTCACTTAATGTGACAAAAAGGTGTTCTGGGTTTGAAATTGGACAGAATCACCATCACTTAGACCAACTATATTAGGTAAATATAGTTACACAGACTTTGTGAAATATTGATCCAATTGAAATTTTTTAATAAATTTCAGATTTGAAAATCAGACCGAGGCAGCCTTGAAAGTGACTACAGATTGATATGTAGTCATTACGCAGTTACACATACCCAAAAATCATCATGTTAACAATAACAGATTTGCCCTGCTGGGGGAAGACCATCAATACCCTGATTGACTTCTATTGACATCAGGAGATTCAGTGTGTTGCAGTGGCATTTTTTACAGGTCCAGCACACTGCGCGTTAACTTTCATGCACTTCCACTTCCCTGAGCCCGAATCCACCAGCGGCTCAGGGAACCTGCTGTTAAAAATGGTTCCTCAGCTGCAACGTCTTCGCATGCATTTTTGTGTAAAAAGGTATCTTTTGGGCATTTGCAGCTCTAGGCATCTTCAGCAATAATTCTCACTGTCCCTTTCCAAGATCAATATGTGCATTAGTCAATTGGTACATCCTTCTATCCACCAGTTCTTACATCTGCAGACTTTAATTATAGCCTGCCAGTTTGTACACTGCGATGTTTGATTTGATGGGAAAGGATATCACACTGTATAGCATTTGATCCTTTAAGGATATAATTTTTTGCATAATTGGCCATATTATGGTGTTTCTGTTGTGATGCTTGGTTTTTGATTGAACTACAATATCATGCCACAGATTTTAGTCTGTTGGGATCCCCTTTTAGGCCTCGTCTGTTTAGATAACGGAAAGTTGCTCTTTAAACATCAGTTTATGTTATGACTAAAGCATGTGCTTGATTAGATGGTTGAGATGAAATCGTGTCAGCTGCCTTTCAAATTAAGACGGGATTCAATAGAGATCATTTGTCAGAAAGAATTTGTATATTGTGCATCAGAACCGATTACTTCTTTGGACTTGCATGTGATGAAGTTATTATTGTAAACCACCAACCCAAACACTGACTGGGTCTCAGTTTCATTTTCTTTATTTTTGCAGATTGGCAAAGGATAGATTTGTGGTTTCAGGAATTCTCCTCTCTCTAAGTAAAAAACAAAAACACAAAGTGGGCTTTGTGTTAAATGAACAAGATGCAACACAACTTTTAGTCATGATGCTGCTAGTTCTTCCTACATGATGCCAGAAGGAAGGAGAGATTGAGGAAGTAAATCAAGAGTAAAACAAAGAATAAGAGGAAGTTTAAACCATTTCTTCACTTTATTGTCATGAATGTATGATAACTAGCACACGAAATGGAATAAAGTATATCTGAAGACAAACTGATGGGAACCTTGTGGGATGGGTACCATGTGCTTCATAAATGCATGGCTACAGGTAGGGATGGGCGATAAATGAATTTTATTGATTAAATCAAATAAATAGCTCATGGTGATGTTTAAAAACAAAAATCAATTTTCAATTTAAATCTACATAATTATATCATTACATCACCACTACTTCCACAAATTTTAGTTCTTTTCAAAGCACATAGACTTGAAGCTACACGTGCTGTTAACAGTTATCCCAATACGTTTTCCCAAAAACAGACAGTTTCTTCAGTCATCTGAAAATGTTTTGCATTTTCTTCTTTTTGCATCATTTTAGTCTCAGTTGATACTGCATTGATACACCAAAATACAGTGGTTCTAGTTCTGCTCTGTGGCAGTAATAAGCATGTGTGCCCAATTTAAAAAATAAATAAATAAATAAATAAAAATCTTAAAATATCTGATGCACAAAATAAATTAAAGACGCTTCTCCAGAGTGGGCAACCATTAAGCCTTGTGGCCAGGGAACTTAATTCCCTATTTTACTGAGAATTCTTTGCAGTAAGGAGTCCAGCATCATGCTTTATAATTGCTTAAGATAGTTTGTACTGCAAAGATGTACACACCTCTGTCATTACTGCACATGCAAAGAAAGCTCAACAAAGTATGCAAAAAATCTAAATATCAAATGATTCCCTTCTTCAACCTTTGTCTACTTCTAGGTTCAAAAATGCAGGTTTATTCAGGGGACTTACCTGTTCAGCACTCCTCTACCCCACTTTGTTGTTCAGAGAGCCGTTTTTACCGTTTTACAGCACTTTGTATAGCACAATTCAACACTAAGGTGATTTAAATAAACTTGCCTTGCCTTTCCTTTTACTGGCCTGTTTAACGCTACAATGCAGTCACAGAATGACAAGTCATGTAGAGAGGCCGAAATGGCTATAGGAACGACAAGCCAGTATTTTGTCGTCTCAGATAATTTGTAACATAATGCCACAATATGAGCAATGTTTTTTATATTTTGGCGTAGCAGACAGACTGCAAAAATATGCCAAATGCTCACCACTGTGCGTCAGGACCTGATCCATCCATGCAAAGAACTTTGATAAAATTCTTCACTGCTGCTTTAGTCACAACAAATGTGTAGCGAGGAAAAATATGAGTGGAAGCCAATTAAGATTGTGATTAAATGCCAGGTCATTAATACCAATAAAAACCACTCTCTAAAGGTTGGCTGCAATTCAACTAAACTAAGAAAAATGGAAAACTGTAATATTTCAATTTGAAAAAGTAGTGCATGTAAAAGCAAATGCCAGTTTGAACTATGTACAGATTATCAGAGCCATGTGGCAGGACGTGTTCAAAGTGGAGTCTTTATTTTGATTTTTCAACGAAAAAAAAAAAAAAAAAGAAGGATAAAATCACCAGCAGCTCTTTGTCTAAACGCAAGCTTGTGCTTTACTTAAAAACACTCCCTCCTTTACCTGCAGGTCTTTGAACAGCTTGTGTCACTGATAGGCCAGTCAATAGGTATTACTCTAACTGAGGGCTGAGTAGTCTCACAAAAGATCAATGACATCTAGTGATGCACACACACATGTAAGATATGGTCAATTAGTTATCAAAGACGTGGTTTCCACATTTGAGAAGCATCTATGAATCAGTGTCTCCGCAGACCGGATCAAGCCACCGAACTCTCTGATGTGCCCACTCATACAGCAGCAATGTCCTTGAAGACCGAGCTTTGTTGCCCATGCCACTTTATTGCTAGATTTAGTTTTCTTAAATCACTGCCAGTGATGGGTTTACAGGCCGTCCATCTCCATAAATCAAACTACTGATAGGGTGGGTGGCTCATACCGGCGGGGAGAAGGGGCCCTCTTCGCCGACAACTCAATCAGACTGGCCTCAAATAACACGTTAGAGTTCACAAAAGGTTATACACAACGATGAAAGCACGATACAGTCTCCAGCAACGCCGCCTCACGCGCGTCGTGTCAAACGTGTTGCAGCGGGAGAGGAGGCCGCCAGCTCCCACCGTTTTCTCCCTGGGAGCAGTTTCGCTTCACGCTGGTCGCCATCACGTCCACTCGGCCAGCGGCGACGGCGTGCTAACCCGCTAGCGTGTGTCAGGTCCTACACGTAACTACGGATTTGACGCGTGCACGGGATCTTAACTCACCTGCCACCCCCGGTGCCTTCCTTGTCCTTTGACGCGCTGCGCGGCCTGGCTTGAGCTCCGGTTTTGGCCTGGTCCCGGGTGCGCGACTGTGTGTCCGCCCGGCGGATTACAAGAACTGGCTAGCCCGCTAGCGGCCGATGGCTGCGCTCGGCGGCTGCCAACAAAACGCTTTTCACGTGCGCGGCTCCCTGCTTTCGGTGTTCCCCGCCGCCCCGGATCGCCGGTTGGTCCTCGTGTGCGCGGCTGTTGCTGCGGGAGCCGGTGCGCGGTCTCCCAGTGTCCCGTGTCCCGTGTCGCTGCCCAGCCGTTATCTCGTGCGGACCGTTTTTCTGGTGGAGTGAGGCCCCGCTCGCGCCGCGGCCTGTCGCACAATCAAAGATGGCAGATAACAGTTGCCAGATTTATATTCTCATATCCCCCGATCAGAGTTTCTGGCAACTTGCACACAATGGACATCGTCTCGGTTTTTACTGAGAAACACGTATTAAATTCTGAATTGAACGTCACACGAATAAAGCTTATAGATCTGGAACAATGAAAAGAATACACAAATATTCATTTATTGATTTAATGCAATGAGTAATATAGTATGTTGAGGTTTCACAAGCATAAAAAAATAGCTAAAACATTTGGACTGAAACACATATTTCTTTAATCTTAGTTATATTTTTCTTATCTTTTTAGTTAAAGTATACCCGAATTACACTGCTCCAAATATAATAAAAACAATTTGTTGTAATATATCTACATTTACACTGCTAAGACTCTTCCAGAAGCACACTATTCTTTGTTGCACTTATAGTCAATCTCGGGACATAAAAGTTCATTGTTATAGTCGGAAAATACGGTTACATAACAGAGAGGCGCAATCTCGCAAATAAATGTGAAGAAATGTGGATTCCCGACTCCTTGGAGATTACTTTTGTTCACTGGTTTGTGTAAACCTGGCAACCCAAAACCTTTGGCGTCACAGGTCGATGTGGTTCCGGGGTCGGGGACGTAGACTTTAGATACGTAGACGCCGCATTGAATCTGAACTGTAGTGTGGACGTAGTGTGGACGTAGTACGTCACCGGCGTTCATATTTTCACTCCACTGAGATTATAGTTTGTCCACTTCCAATCACCTCTGTGGTTAAGATGCTTCGTTCGTTTGCTTCTTGCTGTGCACTACCCAAGATATGAGAAAACAGATAAAAATACAGCCCAAGCATTCCAGATTTAGGATATTTCCTATGAATGTAAATAATCACGCCCATAGCAAAAACTAGTTCATTCAAATGTACTACAAATATACTTATTTTATTCTAAGACTGAGGCAGTATTCTTAAAATTTACTTTTTATATACTATATATTATATACTTAAGAATAGCATAGTGAAGTATAAAGAAATGTTTAAAACCATGACTACTACAACTTACACATACACTTGTAAATTAGTATACTTTTTACTTCTTTGTGCCACAAAATACTAATATTTAGTATATCTTGACCCAAGTACAGAATGAGGTCAAGTCATTGACTCATGCTTACATTTAATTTAGCAGAAAAAAAATGTTTTTCACTACATACGTTTGCTTTATGATGTTACCTCAGTTATCCATCCATTATCTATTCCCACTTACTCCGTCTCCGGGTCACGGGGGTCCGTCGGAGCCTATCCCGACGCACTGCAGGCGTCCACCCTGGACAGGTCGCTAGTCCATCGCAGGGTCACATACAAAGACAGACAACCAATCACGCTCGCACCCTATGGGCAATTTGGAATAATCAATCAACCTACTATGCATGTTTTTGGACTGTGGGAGGAAGCTGGAGTACCCAGAGGGAACCCACGCAACCACGGGAAGAACATGCAAACTCCACACAGAAAGACCCACCGGGCCAGGAATCGAACCAGCAACCTTCAGTGCTAACCACTAAGCCACTGTGCTGCTTTACCCCAGTTATAAACTTGCATTTTCTTAAGTTCAGATCATGCTGGAGTTTAAAAGTTTACAGTTAATAGTATGTGTGCTCAATTGCATTGTCTTTATGTTTTTAAAAACAAAAACAGAAACACTTGAATTTCCTTTGCAAAAAGTAGTATACTTGAAGTTTATTTTATTAGGTATGCTTGAGTATAAGTATATCAAATATACTCCAGACCATGTACTTGTAGTGTACTGGAAAGTATACTAACACTTTTTTGGACTAAATTGGAACATTTTTACATAAGTATATAACTAGTACAATGGCAGTATATATAAGGGTGTACATGTGGTATACTTTAAGCGAACTTCAATAAACTAAAATGTGGACTAGAAGTATATTGATGTGTACTTGTATATGTGAAAGTGTACTTTTGTTAAGTTAAAATGAACTCATAAAGTAACTTAAAGTAAACTTTTATAAACTTAAAAATGTTCCAATTTAGTCTGGAGAAGTATTAAGTTTGTATACTTTCAAGTACACTACAAATACATGGTCCATAGTATACTTGCTATACTTATACTTATAGTCAAGCATACTTAATAAAATAAACGTGAAGTATACTACTGTTTGATAAGGGGCGCTGCAACATTCTGGACCTTTTGCAGCGGTGCGATCACACAAGCTGGAAGGTCAGCTAGGAGGGCATTACAGCAATCAAAGCAGGATATAACCATGGCCTGTGCTGGGAGTGGAGTTGCATATGGACTCAGGTACAGTTTTATTTTTTGTGTGTTGCAGAGAGCAAATCACCACGACTGGTACACCGAGACAACGTGGACACAGAAAGATTGTTAGTCATCAAACATGACACCCAGGTTCTTTGTAACCTTTGTGGGAGCAACAGTAGTAGAGGCAACATTTATGTTGATAAATGATAAATGATAAATGATGGCCAGGGATCTCCAGGATTCCAGTCTTGGATGGACTATGCTTTTTCTTTTGCACATATATTAATGGTTGATACCAAGTTGGTAGGACCCAATAGTTATATATATGCATTTTAATCTGTAATCGAGTTTTTTTTTTTATCTGTGCGTAGGTGTGTGCAAGTGTGTACCCTTCACCAGCACTCATGAGAGTCTAACTATTTTTTATTGATCCCTGGGTAAGAAGAAAAAAAAAAAAATTCTGCCAAGAAGGGCTAAAATCACCGGGTGTGGAATGTGAAAAGACTAGAAATAGAAAGAGACAGAAAGAAAGAGAGACGAGACAGTGGTGGTGCAGTCTGGTGTCTGTGTTGTAATGTGTGTTAAAAACAAGTTTATAATGTGTTGTTTAAAGAGTAAAGATGGACACAGGACAATAAGGTGTTATAAGCAAAAAGAGGACAGAGAAAAGGGGAGGAGCTTTCTATTTACTATTGCATGCCTGAGTGTTTGCGGGTGTAGGGGCAGTATAGAAGTATTTAAATACTCATGCATGTCCACATATATCGAGATAAGGAGATATATATGCCGTTAACTAATACATATTCATATACATTGTGAGAAGAGAGAGAGACAAAATAGATAAATAAATAATATATATACATCCACACATATATAACAAACAGTAATGTGTGTTGGTTGGACTATGCTAAAGGTGGTAAACCTTTATCCATGCAGACAGGTCAGAGAGGCAAGCTGAGATTGGTAAAGAGGTGGGGTCGTCCGGTGGGAATGACAGGTAGAGTTGTGCATCATCTGAACAGCAGTGACACTAGAAGTTGGGTGAATTAATAATCTGACCCAGAAAATTGGTGTAAAAGTGATCCAGAAAGGTGGTGTAAAAATGACCCAGAAAAGTGGTGTAAAAGTGACCCACAAAGGTGGTGTAAAAGTGACCCAGAAATATGGTATGAAAATTACCCAGAAAAGTGGTGTAAAAGTGACCCAGAAAGGTGGTGTAAAAGTGACAAAGAAAAGTGGTGTAAAAGTGACCCAGAAAGGTGGTGTAAAAGTGACAAAGAAAAGTAAGTGGTGTAAAAGTGACCCAGAAAAGTAATGCAAAAGTGACCCAGAAAGGTGGTGTAAAAGTGACAAAGAAAAGGGGTGTAAAAGTGACCCAGAAAGGTGGTGTAAAAGTGACAAAGAAAAGTAGTGTAAAAGTGACCCAGAAAAGTAGTGCAAAAGTGACCCAGAAAAATAGTGCAAAAGTGACCCAGAAAGGTGGTGTAAAAGTGACAAAGAAAAGTAGTGTAAAAGTGACCCAGAAAGGTGGTGTAAAAGTGACCCAGAAAGTTGGTGTAAAAGTGACCCAGAAAGGTGGTGTAAAAGTGACCCGGAAATATGGTGTGAAAATAACCCAGAAAAGTGGTGTAAAAGTGACCCAGAAAGGTGGTGTAAAAGTGATCCAGAAAGGTGGTGTAAAACAGACCCATAAAAGTGGTGTAAAAGTGGCCCAGAAAAGTGTTGTAAAAATGATCCAGAAAGTTGGTGTAAATATGATCCATAAAAGTGGTGTAAAAGTGATTCAGAAAGGTGGTGTAAAACAGACCCATAAAAGTGGTGTAAAAGTGGCCCAGAAAAGTGTTGTAAAAATGATCCAGAAAGGTGGCGTAAATATGATCCATAAAAGTGGTGTAAAAGTGACCCAGAAAAGTGGTGTAAAAGTGACCCAGAAAAGTGGTGTGAAAATGACCCAGAAAAGTGGTGTAAAAGTGATCCAGAAAGGTGGTGTAAAAGTGACCCAGAAAAGTGGTGTAAAAGTGACCCACAAAGTTGGTGTAAAAGTGATCCAGAAAAGTGGTGTGAAAGTGATCCAGAAAGGTGGTGTAAAAGTGATCCAGAAAGGTGGTGTAAAAGTGACCCAGAAAAGTGGTGTAAAAGTGACTCAGAAAGGTGGTGTAAAAGTGACCCAGTAAGGTGGTGTAAAAGTGACCCAATAAAGTGGTGTCTCAAAAGATTGATGAAACATATCTACTATTCAACGTATTCGTTTTGACGTTATTGACTTGTAATCCAAAGCTTTCATTGGTCAGTTTACACAGAATATCCATTAGTGGTTGTGTTTTGCACCACCATGAATGAACAAAGGTTGACTGCATACAAAGATCAAGATTTAGGTTAAAGTTTACTGCTGCGCTTCATTAACTTAGCAACATATTTTATCCAGCAAATTTGATCAGGTTTTTTTTAAACATTTTTATTCACTAGATGGTTTTTTAATTAATTAATAAAATAATAAATAAATATAATAAATTAATTAATTAATTAATTTTGTAATTAATATCAGAACTGGTTTTGTAGGAAACATGCATTAATCCATTTGTAGCATTAAGCAGCTGCAGATAAAGATATTCCATTTGATCACATTAAATAAACTATTTATTGACTTTTCCTCAATCAGAAGAGATGGATGGACAGGATGTATCCGATGTTGAGTTATTTTGATGCCATGATGAAATCCATTCATCTATTATCTATTCCCGCTTACTCCGTCTCCGGGTCACGGGGGTCTGTCGGAGCCTATCTGAGGGCCAGAATTGTGAAGCATTGACTTAACCAATATAAAATATTTCAATATGAAATGAACAGGTATTTGTATGGGATCATTTTTGCCTCTCATACAGGCTGTGTAAAGGGTGATGCACGCTACAGGTGACAGGGGTTGACGGAGGACAAAAGGCTTTTGTTACTTGTTAAAATATCCGTCTCATTTGAAGCTTTTGTGGTCTCCTGTCCCTGCTTTTGGCTATAAACAGTAAAATTAAAAGTAACTTTGAACTCCTTTCTTCTCCTGTAATAACTAAGCATCACTTGATGGTACCATGTCACACATCAAAAACAACGACACAGTGGACGTCATGGCAGAGCGACTAAGGGACTTAATAAGAAAAGAAAAAACCCAGAGGGACCAATTAAGACAACAAATCAAGTCTTACATTTTTTTTTTTTTTTGCCCTTGTTTGCACATATATTAGTGGTTGATACCAAGTTGGTAGGACCCAAAAGTTATATATATGCATTTTAATCTGTAATCAAGGGTTGTTTTTTTTTTATCTGTGCGTAGGTGTGTGCAAGTGTGTACCCTTCACCAGCACTCATGAGAGTCTAACTATTTTTTATTGATCCCTGGGTAAGAAGAAAAAAAAAAAATATATATATATATTCTGCCAAGAAGGGCTAAAATCACCAGGTGTGGAATGTAAAAAGACTAGAAATAGAAAGAGACAGAAAGAGAGAGACGAGACAGTGGTGGTGCAGTTTGGTGTCTGTGTTGTAATGTGTGTTAAAAACAAGTTTATAATGTGTTGTTTAAAGAGTAAAGATGGACACAGGACAATAAGGTGTTATAAGCACAAAGAGGACAGAGAAAAGGGGGAGGAGCTTTCTATATACTATTGCATGCCTGAGTGTTTGGGGGTGTAGGGGCGGTATTTAAAAAGTTATATATATAATAATATACATAGAAGTATTTAAATACTCATGCATGTCCACATATAAGTCTTACATTGTTGTTAAAGACACCTAACCTCCAAGTCTATATGGAACCTCCAGAGATAAAAACTGCAAAAGTTTGTTTCTGCTGTTTTAATGAATAATGAGGTCAAGTACATTCATAAATGAATAGATACTCTGTGATGGACGGGTGACCTGTCCAGGGGCACCCCTGCCTTTCACCTGCACTGAGCTGGAACAGGCTCCAGCAGACCCCTGTCGCCTGTACAGGATCAACCAGGTACAAACTAACTGATGAATAATAAATAAATACTCAGTCAGATTTTTGTTCATTTCCTCTTTCACCTCGATGTGGTGCCACATGACCTGTTGATCGAAAAACACACCGAACTCTTTGAGGTCACATTCATGACAAATTAAAGTGTAGCTACACGTCAACCATCCTTGAACCAACATTCAAGGATGAGGAAGAAAACAAGATGGATTGTGGGTGATGGCTGTCAACCTCCCTTTGGACAGTTTGAGCCTCTGAGCTCTGGGAGGAGTTACTGAGTCGCTCTGGTACCCAGAAATATTTGTAGAAGGTCAGTAATCTTAGGAAAAAAATCATCATTGTGAACTCTTTTAAGTGACTGACATCGATTCAAGCGTTCATGTGGACTTTATATTATCTCCTCTATTTATTTATTCCAGGTATATTGTGACCTTGGCTACTTGTCCTGTAAGTTGTCTGTCGGGTCGTCTCTGCTTTTCATCAAAGATATGATGTAGCATGGTGGACAATAAACCCACTTGAATTCAGAATCAGAGCAGCTTTACTGCCAGGTACAGCAAATAACATTTGACCTTAGTAGGGCGTTGTCCTGACATCACGTGCAAACACAGGATCAACTCAGTTTATCAATAGTTAATTCAATTCATTTGTTAAAAAGACAAAAAGCGTTGCCTTCCCTCACTGTAAATTTGACACAGTCGTCTCTTTCAAAGGCTGAAATTCAACTCCAAAACAAAGTAATCAAAGCAGAAGTGGTTTTATATCTGAAAGTAACGTGAACAAACATGAAGTTTGATGTTTGTTTAAGCCCAGAGCAGATGGACAAACTGATTAATAAATCAGCCTTTATTTTCTAGTCTCTCAAGTCTTTTTGGTAGATTGAGAAAAAAGTAAAAATCCAAACGAACATCCAGGAAGTGTTACTTCACTACTGCGGTGCCCCCTGGTCCCAGTTAGCTGGTCCCCTGTTTAGAGGGATGCAGGTTTTTAAAAAGAATAGCGTTCAAAAGTTACAAAAAAGAACAACAACAATATATACAATACAAATCTGCAGATAAACCGCCAATTAAAATAAGCAGGAGCTGTAGTTCTGCTGCAAATGGAATTAAATCTGTGGTCAGCTTGTTTCAGGGCCTGAGACTTGTCCAGGATGTAGCCCGGCCTTTTGCCCTCAGAGAGCTGGGATTTGACCCAGCAGCCCCCGATGTTAGATAGAAAGTAACAGGTATGGTGGATGGATGAATGGATGAATAGGTGGGTGCATGGATGGATGGATGGATGGATGGATGGATGGATGAGTGGATGGATGGATGGATGGATGGATGGGTGGATGGGTGGATGGGTGGATGGATGGACGGGTGGATGGGTGGATGGGTGGATGGGTGGATGGGTGGATGGATGGATGGATGGATGGATGGATGGATGAGTGGATGGATGGATGGATGGATGGATGGATGGATGGATGGGTGGATGGGTGGATGGATGGACGGGTGGATGGGTGGATGGGTGGATGGGTGGATGGGTGGATGGATGGATGGATGGGTGGATGGGTGGATGGGCGGGAGGGTGGGTGGACGGATGGACGAGTGGATGGATGGATGGATGGACGGATGGATGAGTGGATGGATGGACGGATGGATGGATGGATGGATGGATAGGTGGGTGGACGGATGGATGGATGGATGGATGGATAGGTGGGTGCATGGATGGATGGATGGATGGATGGACGGACGGATGGATGGATGGATGGATGGATGGATGGATAGATGGACGGACGGATGGATGGGTGGATGGGCGGACGGGTGGATGGATGGATGGGTGGGAGGGTGGGTGGGTGGACGGATGGACGAGTGGATGGATGGATGGACGGATGGACGAGTGGATGGATGGATAGATGGACGAGTGGATGGATGGACGGATGGATGGATGGATGGATGGATGGATGGATGGATGGATGGATGGATGGATGGACAGGTGGGTGGACGGATGGATGGATAGGTGGGTGGACAGATGGATGGATGGATGCAAAGGTGGATGGATGGATGGATGGATGGATAGGTGGGTGCATGGATGGATGGATGGATGGATGGATGGATGGATGGATGGATGGATGGATGGATGGATAGGTGGGTGGACGGATGGATGGATGGATGGATAGGTGGATGGATGGATGGATGGATAGGTGGGTGCATGGATGTACGGATGGACAGATGGATGGATGGATGGATGGATGGATGGATGGATGGATGGACGGATGGATGGATGGATGGATAGGTGGGTGCATGGATGGACGGATGGACGGATGGAAGAGTGGATGGATGGATGGATGGACGAGTGGATGGATGGATGGATGGATGGATGGATGGATGGATGGATGGATGGACGGATGGATGGATGGATGGATGGATGGATAGGTGGGTGGACGGATGGATGGATGGATGGATGGATGGATAGGTGGGTGGACGGATGGATGGATGGATGGATAGGTGGGTGCATGGATGGATGGATGGATGGATGGATGGATGGATGGATGGATGGATGGATGGATGGATGGATGGATGGATGGATGGATGGATGGATTGATGGAGTTACAATGTTTTACTTTGAGCCTGATTGAGTCACTCTGATGATTTGCTGCCACCTGCTGGTACAATAATTACTTTTGTTTAATCCAGTTGAGGATACAAACTTTTTGGCACAGCTACATCTATTTTTTCCCTTGTTTGCACATATATTAAGGATTAATACCAAGTTTGGTAAAACTCAAGAGCTGTATATATGCTTTTTCATCTTGCAACAGAGAGTTTTTTTAATGTGTGCATAGGTGTGTGAGTGTGTTCCCTTCACCAGCCCCCATGACAGTCTAACTATTATTTATTGATCCCTGGAGAAAGAAAGAAGAATAAGATAAAGGGGGGGAATAAATATTCTGCCAAAGAGGGCTAAAACACCGGGTTACATCAGCTACATCTTTTCTGGACTGCTTCTTTATTTGGAGACTTTAAGAATCTTTAATCTTTCATAATTCCACCAAAAAATGAACGTGATAAAAGTGACATGATGATTTTCTTCTCTTACCATCTGGCTGTTAGCAGGTCTTAGATTTGTTTATATAACCTCAGATGAGCATGAAGACGTGACATGTTTTTCTACATTAATTAGTAAATAAATAATAATACAGTAATTCATATGATTTTTGAAGTTTTATTGTTGCCATCTGAAGAGTTGGAATCATAGTTGGATGGGACGTTGTCAGAGGGGGGTTATGGGGGGTCAGACCCTCCTAAAGACATTTGATATTATAACTGATATTTATGACAGACAGTACAAATCCCCTAAGACAGCAGAAACATCTTAAATATCTTTTTTCACCACGTGATGGAGGTGCACCTTCACTATTTTTACAGGCCACCCTCGTCCAGAGAGCACAGCCTGCAGTATTTGTATCACATGATGAGGTACAGTTGGACAGCTTGATTTGTGTCTGCTTAATGTAACGTGTGGCTTTTACATTCACCTCTGCCCCTTTAATCATTTAAGTTTATGAATGACTGTTTTAGACAATAAACTTAATCTGCAAGCTGTGCACAAAGTTCATGGTTCTCAAGTCACAAAAGACCAACGAAGAGCCCCACAACATCCTGTCAGGGCGAGTTCGTTTAGCTGGAGAAGAGACTAAATACCTTTGTTTATAATATTAAAGAGGACAAACAACTTCTCTCATTTGAGGAGATTTATTTGTAAGTTTATCAAACCAAACTTATAGGACCAGTTGTGCTTGGGCGAGCCTCACAAGTGGGTGAACAATGATCAGTGCAGACAGGTTTTACAGCATGATACATATTTGCATAAGATACAATAGTTGGTTGAAAAGGTTCGGCGTGGCCGTGGTTTAGACTTGGCTCTCCCTTCGTAGGAGCACAGGCTGGTCCCAGCCTCTCGGCTCTCTTCATCTTCTCTCCTTTGGCCAATCTCTGGATACATCTTGAGAAAATCTTCATCTAGTCAGCCTCCGTCATTCCTCCTCTGAGTCCCTGCATTGTACACAAAGCTTAATGTGAATGTTGTGACGTCTACAGGACTGCAGAACAGGTGAATCTGTTATTATCACAATTATAAATTCACTTATCTTACTGATGCAGCAACAAATAGATGGTTCCAATATATTTTTTAACATAACATTTCAAAACACTTGTAATACAAAACATAATTATTTTAAAAGAATTGATTTACTGTATTTCTTTATTTTAAAAATGTTTCATTATTAATTAGTTATTTCTAGATTCTCCAAAAATATTTAAGCTTGTTGTTTGCTAATAAAACAAAAAATAAAGTCCAAGCTGGGATCCTGAACTTCACCAGTTCAAACCCCAAATGACGGCTAGAAGACGCCTCAGTCCCTTAGAAATGGACACGGACACTGCTGCCCGACCGGGACTCCTGTTTAACTGCAGGTTTCGTAGTAATACTCTCACGTACCTTTGCAGAGCGGGGGACGGCTCCTGTCTCTGAGTAGACGTGGGTGCTCTGAGGGACGTTTTCCACCACCACAGAGCAGGTGTGATGGAGCAGGGACCGCTTGTGGACCGTGTCCTTCCCTTCTGGACTCTTCTCCAAGTACGTCAGCTGGAAGCCTGGAAATATGAACACAGCGTTTATATAAAGGTGACAAATGATGCCCTTGTGACACACTTTCCCGAGGAATGAAATGCCGTATCATGTTTTGTTTTGTTTTTCTCTCGAAACAGCACAGAGATACTGTACAACAGTTCTGTTGCAGACAGCAGCTGGCTTCAGCACAACAGAACAAGAAGCAGAGTCACGTTGACTTCAGTTTGACTTCAAGTCGACGTGACTCTGCTCCTCTCCGCTGTGGGCTGTGAATCTTTTGAAATCAGTGATGCAGCTTTGTGCGACACACTTCCAAGGAACAGAGAATGCAGCATGGCGTGAAGTTCAATTAGCCATTAAGAAATAAACCTAGTTTTTCTCCTCACCTGCCCCACGTACACCTTAAACACCTCATTGTGTACAATCTGGAAACTTGCAGAACATTATAAAGCATTTACTTGGAGCAGAATAAATGTTCTTTCACTTAAAGTATATGAGTGAGTACGGCTGACTTTAATAACACATACTGTGTTAATGATAACCTGCACTGAAAACAACCAGCTTAACTTGGTATCTTGATATAAACATGTAACTGAAAGATTTTTGTCGTAATCTTTCCACAGGGTAACCCAGGTAACGATGGACCCCCTGGTTGCCCTGGTCACCCTGGTTCCAATGTTATGGTCTTGGATACACCTTAAAACATGTTTGGCTGCAGCGCACACTCACACATATTGCGCCCTGATGACCCTCTGTGCTTTGGGAGACTGGTGAGCCTTGACCTGTTGGACCTATGGGACTCCAGGTTCCCCTGGACTTGCTGGACCCTCCAGAGCTGCTGGCTGAATTAGACACTGTGGAGAGTCTGTAATTAGAGAGAGAGACATGAAGGCTCTGCGTGGACATTCTGGTCTCCAGGACATGCCTGGACCTTCTGCAAGTGTCTGCATCCTAACACAATGGACACACACTAAATACATGCACAACCACATGTGCTGATACAGCAGACATCAACCAGAATTTCACTATCATTTGTACTTGCAGCACATACAGAGATGGTCTTGCTGTGACTGCAGTGTCACTCACCTCCGGGTGACACCGGACCTGCTGGACCCAGAGTGAGGGGAATCCCAAATGTTCTGTCAGTGGTTTCTTTGTCTTACCTGCAGTACCACCAGTACCAGTGGGTACCAACAGCACTATACTCTAAATGACAAGTTTGTTTCTTTGAATATCAAACAGTAAGGGAAGAACCAATGTTGTATTGCAGCAGGGTGAAGCCGGCTCATGCTGAACCTGTAACACTGAGATGTATTTGATGTAGAACTGCCATTAAAAAGATTATTTGACTGTTTAATGTGAAGGTTTCTGCTTTAAAATTCTGTTGGACCACATGGACCTGCTTCTAAGGATGGCAAACCCGGTGCCTGTGCTGCTGTCAATTCCCCTGGTCGTCATGGACCGCTGGAACCTCCGGACCAGCAGTAGGCTTGATTTTATATTGATAGCTTTTTTAAACAGATTTTCATCTTTTTAGGTTATTTACAGTCCTAACCAAACGTAACCACAATTTAAAAATCTTAACAGTTCTTTGAGACTATCTTTTTTTTTCTTTTTTTCAGCAGCACTGTTGCTGATGACTGAATATAAAATGTCTTTAGGAGGGTCAAACCCTCCCTAACCCCCTTCTGACAATGATCCATCCAACTGTGTTCACTACTGCTCACATTCAGTACAAGATGCATGTATTTAAATGTCAATTAAAGAATGACATAAGTTTAACTGTCTAAACAAATTAAAAGATTTCAGACAGGATTATTACAAGATTAAAATTATATATGCACAGCAGTGAACAGCTGGATGGATCATTGTCAGAATACCCTCCTAAAGCTCTGGATTTACAAATATATTTCTTCTTCTTGCAATAAAAAAGAAATAAAATGGAAAAATTGAGGTGGAAAAAAAGGAAACTTATATACTTATCTACAACTTAGTTTTAGAATATTTTTTTTCTTTGCAAGAAGAAAAAACAAGCTGAAAAAAGAACTTATTTACTTTAAACTAATCTACAATCTTATCAGGTATTAACAAATAACATCTAAGCTAAATAGAGGGAAACTTATCTACTTAAAAGTACAGTTCTGATTTAACGTATAAACAGTCCTAACATAACTTACTAACAATCTATATATATATATATATATATATATATATATATATATATATATATATATATATATATATACACACAAATATGTATTTTATCATACTAACCAAATCCAGCTTTCACCTTATTTCAAATTTAGTTTTGAGATTTCTTTACTTGAACCCACATACTTGTGTGTGTGTGTCTGTGTGTGTGTTGTGTGTGTGTGTGTGTGTGTGTGTGTGTGCGCCTGGGTGTGTGTGTGTGTGTGCGTGTGTGTGTGTGTGTGTGTGTGCGTGTGTGTGTGTGTGGGTGTGTGTAGTCCATGTGGGGTACAAAAATATAAGAGCCAGTGCCCCACACGCCCATGGAGGTCATCAGGAGCCTTTACAGATGGAGAGGGGAAAAGGGGAAAGTTCAGCTACACCACACTGATGCACTTTGAAGCAATAAACATGTATGGGATCAATCAAACTGATGTAGTGATCCACTGACAGAAGAGTGTGAAGCAGGTGAATCTACCATCTTCACATACATGGAGTACTCACGTCAACCATTTTGGCATGTGGAGCAGGGCCCAGGGGCTCGGAGTCATCATCAGCCTCGTAGAGTTCGCTTCTTGGAGGCTCCTCTAAGTGTGTGATCCAGCTCTCCTGCTCCCAGTCATTGTAACAGAGAAGAATAAAGGCACAAAATGAAAGATCTGTTTCACTTCCTTCATTCTGAGTGTGGACAAAATCAAACTGGGGTATGTTGTTCTGTCCAACAGAAGAGTGTGAAGCAGGTGAAACTAACATTTGCACAGACAAATAGGGCATTATCATCCGCTGGTCCAAATAATGGATAAGGGATGGAGGGCTCTGACTCATCATAAGGCTTGTGGAGTCTGCTTGCTGGAAGCTCCTCTGAGTCTGTGATGCTGCTCTCCTGTTCCCAGTCATTGTAACAGAGAAGAATTAAAGCACAAAATAAAAGATCTGCTTCAGTTCCTTCATTCAGAGTGTGGACAAAATCAAACTGGGGTATGTTGTTCTGTCCAACAGAAGAGTGTGAAGCAGGTGAAACTAACATTTACACGGACACTTTGCACTGGCCCGGGCTGTGGAGAAGAGATGACGAGCTGGGGGTCATCAGCTTCCTGACGGAGCCTTCTCCTTTGAGGCTCCTCTGAGGCTGTGTAGCTTCCCTCCTGCTCCCTTGATCTCTGGAACATTGACAAATAAAGGCACAGTAATAAAAATTCTGCTTCTGCTTCCTCATTTACAGTACTTTCGGCTATTCCTGTGATTTGGGTTTCTTGTGTAACTCAGTTTATGGTTGTTCTTTGTCCGACAGCTTCTTTGCTGACACGAGTATCACAGCTATCTCACTTTGACTCAAGTAGTTCCAGGTAAAAGGTAAATGTTGCTTACTACAGTGACTCAGTGGTCACTGTGCAGGCAGTAATTGCACATTCGTTATACTGACTGTGTAACTTGTACAAGTAGATCATTTTGATTGCATGTTTGATGTGCAAAATTGATTAATTTGAACCACTATTTACGTTTCAATGTATCACCAACTCTGTGACTGATTTGTTTAAATATAAATTACAAGTAACTGTCCATTATTTGTCATCCATCCATTTGTTTTATATTTTGTTACCGATTGCAGGGGAGATATGTTATATTCATTTAGAAGTGTTGGGTGAGTGGGTGGGTCCAACCCGAACACAGACCACTACATATCAGGACCACCCAGTGACAGGAATACAAACAGGCATTCTCACAGTCACTCGTATAGACAATTTAAAACCACAAATCAACCAAACAGACACTTGTGAACTGTGGCAATAAGCAGGTAAACTTTGACACCCAAACAAGCACACAGGGAACTTGAAAATGCCTTAAAGAAAGGCCTCAAGGAAGTCTTTAGATGTAAGCAAACGTACTTACACCACACCCCTGCTCTGTCCTAACTACCTAGTCCTAATGAACAAATGAAATAAAGCCAGTATTGTTCCTTGTGACTTTCTTGTATTATGGATATGAACATAGTATGATGTCTCCAGTCTAAAACAACCTGCCTTAAGTGACTATGGAACTCTAACTGGAGATTATCACAGTTGATTTTATATTGTAATATTCTGAACGTGGATTTACTGCCATCTAGTGGACATTTGAGAACAGGATTTCCCAAAATGACGGTCAATTAAAATGATGAGTCATTTTATTTGACTCACAACATTTTTATTTTAGTCACATTTACATCTTAAAGAAAAAAGGAATGAAGCAGAGATGCTTTATTACGCACCATATGCCACAGTGTTTAAGATGTAAAGTGCTATCACAGAGTGACGTGTCAGGATCGAAGTAAAAGTGCTTAAACCACTAACAGACCACTCGACAAAGTTATCAATCATAACAATCAAACAAAATCAGACTTCAACACACACTTTCACACTCCCAGTCCTCCACAAACAACACGGAAAACTTACGGATCACCGAGTATAAAACGCGGACCAAAGCAGAAAATGACATCATCGTTTTGGCTGCGATTTAAGACCTGCAGGAAATCAAACAGGTATTGTTCATCGCATGATCTGCTGTACATGCAATCCAAGAAATGATGGCAGATGTTTCAGTTGTTACCCGGAGGAAAACACGATGAATTACAGACAACAATCATATCTGAGCAGATCTCAATGCAACAAAAATACATGCAACTTTCTGGACAAACAAAAGTGAACGCACTGAAACATAGATGTATTTAGTATAAGTATCTCATGTTTATTTACTGAACTATACAATGTTCAACTAATTATTGTTTAACCAAGCATTTTTTCACTGTTTAGAGCCTCTCTGACACATTTTATAGTAAATTAGAGAAACAACAAAACTCCTAATACATAATGCTCTTTCACATTCTAACTAATTGCAGCTTATGAAGATACAATGAGATAAGATAAGACAAGCCGTTAATATAAGATAAGAGGAAATCAATATGAAAAACAGTGCAGTGACTTTTGCTCGAGTCACTCAAAATCACAAACATGACACTTCTGACTCAGGTTCATGTGTTCATTTTTCAATTTGAAAACTGTATGATAAACTGTATGATAGCAGATTGTACTATTATTTTGATCTAATTGACTTCAAAGGAAAAAAAAGAGATAAAAATCTCACTGCATGCGCATCATTGACCACCTTTAAGAATAAAGTTTGGTTTTCCATCCATAGCAGATTAAATCAAACAGGATACCTACTTTTGTTGTTGTTACAGATTAAAATAATCAGGTGTTTTACCTTTTTCTCTGACTCAAACAGTTTTGTTATGGACAGATGTGATGAGACAGATGAACTGGCACGTCACAAATCTGTAATGACAAACAGACAAATCAGGATGAGACAACTTTAATCAGAAAACAAACTACTCTACATTCTAAGTTAACTTTTGAAAATTGAACATTTTTTAAATCCATTTGGTTTATTTAATCTATCATTTAGAGTCAAATGTATTTCTTTGCTTTAAAAACATTTGGTTTAGCAGTAGTCATTTTCATTAATATCAACCTCTGATGGATAAACATAATTTCTTTGCCCATAGGACCCGGCTGGC
This sequence comes from Xenentodon cancila, assembly GCA_014839995.1. Taxonomy (NCBI): domain Eukaryota; kingdom Metazoa; phylum Chordata; class Actinopteri; order Beloniformes; family Belonidae; genus Xenentodon; species Xenentodon cancila. The sequence continues at coordinate 23,831,883 of CM026206.1, forward strand.
CTCAGCTCGAAATGGCGACGTGGGCCCGCCTTCCAGTAGGCTCACCACCCGCAGGAAGAATCATGAGGGGTCGGTGCAATGTGGTTTGGGCAGCAGTTGTGGCAGGGTGCCTCGGCGGTCCAATCCCTGGACCAAAACCCTAGCAATGGGGAATGTCACCTCGCTGGGAGGGAAGGAGCCAGAGTTTGTGCAAGAGGTTGAGAGATACCAGCTAGAGATAGTTGGGCTCACCTCTACGCACAGCCTGGGCTCTGGAACCCAGCTCCTTCAGAGGGGCTGGACGCTCCACTATTCTGGAGTTGCCCAGGGTGAGCGGCGACGGGCTGGTGTGGGCCTGCTTATAGCCCCCCAGCTCAGCCGCCATGTGTTGGAGTTTACCCCGGTGAAAGAGAGGGTTGCTTCCTTGCGCCTTCGGGTCGGGGAAAGGTCTCTTACCGTTGTTTGTGCCTACGGGCCGAACAGCAGTACAGAGTCCCTGGCCTTCTTGGAGTCTGTGGAAGGGGTACTTGATAGTGCTCCAACTGGGGACTCCATTGTTCTACTGGGGGACTTCAATGCCCACGTGAGCAATGACAGTAAAACCTGGAGGGGGGTGATTGGGAGGAACGGCCTCCCCAATCTGAACCCGAGTGGTGTTCTGGTATTGGACTTCTGTGCCAATATTTTTCCAAGTAATCAGCTTTTTTTTTTTTTTTTTTTTTTTTTTTTTTTTTTATTGAGCACAGAACATGTACGAAAACAAACAGAACATATACAAAAACAAACAGAACATGTACAAAAACAAACAGAACATGTACAAAAACAAACAGAACATGTACAAAAACAAACAGAACATGTACAAAAACAAAGGCAAATGCTAAAAGATTATTCAAACAATGCTCCAATTTTGTCTTTTTTTTTGTAATCAGCTTTTTTGAGATGTACTTGTATATTCCATATAAAAATCCGTCATCCAAAAGAAATTGACTATAGAAAAAGCTATAGATGCTTAACTTTAGGATCAGTATTAAGTATTTTAGCAACCACATTTAGGTCTTCTTATATGGTCTGCTTACAGTATGAAAAATCAAATAAAAATCAAATATATAATTCACAAAGAAATCACAGAGGTGCTTAACAGTTTTGAAGAGCCAGGGAGAATCAAAGAACCGAAGGGAAGTAACTTCTAATGTTGACATGAGTGCCTATTTAGGATTGTTTTATTGTTTTATATTTCAGTTTCAAAATGCATTTTCAACATTGACAGTTCAGCATATAAAGCAAGTACTGATTCATATTTGGTATACATCAATATATTTTAGTAAGAACATAATTATAGATTTAAAAAGAAATGTACAACATACCAAGTACTTCTTGATCAGGCTTCCTGAATCCTCATTCAAGTAGACGCATAAAGCTTTTAGTATGCGTTCCCTTCCAACTTCAATGCCGGGATTCTGTGGGAGAACAAAACACATTTTTTACAAGTCTTTCAGCGTTCCAGATTTGTGTTTCTCAACTTCTAAAAGAGAGATAAGTGACTAGAAGATGAACTGATGTAGGGTAGCATTTTTTGTCATGTATAAAGACTCATTTGTACCACCAGAAAGGTAGATAAAAATCTAGGATCATGGTACTGTAATGTGTAGTAATGTGCAGATGCCATGAGGCAGACAATTAAACTAGAGGAGGCACCAAGACTATATAACATCAAGCCAAGAAAGTGAGCTTGTTTATAGAGGCAACGATGGGCTCGTGTTCTACGCAGGTAAGGTAAATAAAAGGCCCAGTCTGCCATTTCAAGAAGTACAGTAATGACACTGCATTGAGGTCCATGTTCAATGAAAGGTTCTACTATATGTGAGTATATGTGAAGTGAATTTAATCTGAAAGACTGTATTAAATAAAAAGAAAAAAGAATGGCAATAGAAACTCTGGAAATCATACAAAACACATACCTGGTTACATGATAAGGCTAATATTGCATCCTGCATCCTGGAATTTTGTGGGATCGGTTACAAAAAGGAGTCGGCAACACACATACACACACACACACACACACATACACACACACACACACACACACACACACACACAACACACACACACACACACAACACACACACAGACACACACACACACGTATGTGGGTTCAAGTAAAGAAATCTCAAAACTAAATTTGAAATAAGGTGAAAGCTACTAGAGTTGCACCTGTTTCATATAAAATAAAAACTTGAGAAAATAAATTAAACAATACATATGACAATCACCCCCACCCCTCCTTCACCAAAACATATTTTGATGATATTTCGAATCAATTCAATTCAATTCAATTCAATTTTATTTATATAGCATCTATTACAACACAAGTTGTCTCTAGGATCTTTCCAGAGACCTACAACATGACCCCCAAGCAATTATTACATAAACAACAGCAGGTGAAAAACTCCCCTAGTGGGAGAAAAACCAAACAGTAGCAAGGAAAAACTCAGTTTTAAGAGGGAAGAAACCTGGATCAGGACCTGGATCATAAAGGGGACCTTCCTGCCATAGGCCAGCTGGGTAGAACAGGAAGTACAGAAAGGAGAAACAGAGATACACCGTCAAAAGTACAAAAGACAAGATCCATAAGTATAATTATCTCTCAGCAGCAGAACTAAGACTTCCATGTAAATATATCTGATACCTGGTTAGTTGGTGGACTACAGAGATGACTATATAAACAGGTGCAGACAGCAGACACTGGGGTGTTCAGAGGTGGGACTGCAGGTCAGCATGCAGCTCCTGAGGTTCTGGTCTGCACACATGTACAGAAGAGACAAAGAGGGGATAGACCAGCACAACAAACTACAAGAACAATAGAGCACAGTTATGCTTATGAGATACTTTTATTAATTAACGACGATTGAGCTGAAGAAGGGAAAGAGACACAGAGGAGGTGAGGGGCACCAGTCAGTTGATCATGTTGGGGTCCCCCTGCAGCAGGTCTACAGCAGCAGATCCAGGATGAAGCTGTGTTGAAGACCAGCTGCTCTGGTCTGGTCCTGCAGCTGCAGCTGTGACTCCTGGTCCTAACACACTAAAGTTTACACTAACTATATGCTTTATTAAACAGAAATGTTTTAAGTTTGGTTTTAAAGGTGGAGGTGGTGTCAGCCTCCTTAACCCAAAGTGAAAGTTGGTTCCATAGTGATGGTTCCTGATAACAGAAAGCCCGTTCGGAGATTGGAGACCCAAGGTACGTATACCGCTCCACAAACTCCACTTGCTGACCTGTCATGTTGGTGGTACAAGATAATCAAAGATGCCACCAAGAACAGCAGGGCTGTGATCATTTTCACTGTTGTCATGGAGACGTACAATGTCAGCAATGTCAAAATGAACCTGTAATTTTGGTTTCTCAAATTTGAGTCTTTGAACATATAAAATACATAGACATACATGTACATTTTCATATTTTATTCAACTTTTGTAGGTTTTGTTAATATACATTTTGATGATGAGCACAACTGATTTACATTAATAATAGTTATTAAGAGTAAAGATTAATAATCCACTATTTTCATAACATTGTCAAATCATCACAGAAACAAGCTGCCATTCTCGCTCATTCGTGTGGACAATTTAAAATCGCCAATTAAGCACTCTGGAGTGTGGGAGGGAGCCGGAGTACCCGGAGGGAACCCACGCAGACATGAGGAGACCCCCGCCGGGATTCAGACAGGGAATCTTCCTGACGTGCTGCCCTGACTTTTTTTGTTTTTAATTTTGGAGGGCGTGTATGTTCACTAATAAATGTGTGTGTTAACGCAGGTCATCTTCTTGGTGTGTTCAATGACTTGAGTTTCTTCTTTTATTTCTGTTTCTTCTGGTGGATGGGGCTTGAACGTCCCAGAAAAGAACTTGCAGCTCACTTAAAACGTGTCTTTTTGAAGGGTTTACCTTCATCACTTAATTCCTCAGTCAGCTGCATTACTTCTTCATCCTGCTGGTCTTTGCTCATAGCTCTTATTGCTGAAGTTATTTTCTCTCCACAGGAATTCCTTTATTTGATCTGTCAGTGTCAGACAATGCTGGTTGTTGTTCACATCATGGGTCAGATGTTGCGTCTTCTTTACTGGAGCTGGCATCATTCAATCCCTTTTCAACAACAAAAACTTTAGAGTCATCAAACTTGACTTTCTTCAAAGTTCTTTCTACATAAGTTGCTTTTCGTTTATTAGAGCGGCCTTCATTTGATGCATCGTTGACTCCAAACCATTGAGAAGCATCTTTCTTGACTTTAGTTACAGTTGTCATTACAGATGTTGCGTCTTCTTTACGGGTGCTGGCATCATTTGATCCCTTTTCAGCAACTAAAACTTTAGTATCTTTGAACTTGATTTTCTTCGAAGGTCTTTCTACATAAGTTGCTTTTCGTTTATTGGTGGTTTTCTTGTCAAAGCTGCCTGCTGCTTGTTTGTGATGGCTGCCACCATTGCTTCCAGGAATTTCAGCTTTTTTCTCATCACATTTAACCGAAATACCTTGTTTTTCATCAAAGTCACACACTGTCATTAAAGTCTTTGCTTGGATCATATAACGTTGCTTATCAGAGATAAGAAGGTGATTCATAGTGATGAAATCATGTTCAAGAGCTTCTTTTGCGGTGATTCGTTTGCGTGGATCAATTGCAAACATCCGCTTCAGCAAATCGATGAACGCTTTGGTGTCTTCACGATAAAAGGGGAGCTTTCTGTGTGACTGCATTGCCATCAGTTGATCCAGAGAAAACATATTTGAAAATGTACCACCATACTCTTCAACCTTCTGTCCTGTTTCCTGTGAGTATTGTTTAAAGGATTTCATCCACCACTCACAACGAGAACCCTTCTTGACCCAATTAAAATAGGTATTGGTGTGTAGTGCTTCATCAAGAAAATCCTTGTCAGGTTGACCGTTCAGTTGCACCATCATCCTCAAGGCCTCATATTCACTTTCCATTGGATACAAGTGATCTCCGAGGTACAAAAATGCCAGGACACAGCCAAGAGTCCACATATCGACCCCTTCATCCATGGTGGGATGGTGCAGTAGGACTTCTGGGGCCCTGTATGAAAGATTTTGAACAATCCCTCTCTTCCACAAATTCGGTGCCTCAGTTGCAAGACCAAAGTCTATTAGCTTCACTTTAAAGGGCTGTGAATGATGGTTTACGAGCATTATGTTGTCTGGTTTAATATCAGCATGAACCAGATGGATGCTCTTTAGAGCATCTAGAGCGGTGAGCATCTGCTGAGCAATCGGTCGAATTTCAGAAATTGTAAGAGGAGAGAAATTCCTGTTTTCCATGAAATCAAACAAACTCGTGTCCAACCTTTCTAAGACCAGACAAAAATGGTTGTTGTATGTGAAATGTTCAGTGAATTTGAGCAAAGAGTTCTTGTCAGGATCAAGTTGTCTGAGTTTTTCCATCGTCTTGGCTTCTTTTTGGCCTAATTTAGCATCACTGTTTTTCATCACTTTGACAGCCACATGTTCGTTTGTATTTACAAGAGCTCGATTGAAGGTGGCGACAGGTCCAGACTGCCGTGAGAAGTCTGCCGATAAATGTAGGAGTTACTGCACAACCTTTCTGTAGAACAGCTCTCTTTTATAACCAAGATTAGAAATCACTTCTGGAAGATTAAGGAACTCGTCTCATGATAAAACTAAGACTAAAACAAAAAACTGAAAACTGAAATTAACAGTCAAACAGTGATCTCATTAACTGAAAAATAAAAGCCAACGTGTTTTTATTAAACGAAAACTAATGTAAAATTTAATTTAATAATGCAAAACTAACTGATATTAAATATAAATGCGGGTAAATGTTAAATTGTTTTTATTTTTGTTTTGTGCCTTGTCTTTTTCACGTTTTGTATGTTTGTTTGTTTTTTTTTTTGTTTTTTTTTTGCTTTTTTGTCAGTATCTGCAAGTCAGTACTTCTAAAACTAAACAAAAAAGATCCAATTGTTAAAAAATACAAATAAAACTGCTGGTGTTCTTCTTAAACTAACTAAAACTAAGCTTGAATAAACAAACCAGCTGAAAAAAAAACATATTAAAAAAACTATTAGGAAATTAAGAGATTTTTAAACTCTGCCCTTAACCAGTCCTGTGGGCAAACTGTAGAAGATCAAGCAAGAACTATACATAATAGAGACATTCGTTCTTCCTTAGTCTCTTAAAGGACTTCATGACTGATGAAATCAAAGCAACAGGCCCAAAATCATCTAAACCTTCAGGATTTATTTATTTATTTTTAGCTGCTGGGATTACAAAACTCTGCTTCCAGCTCTTTGGGAGCCCCTGTTGATCAAACATAAAAGAAAATGTTTTAAAATCATGTGGCATAGTTTGTATGAGTTAGATCTGTCGAAATTCACTTTACACACCCGGTTTTGACCCAGAAGTGGTGTCTACGCCACCCCAAGCAGAGCCCAATTTATTCTGACTCTTTTTCTTTTTTCTTATGAACTCCAACAACTTGCCCACCGTGTGGGGTGTAGCCTTGAATAAACGCTCCTCTTTTCTCCGCCGTTGATCTTTTCACTCCACAGACTGCAGACACAACAAGGAGTTGTAATAATACCTAATGGTGTGACAGTCCTGCATCAAGGAGAACTTTCAGGGAAAGCTTTCAATCAGTTAACATTCATTAAATACATAACTTTCCTTCCATAGTTCCACAGTTAAAGATCTCCCATCATCATTAGTAATTATGAAGAAGAAGCGGTGTGAAAGTCAGGTTTGTGGTGAAGAGCTGATTAAAATCTTGTTCGTTGTCAGGTGTTTGACTTTACCCTTGAAGCTGAAGAAATCAAAAACATCACAGGAATGAACAGTAAGTGGGTTTACGTTCATTCTTGTCATGCTTTGTAATGACATAGTACCGTTTTTGATTTCTGTGTTTATCAAGTCTTCAGGAGTTGATTAAAGTAAAACCACATTTAGAGATTTGCCCAAAGCGGCACAAAATAGCATGTTATAATTGAGTTGAAATTACAGTGTTAGTCCTGAAAGATTGACAGGGACTTCATAATGACCCCTTCTTGGACAGTTTAATTATCGGATGAACACGACTGGCTTTGAAAAGCAGCTGGCGTTAACAGTGAGCATGGAGAGGCTGCTGGAGTGTAGAGGGAAACGCACTGACTTGGGTTTTCAGATGTTGCAGGTGGGAGGAAAGCGTGTGTTCCTGTTTCACTGACCCCTGCTGAGGGCTCACATTTGAGCCTGAATTTGTGCCTTTGACCACCCGCCAGCACAACTTCTCCTAACAACGCTCATGAATCATGCCACTACTTTTAGTTTGCCCCTTTGTCCTGTACCCGTATTAATCTATTGTTTTAAAAATCCATAATAATTAAAACAATTAAACAATTTAACCCTGTTAACCTCATATATCTATATCTATGTGTGTGTGTGTGTGTGTGTGTGTGTGTAAAATTATACGTGAAATGGTGCAATCATTGTAAGAATGTTAAATTTAATTTTTCCCCAAAATGAAATACTGACAATACAGAATGCATGGTATTATTGATTGATTAAATTATCTGGTTTTATTGAGACTCAATAGGAATTTTTTGTCCACTAATGATCTGAGAGGGCAGCAACAAAAACACCTTAGAAAACATAAATGTCAATATCATTACTAGTCTTCGACCTATTGATGACTGATGTTGGACTGTAACAGACTGGTCCAGCAGGTCAGTTGCTTCCATTTACACTGTTTATGTGAAATGTAGGACGGTTTGGTTCCCGTGCCCGCTAAATCACCACGTGGTTCGACATGTCTGTAGTTGGTGGGTGAACACGCACACCTCGCCGTTTTACCCCCAAGGCTCGCGCGTGCACATGGAGGGGGCAATACATGACGTTTGACAACCTCGCGCTGCATGCCGGGATACATCACGCTCTTGTTTACAAGATGGTAGAGGAAGGTGCTTTTCTCCTCTGACTTGAAAGCGATCAAATTCCCTCCTGCTTCTTTGTGCTAGTAAAAATCTCTATAACACGTTTTCTCCTCCCCTTGTTTCTAAACGGGAGCGACGGCGACTCGAGTGACCCGGTGCCGCGCCGCCGCCGCAGCTGTCAGACTGCTCGTGGATATTTTTTGCACCGTCACTGACAGACTCACTCAGGACCACTGAACAAATCACAGGTTGGTACAAGAAGCTGCACTTAACCATTTTTGAGCCCGGACGCAGTTTTAAAAGTGCTGGCTGACGTCGACAATGAGGCTTATTCTGCCGCTGTTAACATAACATAATAATAATAACGTAACTTGTGTATATATATATATATATATATAATTTTTTTAAATAATTAAAACGTCCGCGTCTCATCCGTCACCATTGTTTACTTCTGCTTTATTTGTTCAGCGTGTCACATTAGGATGATTAAATCGTAAATATTTTGTGTTCTCTATAATTAGAAAAACTTAGCAGCCTGTTTGCTCCTTTTATAGTCTACTGTTGTTTGAACGTTCATCTGGGGCCTGCAAGATAAAGCAGAAATATTGGGTTGTAAACTATATTTATACATTACTCAATCTGTTGTTTAAATGTTAAAATGTGAGGATAAATGAATACTGATTCCCAAAATAATGTCGTTGTTTGCTGAGCCCGGCATCCACGTGAAGACTGACTCCTTAAATCACCCGTATTAAAGTCCATTCCTGCAGCTGCAGGCAGATGTGATTTTAGTTTTATTTTTTCTAAATTTATTTTAGATTTGGATTTAACATGTAACCATTTCTTAAATGCCCGTTTTACTCAGTCTTAACATAGCGAATCAAATGAATTTTGGGATGTGAAGGCAAATGCAAGAGATAATAAAAAAACACACACACAAATCTGTAACCCGCGAACCAGTTTCAGAGGTGGAGGCCCAGGTCTGGCTCAGGGTGGGACCCTGGTAACCTACACCGAGTCAAGTGATACTGTGCCCCTTGCTTTTGACTTGTCCATGTGTTTGTTTGAATCATTTCTAACTTTAGGTGGTGGTGATTCAAGTGAGGGCTCATCTTGATGCTCCTTCACATTGAAAGGGGCCAGTTGAGGTGGTTTAAGCATCTGGTCCTGATTCTTCTCTGTCTTGAGGAAATCGAACTTAGAGGACGCTCTGGGTCAGACTCAGGTTTCGCTGGCAAGAGTGTGTGCAGGCTTGGGGAAGCCCTGGTGTTCCTCTGGATGGGCTAAAGGGGACGACTTAGGAGGAGGAGGTCAGGGCTTCCTTTGTTAGTCTGCTGCCCCCGTGACCCAAACTCTGATAAGCAGCAGCTCATAAACAGGCGGATGGAAGTTTTTTTCTTTTATGTTGATTTTATTTATGTGACAGTGAGAAGATCAAAAAGCTGGGAGTGTTAAGTTTTTGCCATTTTGCAATGTTGGTGGTTCGGTGTGGGCAGCTGTGGCTCAGGATGTGGAGCACTCAGCTGGCAGGTAGAAGGATGGCGGTCCGGTTCCCGGACTCATCGTCTACATGTCTTCTAATCTCTTCATCTTTCTGTGATTATGTTTGTGTGCATAGACTCAGACAAATCTATATTCCTGTTTGAATGGGTGAATGTGACAGTGTAAAATGCTACGTAAATGCAGTCAGTTTACCATTTGTCACAAGTTTTAAAACCATTTATCATTCTGGCATTGATATCGCTGGTATCACTTTAGGTGAACATAAGGCTTCTTTTTCGCCCAGTAAACCTTTAAAAGTGGCTTTTGTGAAGGTAATTTGATATTGTAGTATTTAACAAAGGTTAAGTAAAATAATTCGTTGTCCACGAGGTTCTACAAGATTGTGGTGAATGGTGGTCGTCTCTTGATGCATCAACATTTATTCATTTCACGCTGAAATTCCTCCAAATGCTTTGAATCTTTTAGCAATATTAGACACCAAAGAAACAGAAATATACAAAACTCTTGTAGTTTTTCCGTTAAGGACATTGCTTTAAAACATCTTAATGATTTCTTTCTTGCATTTATTTGGCAAAAAAAAAAAAACAACAGAAAAACTGGAGACCCTCTGCTCATCGCTACTGTTCACAGATACTGCTTATGTCCCAAATTATGATTTCTGTCACTTGTTAACACATCTTTTGGGAATGACATCTTTTTTTTCTTTAACCTCCTTACTAGAACTAGATGTCTCTTATACTAACACTTTTCCAATATGTTGCAAGTCTGAAATGCAAGAAGGGAGGAAAACTGTTGATCAAAAAAACCAATGCAACATCTGGGACTGCGTTTGATTTGCTTGCATTTTCTGTGCCATCCTGACTTTATCTGATTTGGGCTTGTGTTTAATCAGAGCACATCAGAGTAAAAAAGTCATCAATTCGACCCTGTTACAAGACACCATAACTGACGGATCCATGTACCTGTAACTGTTTCTAAACGTGTCTTTCAGAGGACAGTCCTCCAGGCCTGCGGACGGGAATCTGAATCCAGCCGAATGTAAGTCGCTCCGTGTCAGACCTGCACTGGTGGTAGTTATCAATTGAAGCTTCAAAGAAAGTTTTAAGGAGCCAAGTTTGATTAAATATACACTATTTTCTTTGTAAGAGTGTGTCAGTTGTTTAACTTTTAGTTTACTTTTTGCTTGAATGTGTTCCACAGGAACAAAGCGACCGCAAAGAAACTCATTGAGCGCTACTTCCAGCAGTTAACGGAGGGGTGTGGAAACAGCAACTGTACAAATGAGTTTTGTGCATCATGTCATGAGTTTCAGCCCCTGGATAGCAATTCAGCAGCTGCCAAAGCTCTTGAGCTTTTTAAGGTTAATGCCAAACTCTGTGATTATTACCCGTCCATCACGTCAAGCACAGACAGAAGCACTCAGATGGGCAATAAGATGAACATTGAGGATTTCTCAGGTACAATCAAACTGACTTATTATTCACACGGATGCAGTTTGAAAAAGTTCTTGAATGTTTTTGCTTTACTTTAGCAGATGTTCACTACCTCACAGAGCACACTGTGTGTCAGATCCTGAGTTTCTGCGAGGATCAAGCAGATTATTCTGCCCTGGTCCGCGTCATTGGCAGGATTTTCTCCAATGCAGACGCCCTCATGAAGAGTTTCAGGAAGGATGAAGAAGGTGCTAGTAAAAGCCTCGAGTCTTTGAAGCCAACGGATGAGAAGAACCACGAGAAACGGAGTGAGCAAGCCCCAGAAAAGGATGGCACCTCCTCTGCTGCTCCTGCTTCTTTGCCAGAGGACGCCCTGAACGAGATGCTGGACTCCTGTGAGGTGACAGTCGACCTCGGCGCAGTTCAGAGAATCTACAGCAAACTTCTGTCCATCGAACAGGTGGAGGCAGCTCTCGTCAACGCGCTCATTTATCTCACTCCAAATGTGGAACTTGACCTGGAATATCTGGATGTGTATGAAACAAACCCAGATTACCTTAACATCTTCATTATAGTCATGGAGAACACGAACCTTCACAGTCCAGAGTACCTTGAAGTGGCGCTGCCGCAGTTCTGCAAGGCAATGAGCAAACTGCCGGTAAACGCACTCGCTCGGCTTTCAAAGCTCTGGTCGAGGTGTGGTCTCCCACACATCCGACGCGTGATGGAGACCTTTCAGCAGCTCATTACTTTCACAGTTGTCAGCAACGAATATGATGCAGAAAATCTGGTAAATGATGATGAAACTGTAGTGGCTGCCACCCTGTGCTTGAAGGTGGTCTTTTATGCAAGCATCCTGGGAGGACGTTTTGATGTTGAACACAACGAGGAGGATGAGGACGACTCCGATTCAGATGACTTAACGCTGCATGAGCTGTTGGGCGAGGAGCGGCTCTACAAGAAGGGCCCGCGGGTCGACCCTTTGGGGAAAGAGCTGGGTGTCCGTCCAATAGATTGCGTAAAACCCCTCATCCCCTTTGAGGACTTCATCAATGATTCATTGAACGATGTGATTGAGATGGACAAAGATTTCACTTTCTTCAAAGTCAATGCCGAAACAAAGTTTTCCTATCAGAGCTGTCCGTTCATACTGAGCATCATCACGAAGAACCAAGGACTGTATTATGACAACAGGATTAGGATGTACAGCGAGCGACGCCTCACGGCACTGTACAGCATGGTCCAGGGTCAGCAGCCCAGTCCCTATCTCAAGATCAAAGTTCGCAGAGACCACATCATCGATGACGCCCTCGTCAGAGTGAGTCACAGCACTTCGGCAATGCTGGTGTACGAGCCATGAAATCAAGTGACAAATCCCTGTGTGAGGTCATTTGATGCTTCTTGTGTTGCAGTTGGAAATGATCTCCATGGAGAACCCTTCTGACCTGAAGAAGCAACTGTACGTTGAATTTGAGGGGGAACAAGGTATCGATGAAGGAGGGGTCTCAAAGGAGTTCTTTCAGTTGGTTTTGGAGGAGATTTTCAATCCAGACATCGGTAAGAACTGTTTAAAAAAAAAAAGAAAAGAATTAAATTTGCATGGGTTTTTGGTTCATGTGCATCTCTTATTTTTATAATGTGTTAAATGATTATAGATTGATTTTAGAAAACTTGTTTCATCATGGCACATTTCCAGCTTGTAAACTAGTAGTAATGAATACAGATTGGTGGAAAAGTCTTCTTCTGTAAAATTCTAGATGAAGTCATCTGAGAAACTATTTTATAAAATGCATTTTAAGTTGCCGTAACAATATGAAACTGTTTCGGACGCTAGTCTTCTCTGTGGGAGCACTTTATTGGTTGTAACTTGATCTGGATGAATGAATATGAATATAGATATACCCAGTAGAAGGTGTGTTTATCTATTTGAGCCACATATTTCTCTTTTATTTTGCTAAGAGGTGTTCATGTTGCTGCATATGTCTCTGCTACAGACGGGCCTCAACCAAAGTTGAGTTTCTCACAATTTATTGGTCTGGGAAATACTGATTTCCTGTCATAATCTTTAGAAAGTGTGTGAAATAAGTTTAATTTTTCCCTGAGAGTCTGTGTGGCTGAAGAATAAATCTTCATTTTTCTTTTTTTTTTAAATAAATATGGACAGAGAAGTGAATGTGAACACAGATTGAGTGTTGTTGATCAGCTCATTTGAATCTTAGATAAGTATGCGTGTGCTTTAAGGATGTAATGTTTCCTTGTGTGTCTTTTCCACTCTCTAAATGACCATTGTTTGAACAGGAATGTTCACCTACGACGACGATACAAAACTGTTCTGGTTTAATTCGTCCTCACTGGAGAATGAAGCGCAGTACACGCTTATCGGGATCGTCCTGGGACTTGCCATTTATAACAACTGCATCCTGGACGTTCATTACCCTATGGTTGTCTACAGGAAGCTCATGGGAAAGAAAGGCACCTACTTGGACCTGTCAGACTCCCACCCAGTTCAGTAACGTTCTGTCAAGCTTATACACTGTGAAACGTCGTAGATCAGTACTTCTAAAAGAGCTTGGATTCAGCTGCAGTACACATGTGTAATTTACCGATAACATCTGGAAACAAAGCTTCTGTTGCTGTAGAGTTACAGCCACGTGTCACAGCAGATGTCTCTCCTGTGACAGGTTCTGTATCAAAGTTTGAAGGAACTGCTCGAGTACACTGGAGATGTGGAAGAGGACATGACGCTCACCTTCCAGATATCGCACACGGACCTTTTTGGAAACCCAATATTGTATGACCTGAAGGAGCATGGAGACCAGATCCCTGTTACCAAGGAGAATAGACAGGTGAGGTGTGGGAAAGGCTGTGTTCAGTCCTGAGTGGGCTGGTGTCACTAAAGCAAACAAAAAACTCAAACGGGCTCAGTCATGGTTGTTACTTAACGTCAGTTATTCTCCAAAGCTCGAGCCCCACAGAGAGTTAGGGTTAATGTTAGATGAAAAGTAAAAGTTTAGTAAAAATGTGAGGCCTTGGCATCACGTCCAGGATCGATGTCGGTTAATCAGCTGTAGAATGCAGATGTCACTTATCCAGCATGAATGGGCTGAACTAAATACAGATGTTGGAGTGTGATTTCAGAATTACTGCAGGCCCAGAGGTCACTTTAGTTCAGTGCAAATTGTACATTTCTCAGCTAGTTCAGTCATCTAGTGGTTAAGAAGTGTAGATATACAGAGATATTAGATACTTTTTTGCTGAACACATAGTTTACATGTTTTTCTGTCATATTATTCTACTCATCTGAAAGCCTGCAGCAGGATAGATAGTGAAGCAAAAACCTACAGGGGTTTTCTTGTTCTTCATTTTACTGAAATGTACAATTACAGGAAGATGATGAACAGGAAATGACATTTTAATATAAGCAAATTAAGACACAGATAATCCAAAATGGTCATGATTGACAACAGCAGATTAAGTATGAGCAGCTGCTTTGTGGCGTTTCTAACCCTTTTTGTTTCTCTTATAGTTTTCTTCATTTGTAATTGACAGGAGTTTGTGGGTCTATATGTCGACTACATACTGAACAAATCGGTGGACAGACAATTCAGAGCCTTCAAAAAAGGATTCCTCATGGTCACTAGTGAGTCCCCGCTGAAGTATTTGTTTAGGCCAGAGGAGGTGGAGCTGCTTATCTGTGGAAGCAGGGTGAGGGACACCTTTAAGCTTTGGTTTATGTTCCTTAATTATTCATCAGTAATTCATTAGTGACTATAGTCTCTTTTCATTTCACAGAAACTTGACTTTGAAGCGCTTGAAAAAACTACCGAATATGATGGAGGCTACAGCAAAGACAGCCAAATTATCAAGTAAGTCTTTAGTCGAATAGTTTAAAACCTCCAGTTTTACCCTTTTGAATGGAAATCTGTTAAAGTCTGAAACGTGGCTTTTAAGAGAGTAAGTTGGTGAGAAATGGCTTCCTGTCTCAGACCCTGTCTTTTATAAACGCTCTATGAATAACTCTAGTAAGTATTGAAAAAATGAAATGTTTTCTTTCTATGGTGTCGACAGAGATTTCTGGGAAACTGTTCACTCTTTTGGAGAGGAGCAGAAAAGGCTCTTTCTTCAGTTTACCACTGGCACGGACAGAGCGCCGGTTGGCGGTCTTGGCAAATTAAAGATGATCATCGCCAAGAACGGCACTGACACAGACAGGTATGGAGCCGCCTTTAATCAATGCTGTAGTTGGATTTTATTTCACAGTTCACCCGGGATTAAACAGTTGTGTTAAAATGTAGCACCCTGCTATTAACACTGTCGTGGTAAAACTTATTAACACCTCTGTGTAATATGTTTTAGCCACTAGGTGACTTTCTGGACTAAGACTGACTCCGTTAGATTATCGTGACTAAAGACGTGAGAGAAGACCCAAAGTTTAGTAGATTTACGTTCAGCAGTTGCATTCAAGTGAGGTCAAACATACATCAGGCGTCTCGAGGCGTCAATAACAAGTCACACCATGTGTGTTCAAAACAAGATTTGAGTCTGATCATAACAAGTCACAGAATATGTCAAAGCCAAGATATGCATCTGACCGCCGGTCAGGTCACAGATGAATATTTTCTATCACACACTTTTGGGTTTTTTTTGTGTGTGTGTGTGTGTGTGTGTGTGTGTGTGTGTGTGTGTGTGTGTGTGTGTGTGTGTGTAAGTAACAAAGATCATGTAGTCATTACGGGTCTTACTGTTAGGCAAGTACAGCCTCAGACCCATAGTAACATACATTACTTTTTTTATTCAACAAATTTGAATTCAAACCAATCCTATAAGTAAATTAACACAAACATGTGCTAGTACCCCCATGATTGAACAGTTTGTAGTTTCACCTTATATCAGCGATGACTCGTACTTGTATGACATGGTCGTGGAGGTGTTTTGATTTTTTTCTTCTTCTTTATAACATTGCTTTCGTTCATTGAGGTTTTTGTTACTCTGGTGTCTGCTGGTATGCGATGTTTGGTTTTCAGTAAACAGGTTGTAGCTGTGTAGTTTTTTTGTTTTTTGTTTGTTTTTTCATTTTTTTATCTGGTTAGACAAAAACATGCTCCATCTGATGTTTAAATGTACTTTGTTGTCGTTTCTTGGTGGTTCAAACATCTTCAAA
Organism: Xenentodon cancila; assembly: GCA_014839995.1. Classification (NCBI taxonomy): domain Eukaryota; kingdom Metazoa; phylum Chordata; class Actinopteri; order Beloniformes; family Belonidae; genus Xenentodon; species Xenentodon cancila. Next base: position 23,847,896 of record CM026206.1, read on the forward strand.
CATCTGCAACCTTTTGACATCTTTTGCACCTTCAAACACCGTGAAAAACTGAAACACAACCAAACTAAATCAACATTTCTCTTAAATTTACAATTACTAAATATCTACAACACCAACATGATCTTCAGAGCAGAACAACACCATAACACATCCTGTGAGCTACCGAGCTAGGTCTCAGGAGCTGCTAAATTCTTCTGGAGAAATGCCTCCGCTCTGAGCATTGCAGTCCCCAAACGACAATATGAACTTTTTTTAAATGTAAAGTTTTAAAATCACATGATCATATCATGTAGCTCACCCATCCATCCAGTAGGTGTCACTACAGTTCAGACGACGTTAATTAAACCACATAAGAAATGCAAATGCACAGCTCAAAATGTATATTGACAAAATGAAACATGTTAGAGGTAGAATAGAAGAATATTAAAACAGCTCCACTCTGGTCTGATAACAGACCTTTTCCAGTACTTTTGTGTTCTACTCAGATGCAGTTTTGACCTCATTCCTGTTTACGTTTTCTTTTTTTGGTCAGGAGAAGAACTCTGGTGGAAACCCTCCCAAACAAACCGTACTTGCTCAGTCTTCTTCCAGTTGTGCTGTCATGGACTGACATGTTGGGTCTGAGATGTAGCTCTTGGTCTGTTTTTGTTTTTGTTTCTTAACATTACACGGTCTGATCTATGTGGGATGTCCACTCCCTGCTTTAGTTGGTCTTTTTCTCATTGTAGAACCCTGAATTCAATATTATTTTAAGGTGGTCTTCTAGCCCTTTCTAAGTTAATTGCTTCTCTAGACCTTTGCTTATTTCTTTCCCTCTTGGCAATGTATTAACACAAACCTGGATACTCCTAACAAGCAAGTGCCAAAATGTCCACTTTTACAGAGATCTACACAACGGGTGATGAGTTCATCATGGCCTGATGATTACCGCCACTTGGAAGCATTGAGGGATACGTGGTCCTGCCGTCCTGATTTTTCTTTTTCAATGACACCTTGAAATATCTATGTATAGTTCTCTTAATGTGAGGCTTGCTATTGCCTGTTACTTAGACCTACTATGTACAGATGAGTTTATGAAACAGTTTTACATATAAAAGTACACTAAATTATTGACGCAGTAAACGAGGAAGGACTAACATTCACACAGCTGTTCTCGTAACTTGTGTTACTCTTGTCTTGCTTTAGTTGAAACTCCAAGCTGTCTGTTGAAAAAGGTTTTTCTTGGTTAAAATGTGCTTTTCGTGCAGGCTGCCGACGTCCCACACCTGCTTCAACGCCCTGCTGCTCCCTGAATACGCATCCAAGGAAAAACTGAAGGAAAGGCTTCTCAAGGCAATCACTTACGCCAAAGGGTTTGGAATGCTGTGACGGCTCTTTAAAGAGTGTTTTCTGTTGTTTTTTTGTTATTTTTAAATTTGAAGTAAAGGGAAAGAACAAAGTGTATTACTATAAAATAAATAGGGAGATGCCATATAACAAAATGTTGCAATAATCTAGTGCCTAACCAAACTGTTGCAGAATAACTCCACTGTTGGCTTTCCTTGCTCAGACCTGATTTGCTTTGTAAACTTTTTATTCACATTAGATCTCCCAAAGAGTTTAATCCATTATGACCTTCGTTTACTTTATAAAACCAAACGGTTTTCAGGAAACTTTAAGTTGTTCATTAAAACCTTTTTTTCTCAGCCTAAGAAGAAACAAGGACCCTTTTTAAACTTTAAACCTGATATTTTTATTGTAAATTGCTGAGACCATTTAAGAAATTGCAAGAATTTGCATTTTGCACTGCTGGATCTTAAGAAGGTTCTAAGTAGAGCTTCGAATTGCAAAAAGAAGAAACGAGACCACGAGACCGAAGATTTTGAGCAGGCAGTATATTAAAAAACAACAATTTAACTGAAATGGGGTGTTCATCAGCTGATCAAAAGTCAGCTGATGAACACCCCATTTCAGTTAAAATTGTTGTTTTCAACTAATTACATGCTCAATTTTTTTTCTCTTGTTTCCGCTTCTTCTTTTTGCATTTTTAAGTTCTACGTAAAAATGGTCATAATGGTTTAAAACTGCACTTTTTGTCATTTATCTTTTTTGCATGTTTTGTTTTCGAGCAGACTTAAATGACACTTGATTTGTGAAAACTGTGAAAATGCACTTTTACACCACACATGCATTAAATCTCTCTCTTTAGTTTGACTCTTAATGTTGCAGCAGTCTTGAGAATGTAGCAGTATTCAGTCCTCACAGGATATAATGGTGCTCCTTGGCTGTCATGGTCTTTGTAGGATTTTAAGTTGAAGCCTCTGACAAGCTTATTTCCTGTCTGACTGAAAGCAAACTCAACACTGACCGTCGGTTTCTTTCATGACTAGAACCTTTGTGCTGTGCCTTTTTGTATTGGACATGAAATTGCTGTTTGTCGTGGACCCGAGCTGATGTTTTGGTTTCGGTAGCTTGCAGGGTTTGACTGTACTTACTGAACGGTTTTTCAGACTTTCACAACTAGAAGACGGTGTTCCTCTTCTCTTAGTTTGCTTGCAAACATTTACTAATCACACACTTGTTGGTAAAGTTAACAAGTGTGCAATGCCTATACAGTGTAAAAACAATAAATAAATTATCGTAATGTGAAATGTTTTATTTGGCCAAATAACTCAGGTATATAAAGAATGTGCAGATAATGTGAAACCCTCTGTAAAGCCACTATTATGCAAGGTAAATAAAGGCGGGAAAAATCTTTCAACTTTGTACTTGCAGTTGCTCGACATACACGCATGACAAACCCACGTTTATCCCTGCAGCATATCTGTACTGTATGAAGCTTTGCATCATATTTCAATTTAACGGAAAGAAAAAAATGTGCCTTTTAAAGCTACTCCGAGGAGCATTTCCATGTTAAAATAGCAGTTTCAATTTCAGGGAATATTAGATTGGTTTTAGTAAGCATTGTCCAGCTCTGGCAGTCTTCTGTCCCAGTCAAAGTAGATTTAGACTCCCGTCCCAGCTGTCACTCATGGTAACAAGGTGTTGTTTCACAGTACAATGTCACTCCTCCACAACGACGGCTGTACGATGATGCTGGGTCACAGAGACGCACAGGATGTCAGATCAGAAGCAAGTGAAAGACCCAGGAAAGTGGTGATGGGAGAAGCAAGAAAGAAAAAACAAGGTAGAGACCTAATGAGTCCCTCTTGAACAGCGGAAGGGGACTGCCAGAGCTAAAAACAGCAAAAGGTCACTTGTATGAACCAACACCAACAAGCAATCGATGATTCATGATTTCAGCAGTTCCACGTTGGCTCCGTGTAAATACTCCTCTACTGTACATCTGCAAAGATTTAAAAACGAGCGAATGTATGTCTTATTTTTTTCTGCCCTCTAGTGGCCAACAAAAGGTTTCAAGTTTAAATATCTTAATATATAACAGAAGTCTGACAGGTCATTTTCCACAGCCATGAATATTCTACTATATACTATATATATTCTGGAAAAGTTTGAATGGAAGATGTTAATCTTTGTTTTTATTTTAATGTATTTATTTTCTAGATGGTTATTTAAGTTGGTATTACAGAGTCCTCTAAATGGAAGTTCTCCAGATTGATCCCCAGAAGTGTTGAACTGTCCCCTGGGCAAGAAACCGATCGGCACGAAGCATCATCCACTCAGTGCTGGTCTCAGTCCTGGATAAATGGGGAGGGCTGGTGTTGGGAAGGGCATGATGTCAATTCCAGTTCATAGTCACGTACACAAAGTATATTTGAGTATTTAGATAACATGTTTATTATTTAAGATTTCTTATTTATCTTACATATTGTTTTGCAGATTTTTGGCATTCATCTTCTACTGCTGCTGCTATTGTACTTTGCTGTTGCAACAACGCAATTTCCCTTTTGTGGGACAAATAAAGGTTTTCTTCGTCTTTGTTGTCAAACCTACCAATATGTGGACCACAATGATCTGCAGTGACAACCAATTTCAATTTCACTTTTATTTAAATAGCATCTATTACAACACAAGCCTCTGGGTACTTCCAGAGACCCAGAACATGACACCCGAGCAATTATTACATAAACAACGGCAGGTAAAAACTCCCCCAGTGGGAGAAAAACCAAACAGTGGCAAGGAAAAACTCCCCTTTAAGAGGGAAGAAACCAGGATCAGGTCCTGGATCATAACGGGGGACCCTCCTGCCGAAGACCAGCCAGGTAGAACAGGAAGTAGAGAGAGAAGAGACACAGACACACTGTCAAAGGTGCAAAAGACTTTACAGACTGTATAAACAGGTGTAGACAGCAGACACTGGGGTGTTCAGAGGTGGGACTGCAGGTCAAGATGTCAGCAGGTATCCAAAAGAGACGTCTACACAGACAGGTGGAGGTAAACACTGGGATGGTCAGAGGGTGGGACTGCAGGTCAGCATGCAGCTCCTGAGGTTCTGGTCTGCAAACATGTACAGAAGAGAAAAAGAGGGGACAGACCAGCACAACAAACTACAAGAACAATGGAGCACAGTTATGCTTATGTGTTTTCTACTGTTCAAAAGACCCAAATGTCCCAGTGACCCAGTGTAAATCTTTGACTGCTCCCAGTCCTTTTTTATTCCATATCCTGAAAGCATCATCAGCTATGGATGGCATGAACATATTACTTCTGGCCAGAGGAGCATTTCTGCACATCTCAGAAAAAGAAAAGGCCCATTCGAACTGTATTCATATTTTGAGGGAGTGTCTCCCAACCGGATGAAGGCAATGTGCCAACGGAGGCTCCGAGAGCAGAATCTTAGACCAGACTGGTGCATGTAGGGAGGCTGGTTGCAGGATGCTCTCTCAAGCTGCAACCACTGCTTCATCGCTGGCAGAGTCGATCCAATATAGCACATTCCAATGTTAGCAGACCAGGAACAATTTCAGAAGTGTAGGTGAGGGAAAGCCCACCATCTAGTAAAGTCAGCGTCTTTGTTTGATTTGTTTATTTTTAGAAGGATGTGAGTTTTTAATGCGGCGCAGCCTGAGGGATCAAAGGTCGCAGGCCTTTGGTGTTGGTTTTCTACCTTGCTGCTTACGCTCAAACATTTCTCCTAATTATCTTACATCTGATGACTTAATGGACTGTAGATGACGAGAACCGTAAAATCCTTTTAATTTTACAATGAGAAACTTTGTTTATGAACTTTTGACCCATTCAGTTGTTTGCAAAGAGGTGACCCTCGCCCCACCTTGCTTATGAAGAACCAATGATTTCAGGGTTGTTCCTTTAATACCCAATTGTGACAGTCCCCTCTTTCCAATTTCCAATTTTCCAGCCTGTTTGTTGTCTGATTGTTCCAGAAAAGGTATTGTTTGGAGCATTCCTCAATCTTCCCAGTCTTTTCTTGCCCCAGTTTCACCTTTTTTTTTTTAATGTGTTGCAGGCATCAAAGTCAAAATGAGGGAGTATTTGTATAAAAAGCAAAAAAAACCCAAAACAAAACAAAAAAAATGTAGTGTATTGATTTGAACATTGGATATCACATTTTTGTCATGTATTCAACTGAATATATTTTGAAAGGGGTTTGCAGGTCATTGCATTCTGTTTATTTATTTATGTTATTCAAAATATCAAAATTTTATGGAAATCATTGTTTTTAAATTATGTTAGTTAAGCAGGTTTGATATCACTTCAAAAATACGTCAGTGAGAGTTCCTCTGCCCCGCTCTGCTGGTTGGGTCGGCTGCGGCCGTCTCTTGGGGGGGCCTGGGTTGGCCTAGGGGCGGGAGAGCATGGGGGCGATGACCGGTGACGATGGGAACCAACAAGGGATTTGTAAGAATAACTATTTTAATATAGACTATTTGAAAGTTTAGAATAATTATTCAAAGGAAGGAGGTATGTAAATGATTTGTTATTAATTATTTTTTTCTTCTCACATTTACTATCATTACAATTATTACTATTATTATTATTATTATTATTATTATTATTATTATTATTATTATTATTATTATTATTATTATTATTATTATTGTTATTATTATTATTATCATATTTTTGTATATGTATGTATTTATTCATATGTATATGTGTGTGTATTCATATATATATGTGTGTGTATGTGTGTGTATTCATATGTATATGTGTGTGTGTGTGTATATATATATATACATGTGCGGATGTGTATATGTATATGCGGGTATGTATGTATGCATGTATGTGTGTGTGAGTGTGTGAGTACGTATGTATGTCTATGTGTGTATGTATGTATGCTGTATGTGTGTATGTATATGTATATATATATATATATATATATATATATATATATATATATATATATATATATATATATATATATATATATTAATATGTGTGTGTAAGTTGGTCTATAGGTGTATGTGGATGTCCATGCATGTGTGTATAGGTGTGTGTATGTCGCTATATGTATATATGCATGCGAGTATGTACATACAAATACATATATGCAGATATGTGTAGGTATATTTTTAAATAATTAATTATTTGAAAAGTCTTTTTTCTATGTATGTGTATGTATATATATGTATATGCACGTGTATATAGATATATATGTGTGTACTAGGTGTGTATATGTTAATGTGTGTATATATAGATGTACTCGTATATGTCTATGTATTGATGTGTGTATGGGTATATATATGGACTGATACAGGATATATGTATATGCACATGTAACTAAAAAGCACAGGTGCACATGATTGTATCAGTGTATACTTATATGTATGAATAACTACCTACTTGTGCATATGTATCTTACATACATGCACAACAAGATGCTTAGATGTTTACACGCTGATCTTTGTTATATGTGTGTGTGACTGCGTGTGTGTGTGCCGCATAGATGTACAAACTACTTATTGTGTTTTACCGCTTACAATGTATATGAATATGTATTAGATAACTGCATATATGTCTCCTTATCCCTATGAACATGTATGAGTACTTAAATACTTCGATGCATATTATTACATAGATAACTTTTTAAATACTGCCCCTACACCCTCAAAAACTCAGGTATGTAATAGAAAATAGAACGCTCCTTCCCCTTTCCTCTGTCTTCTTTTTTTTACTAACACCCTATTGTCTTGTGTCCACATACAAAAAAATAAAATAAAAAAAATTTTAAAAAAATACGTCAGTGCTTCACATCAGTGAACACTTCACCCAGCATACAGACATGCACAGTTTCTGTTTTATATGAATATTTTAATGTTTATTCACATGCAGGATTTACAACTTTTAATGTATGCGGTCAGTAACAGAAACAGGACTGACATTTCACTTTATTTTGTACATTTTCATACACTATTAAATGGAAATTGCAGTTGCTTCTCAGCGTATGAAATGTACTTTATACTTTACAGACAATATATATTACTTCTCAGAAATTCCGGATACTGAGTGAAAAAAAGAAAAGAAGGTTATAAGGTTATAAAAAGCCAATTTTGTTTGGCATACATGAGCTCTCCTGCTCCAGATTCTTAACCTGTTTTATGTCAAGATATAACTGGCTGTCAGTCTTCAATACACAAAACATATTTGGTGCATACATTGTACACAATTTGACACATTATGACAATAATAAACATGTTGTATAAATAGTTAGAAAGGTGGGCATTTATAAGAAATAAAAGTAATGTCCCTTTTCACAGTTCTGTGTTTAATGTTATATTACTGAACCTTTTTGTCTTTGTCAGCCACCACCTCGGAGAGATCCTCCGGTTTGATGGATTTCACTTTGTCCTCCATCTGGGTGACCCTCTGCTTCATTCTCATCTGGTTGGAGGTGAACTGTGCCATTAACTGGGCGAACTTGGTCTGCATTGCTTCCAGGTTGCTCTGCAGTTTGGTGATCTTCTCTTCTAGGTCTTTGGGGTCAGCGCCAGCGTTGGCGACTGCTTCATCTATCAGGTTGTCTTTCATCAGGATGGCTTTGCCCTTCTCCTCCAAGGCCTTCTTGGCCTCTGGGTACTCAGTGAGGGCCTCCATCAAGTCATCTTTGGACAAGGCAAAAAGATCAGAGTAACCAACACTTCGGATGTTGGCTGTTCGTCGGTTTCCTGCTTTACTGCCCTTGATACCTAAGATACTGATTTCCCCGAAGTATGCTCCATCACTGAGAACTACAAACTGAGTGACTCCATCATCAGCCACTACTGCAAGCTTTCCCTCTTTGATGATGTACATCTCCCGGCCAATATCCCCCTTCTTACAGATGTAATCTCCAGGACTGAACACTTGTGGCTGCAGTTTGAGCACCAACTCAATCAACAGACCAGCTTCACAGTCCTGGAAAATTCTCACTTTTTTTAGCGTATCCAAATGGACATTGATGGCTATCTCAGCCTTGAGCTTGTCAGGAAGGTTTTTCAAAACTTCTTTCTCATCACAGGTCTTCTTCTCAGTCCACAGGTAGTCAAACCACTTGATGACCCTGGCTTCCAAGTCTTTGGTGACCTTTCGAAACTGCATGTACTGCTTTATGGAGTCAATCTTTGCCTGGAACTCCGCACGAGAGGCGTTCATGTTAGAGATCATGGCACCCACGTTACCAACGATACTAGCAAAAATCAACACGCCAGTGAGAAAATCTGCAATGACAAACAGGTATTCAATGTCCCTGACCGGCGGAGGGGTCTCTCCGATGGTGGTGAGTGTCAGTGTAGACCAGTACAGTGAGTAGATGTATTTTCTGGCCAAGCGGCCATGCTCAGGGTGACTAATGTTGGGATACACCCAAGTGTCTGTCCCAAACCCAATGGTTTTTGAAATCGCAAAGAACCCACAAGCATTCCAGTGGATGATAATAAGGATGTAAAGTACAAGATTGCTGATGCGAAACATGTTCGGGAAGCTGGTTCTGGTCTCAGTCCGCTCAAAGAACTCGAAAAGCCTCTGGATTTTGCAAAGACGATTCAATCGGAACTCCGGGTTGTTATATCCGTAGTGTAGGAACAGCAGATCAGTTGGTATTATTGAAATCATATCATATTTGAAATGGGATGTGGTTTTGTATTTTTCTCTCAGTTTCTTGGAGTCTTTTACTAGCAGGCCTTGCTCCAGGTAACCTGAAGGACAAATTGGTCAACAAAAAATATAAATAAGAAACTCAAACCAAATCGGAGACAGAAATCACACGGAGAGAAATTCATTTTCAAGAATTTTCTCATTTTCTCACCTGTTCTTGATCGTACAAACGTGTCTGCATAGTAAATTACGTCTGAGGTGTAGTCCAGCACCAGCCAGAGATGTGTGTAAGTCTCCTGCAGTTCATTAAAACTGGCTCTATAATGCAAGAAGAAGAAGAAAATCATCCATTGCCGCCCTGACTGAGTGAAGAATGGCTTATGAAAGAGAGCAACAACATACCTTGTTATAATCATCATTAAGTTATAAAATACTGGTCCAGCAATGACGGTCAGCCATTTGTAGTACTGGTCGGTGGCTGGATCCATAATCCAGATTTCCTTCCTAAAAACAACTCAGCATTTAGTGACGTCTTTGGAAGACTTCCTTTGTTTTCAAATAATCACGCGAGAGCCAGACTTGTATTATATGTAGAGGACTAGTCAAACTAGACCTAAAGTGCCTAATGGAGTACTTACGGAGGCTCCTCTTTCTTTTTATCGTCTTTCTTGTCATCTTTCTTGTCATCTTTTTTCTCATCTTTTTTCTCATCCTTCTTCTCATCCTTCTTCTCGTCTTTCTTCTCATCTTTCTTTTCCTCTTCTTTTTTGTCCCCACCCTTGTCGTCTTTTTTCTCCTCCTCCTTTTTCTCATCTTTCTTAATCTCATCTTTTTTGTCCTCTTTTTTGCTATGGATCATAAAATGTATTTTTTCACAGCGATATTAAAAGGACCCAGGGAGTCACTGAGGGACTTTCAGAGGGCTACGAAACTACATGAAGGGGTGGTTTTACAATTTTGAGGTCAACATTTTGTCGGAAGGTATGGTGAAGGTCACATACTTTCCCAGCAGATGGCATCATACTAAAGCCTGTCTGCGTTTAGCTCCAGATAGGCCTTTGGTTTACTCCTGAAATGGCTGTAAAAAGCTTGAACGTGACCCACATCATAACTTGCAACAGAAAGCCTTTGAGCCAGCAAAGCAAGACTTTTATAAAACTGTATTATTCTTATGTAGGTGGAAGGAAGGGTCAAACAAAAAATATGGTTTCAAGGATGTTTTGATGCTACAGTTTCACCTACAGAAAACAATGCTAAACATACGTAAAGCCTTGTAAAGATTAAAACAAGTCTATTTCTACTGTGCGTACACTTACTCGTCTGTGTTGTTGCAGTTGTTCATGTTGTAAGTAGCTAGAGGCCACTTACTGACAAGACTTTGGAAAGAAACAGAAGAAAATGTGGTTTTTGCATATTTTTATTATGTCCTGATATGTAAAAGTTTTGTTTGTAAGGCGATATAGTTTCTTTTTCAGCAGAGTGATACCATACACGGTCGATGTCTGGGTGCCAATTTTGTGTTGTTTTGTTTGCTTATCTAGACAATGTTATTTCATTTAGGGGAATTTTTCTAGAACCTTTCAGGCCATGCTGGCGATTTTTAAGCAGCCGTCTGGTGTTTGTTTCAGAATTTAAAAGACAAAAAAACCAAAAATGATTTTCCCTGTAAGTCGGGGAACTCGGACCCGAGGACCTCAACCACCGGAAACACTGCACCGCGGTTCTTACTTTCTCTTTCGGAGGGTGTCATTGTGGCCTTCAGACTGGGCGTTGCTCTCCCCACTGGGCACAATTTTGAGTTTGGGACCCTGGAAGCGCTCGAGAAATGAGTCGCGCCTCTCGTCTTCGGGATTCATTCTGTGAGATTTCCAGTTTCGCAGCATGAGGATAAAGTCAGACAGCCTAAAAGGGTCAGTGGGAGGTCAAACAGCACAAAGTCACAGCAATTCATAGAAAATACTAGATGTAGGAAAAATATTCAGATGACACACTTTTGTAAAACGTACTGTACTGTTTAAATTGCTCCATTTGCTGTTAATCTATCATATTATAAATAAATGTATTCCTTCGTATAAATTCCCTGTAAGTGGTACAAAAAATAATCTCTCTCAGGGTTGTCATGCAGGTAAAATCAAACGACTGGGAGCAAAACAGGCTGTAAATATGTTTATTTCTGATCTAAAGTTCGTCAGTGGAGACTGATTCGCGTTTGCAGGCAGCGACAAAATCTTTCGACGGTTGGCGCTTGTACCACAAGAACTCATTTCTGAGAAACTGAAAACTCCTTGTTTCAAGAAAATTAAAAGACTACTTTAGACTATTTTGATAGCTTTAAGAGTTCTAGTCCAGAAATATTTTCTTACCCCATTGGCAGAGACATTGTTTTCTTAGAATAGAGTTTAGGAATATAAGGCGTATTTCTGTTTTTAAAGTGTGGTTTCTGTTGCCAACTCTTTGCTGCCACCGGAGTGACAGTGCTAATTATTCACATTTTGCTACTTAGCACTGGATACTAGCTCGGCGGACACATCTGCTCCCCGAGATCCATCTAATTTTTTCAGCTCATGGGAGACAAAAAACAAACTACTACATCAGAGATTACAAAGGTTCGCATGGATAAATAAATAAACCTCCAGACAGTTCAAATGAGAGCAAAGAAGCTAATGAAAACAAGACCCGAATGTTTAAGAATACTATTGTAAAGAGTCCTGGTAGACATTTGATAAGTGGTTCTGTGATTAAGTCAATGGATAGTAAGTGGGTAGGATAGATATTACAGACAGAAATTTGAGACAATATGGAGAATGCACATTTAAATTTAAATTTAAGAGTTAAAGTATTATAGTCCTTACTTTTGCTTTGACTTTTCTTGCTTCTTTGCTCACAGTACCAAGAACCCCAAGATATTTAATGTCTTTTTTTTGTTGTTGTAAATGTAAATCTATTTTTACCAACACATTTTACAACACAATTAAAGAAAAAAAGTAAGGATCGCAAGTAAGAAAAGTAAGGAGGTGAAGAAAAAAGCATTTGGTGACTGTAATGAATTCAGTATCATAAACTGTTCAATGAAGTAAAGCTACAGAGCGGCTCTTCATTTTTTAAACTATCCATCCATCCATCCATCCATCCATCCATCCATCCATCCATCCATCCATCCATCCATCCATCCATCCATCCATCCATCCATCCATCCATCCATTTTCATCCACTTATCCAGGACCAGGTCATGGGGGCAGCAGTCTAAGCAGAGATGCCCAGACCTCCCTCATCCCAGACACTTCCTCCAGCTCTTCCGGGAAGACCCTGAGGCGTTCCCGGGCCAGCCAACAGACATAGTCCCTCCAGTGTTCCCTGGGTCTTCCTCAAGGTCTCCTCCCAGTGGGACATGCTTGGAACAGGCCTTTAGGCGTCCAGGGGATATCCGATACAGATGCCCAAGCTACATCAGGTGACTCCTCTCGATGTGAAGGAGCAGCGGCTCCACCCTGAACTCCTCCTGAGTGACTGAGCTTTTTAAACCAATGCAGGAGCATTTCTTTTTTAATATAAAGGATGTGAATAATTTTCCGTCTATAGTCCATGATATTGTTAAACCGTTCCACAATATCGGGAGGATATTTTTTGCATAAAGGGCAAAGAGGCACACATAAGCAGGAGACCTGCGTTCTTCAATTCATTAGATGGCACTGCATTAAGGACCGTCATTTATGAGTTGTTCAACTACATGGGCAAGACATTTATTGAGTGATCCTGTTGCCTCAGAGGATAGGTCAGCAGACGATAACCACAGGATCCCCTCGTACCTATTGCTTGTCACGAAGATGCTCTTGAAAAGCATTTCCGAACTGTTACTCTCTACCACTGACAGACTACCACATATTCCTGCAGATGTGTACCTGGCCATTCTCCTGGCACCTGTGAATGAGCTTCTGTGGGACTCGTCTTCACAAAGTGAATGGGACCTGAAAGATAGGAGGTGGGGAAACAAAGCAGGGAAAAAACATTAAAAAAAAACAACTACAATTTCAAGGGGAATCATTTTAAACCGTTAAAGGGGAAACAAACAAATGTTGGAATCTCAAACACAATAATGTAGTAATATGGGAGAAAGGCCTCTCAACAAATCCTGCCACCAATGAGAGGGAGTTCAGACCTGCTGTCCCCATTCTCAATGACGGCGAGCTCGTCATCAGACGTGTTTGTGGACAAGTGTTGTCTTGCTGGAAGGGAGGTTTCACTGCAGACTTTTGCCATCTTGCCGTTGCTGGCTCTTGGCCTGAAGAGCAGAGACAACACAGAAAAGCGTACTATGACACTGAAGCACCACGGCTCTCGTAACAACCTGAAATCAACCCTGAAAACCTTTTTTAAAAAACACTACAACAACAGTGATTAGTAAGAGTTGCTGATCTGGCTATTTGCCACTTTTCATTCTCTGTGCTGAAAAAGCACCTAAAAATATATCCTACTTAAGTCCTTAAACACTAAACAAGATCAGCAGCTACTTTCTGTGCACCATCAGCTAACTGTCTTTTAAAATAAGCAATGGCTTAAAGTACACTGTGGCTGCTGTGTTCAGCGCTGTATGTAGCATGTTAAGTCCATTAGGACACCACTTAAAGAGCAAGTACAACAAGCAGCGACAGTCTGGAGAAACAGCCTGGTCTATTTCAGGCATTTTAAGAAGTCTTGCTTTATATTAGGAACATTTCACTGTGGCTTCAGACCAGTAAGGACTCTTAAGTTGTGCTAAATACACGGTGATGAAATTCTTATTATTATTATTATTCCCTTGAAATCATATATACTTTTTTGTTTGTCAATAAATAATGATTCACTGATCTCTGGGTAGCACCAGTGGTTGTAACACGTGCGCTCATGTAGATTAGCGCTAATACCAGGGAGTTAAGCAGCCTCCACTAAATTAAATCACACTGAGAGAATCACCAAGAAGCTGTGCGTTTGACAGTGACTAAGGCTGAAACCCACAATAAATATGAGTTACATCATTATGTCCCAGTTACGCTGGACTTTTGTTGACTTGCACATTTGCATACGTGCTCTACATGCAGGGCAAAGATCATTTAGCATCAGATCATTTGTATTGCTTGAATATGTTTTCAGTTTGAGTTTGGATGTAGGTTCTCTTCCTGTCTGCCAACTGTGAATAACTCCAAACATCTGTCTTATGATATTTTATTTTTACTTACTCTTATAAATCAGATTGACGTCTCGTGACAATCACCATGCAGACTATGTTAATTTAACAGATACATATTAACAATATATCTACATTCTGGTAAAATTACTGTCTGAATTATCAGCAGCTGATGACAAGGGGTTAGGTTAGTTTTTGTTTGTGGAAATCATGTGTTCTGATAGACCCAGAGACCTGTGCTTGTTCCAGCAGGATATTTTTCCTCTGGTTAAGTGTCTTTATTTGCTCTGCTGAAGAATGTTTACATAGTTTACTTACATCCATTGCTGTTTTTGTGGTCTACACTTGAATAGCTGGGCCCCTTGTGGATTATTGATAATATCTAAGACTCAAATGATGAATTTCCAAATTAATTGCATAAAAAAAAAACTATTGCTACATCATTTACAGAAGAATAAATGCAGCAGATAACTCACCTTTTTGAATCTTTCTCACTCAGAATTTTGCAAAGAAATTCTCCACTGATCTCTCCAGTCTAAGCCCATCTTCCCAAACAGAAATGTAATAGTTTTGTTTCCTTGTTTTTTAATCCAATGATAGCTCCGATAGCTTTGTCCTGGGGCGCAGTCACCAAAAAAATAGCTGAAAGCTGGCCATAATTAGACTCAGAAGCTCTGCAGCGTGAGATCAGTGCAAACTGAGGTGACCGGTCCCAGATCAGACAAAGGGGGAGGAGTCACAGGCATCACTGCATCTGACAAGAGAGAACTCCCTGATGAGAAATGGTACCTGACTGTGATAAATGATGTTAAAAACAGGTAATTAAAAGCAAAAATAATTATATGTGATACAAAGTAGTTACAGATTTCGCATTATCTTGCAAATGTGACCCAGGATAAATGTGCTAAAGTTCTAATGCAAAAAACAGTTCTCTTTTTGGCAGCTGTTTTTGATTGTAGAGTTCTCTCCTATTATTTAACTAATTCAATTCAATTTTATTTATATAGCATCTATTACAACACAAGTTGTCTCTAGGATCTTTCCAGAGACCCAGAACATGACCCCAGAGCAATTATTACATAAACAACGGCAGGTAAAAACTCCCCTAGTGGAAGAAAAACCTTAAGCCAAACAGTGGAAAGAAAAACTCCTCTTTAAGAGGGAAGAAACCTGGATCAGGAACTGGATCATAAGGGGGGGACCCTCCTGCCGAAGGCCAGCCGGGTAGAGCAGGAAAAGGGGATCAGAATAAGAGAAAGAAGAACAGAAAGAGGAGAGACAAACACACCATCGAAGGTACAAAAGACAAGATACATAAGTATAAATTATCAGCAGGAAAAACCATCTCATCATGGTTCAGTACAAGTCAGTTTTCAGATTCAGACTACAGCGTTATGAAGACCCAAGTGCACCATTCAGTTTCTCAAAAGGTTGAAGCGCCTATTAATAAACAATTAAATTACATCAACCGTGCCAAGATGTCCATGTTTGACTATCTGCATGAGTCTTAAGCAGAGTGGAAAAATAAAACAGTACTGTGTGGGATTTGAGCACACACCTGTATTTGAATGAGCATAACTGTAAGTTGGTCACTTTATGAACAATATAAAATCATTTGGGTGATTAGAGAGAAAAGCATCACAAGGCTCATCACACTGCCTCAGCACCTGCTTGCTGACCCAACCCTCCAGCTCATCACCTGAGGCATAAGGTTAAAGAGAAATCCCTTGGCAATATACAAAGCTGCAACACTAATCCCAGCTTAGACTTCAGTACCTATTTCAGCCCGCTAATGCCCCCTTGTTTAAAGGAGTAGAACATTTTTCCTTTTGTGTTAATATAATATTATTGTGTTGCTGTTATTACTGTAATTGTCCCACTATGAAGGAAGTAAAGATCGTCTTTTCAGAGTTGGCTTACAGTAGGCTGCTATGGTTTCAGTCAAACAGTGTGGTAAAAGCTGTTGTCTGGCCAATCACCTGCAATCAATCCAGAAAGTTGTTGGTTCAGTTCAGTTCCTTGTGATTGTAGCACAAAAGCAGTGCACGAAGAATAAGTGATGCATGACTGTGTGTTAAATACTCTACAGCATTTAGTTCAAACAAAGTTAAAAGCTCCTATCATGGTGTGTTGGAGCAGGGAGACATCCAAAGCGTGCAGGACAGGGGGTCCTGGGATCGAGGGTTGAAAACCGCTAGAGACATTTCTTCCTTTTGTAAAGTGACGTTACAAAGAGTATTAGTCAAGACATTGCTGTGAAAATGTAAAAAATTGTGTTTGTCCATCAAAGACAAAGTGTCGGTTCTTTTTAACAAAACTCATGTCCCACAAGTCTAGATGAATAGACTTGAAACTGAGCAATTTTAGAAGAAACTGATGTCAAACGTCTGAGCGGAAACCACACTGGAAGTTAACAGGCTCCATCTTAGACCTTCTTTAAATGGTAAAAAAATAGTTAATATTACGCAAGAGGAAAATAAAATATGTAAATCACTTATCATCTGCCTTTAACTGATAATATCTCATTTTTTTAAATGTACATTTAAATGTTATTCAATTTTCATGCATTAATTTTACTTTTTTAAATGTTATACTTAACTAACTATTTTGTGTTGTTTTTCTTTATGGTTCATCCCTTTTCTATATTCACTCAAGGAGCTGGAGCCTTTCCCAGCTGTCACTGAGCAAGAAGTCGAGGTAACCCTGCACAGGTCTGCACTACATCACACACAGAAGGACAAGACAAACATCAATGCCCACCCACTTCCACAAACAATTCAAAACTGTGCACCGTGACTTTAAGTACAAGTCGGGGTCCTGTCCATGTTCAGAAGTACACTGCTATTGTGACGTGTATCAGGAATGGGCAGGAAGAGGAGTACAGGGACCTGACGATGACCTTCAGTGCCTGCCTGGACTCACATATGAACTTAAGTGACCTCCCATTCCTAATCCATAGGGTTCAATATGACGTTGTTCCACACTTTGCAGCTATAACAGCTTCAACTCTGCTAGGAAGGCTGTCCACAAGGTTCAGGAGTGTGTTTATGGAAATGTTTGACCATTCTTCCAGAAGCGCATCTATGAGGTTACAAACTGATGTTGGAGCAGAAGGTCTGGCTCTGTCTCGGCTCTAATTCATCCCAAAAGTGTTCTGTCAGGTTGAGGTCAGGACTCTGTGCAGACCAGTCAAGTTCATCCACACCAGACTCTGTCATCCAGGTCTTTATGGACCTGCTTTGTGCACTGGTGCACAGTCATGTTGGAAGATGAAGGGACCAGCTCCAAACTGGGACCAGCTCCAAACTGGGACCAGCTCCAAAGCGACCTATTCTTTCACAAATAGTTGTAAAAACTGTCTGCATGCCGAGGTGCTTGATTTTATACACCTGTGGCCACGGAAGTGAAGCGAAAACCTGATTCCAATTACTTGGATGGGTGAGTGAATATGTTTAGGAGTATAGTGTATGTTAATTCTCAATCATTTGAAGTAGATCCCTTATCTCAAGAAAACAGTATCGAAGGGGAGACAACCAAGAGTGGTTACTAGAGTGGAGGGCCAAATCCACGATTTTTAAGGAACAAAAAAATACAAAGAGAGCAGAGTATTGGGACCTATCAACTCTCCAACAAAGAGAAGGCTAAGTCTAACAAATGGTTCTTCTCCATCAGTTTAGTCAATTATTTTGTAATCATATATCTACATATTTGCATTTTTATCAGAAAACCTTTATGTGTTTGTTTTGTCCTGTTACAACATTAGAAAGGAGGTCATTGAAGGGGTGCAAACCTACAAGCTATGATGTGTGCACCTGCAACATACTGGACTGGTCTACAAACACAGATGTCCTGTACCAAGAGGGACGCGGCTGGCTTTTCTTCCTCGGGAGGCTCAGGTCCTTTGACGTATGCAGTGAAATGCTGCATATGTTTTATCAGTCAGTGGTTGCCACCATTCTGCTTTATGCTGCGGCGGTAGCATGACTGATGCTGTTGGTTTCAGAACATTCCAGAAACAAACTGATATGTACCGCGTCCAGGCGGTAAGATTACCCGCAGTGACTCCTTCCAGGAAAAGCTTGGGCCCCCTATGGGGGAATGCGGTGAAATCTCTGCACTAAGTCACAGAAAAAGAAAAGATGACAAGCCTAGAAACAGAATACAAGCATTAACGCTTATTCCCTGTCAATCACAACTTTCCCAGATACCAGTTGTTAAGTCACTTAAACTGACTCTGTTCTCTGTCAGGAAAAACACTTTTAATCATGGATTTCATTACTTGATGTTATGTTCTTAACAGAAACACGGTTAGATAAAAAATAGTGAGACACCTGCTTTGATAGAGTCGACTTCCAGAAAACTGCAGGAATGCTAAAAAGCCTCAGCTCCTTTAACTCAAAGTTAAAAAAACTCATTTGTTTATAGCTGCATTTGACTAATTTATTTAAACCATTCTGAATTTAGATTTAAACAATGTCAATTTCAGTACTAAATTATGAATAGCATAAGTCTTTTCTTTATTTTGCCACTGCCTGTAACTCACTTTTTTTCCTCGTTACTTTCCATGATTTCTATCTATCTATCTATCTATCTATCTATCTATCTATCTATCTATCTATCTATCTATCTATCTATCTATCTATCTATCTATCTATCTATCTATCTATCTATCTATCTATCTATCTATCTATCTATCTATCTATCTATCTATCTATCTATCTATCTATCTATCTATCTATCTATCTATCTATCTATCTATCTATCTATCTATCTATCTATCTATCTATCTATCTATCTATCTATCTATCCACATAGAAACGATATGTGGAGACCTTCGTGTCTGTGAGCAACAGTGTTAACCAGTGATGAGGTTAGACGTTCACTCAGGCTCATTGGGTTTAAAACCAATTGTAACGGGTACCTCTCAGGTTACTGTGACACTGCAATTGAGAAAGATACCATGTCTGTATTTGTTCTTTTACGTGCTCTGTTTCCCACATGAAATGTGCTGCGAGTGCAAAACAAATACAAAACAGGGCATATAATAAGGTTGAAGACGATGATGTTGATATGAGGCAGCTGCAGAGCAACAAGAGGCAAGAAGGTAAAGCTGCCCTGAGGCTCGGAGCCAAAACGTGACCTTCAGACAGCAGGTGAACCATAACGCTCACTGTAGCACAGCTGTGTGTACGTGCTGAACTGGCAAACACAACAAAATTAACCTGACAATCACATTGAATTGCTCTTATTTTTCAGCACATTGTTTGAAGTGCTACTTAATTATTTGGATTACTGGAAAAATGGGCAGGGATCCAGACGTCTAGTCCTGTTACAGGATAATTAGATTGCTTCAACACAAAGACAACAAGCGGCGGTGGCACACCATGTCTGTGTTTGGTTTACTTCTGGTGGTGATTTTTACGGCTGATTTCAACATCTTATTCTTGTATTTTTATTTCATCACAACACACCATAACATACCGTGACTGCAAAACATAAAACTACACTGAAACTGATCTAAATGTGAGAGATAAATTTAGGTTAATATAAGATACCTTTATTGAAGGAGCTGAGGAATCACATTTTCAGGAACTTTGAACCTGCAATAACTGACGTTTTGCCACTTTAAGGTTGATAGAAATGGGACTGATCTTATCCATTATTGGTATCAAGGGCCAATACTGACATAATTCACTGATTTAATTAAACCTTTAATTATTTACTATTGAAATAGCCCGTCGTTAATTTGCTCTGTTCAGGTGAAACATGTTTTTTTAATCTTATTTAAAAGGTTAAATCAGGGCTGTATGGTGGGTTAAGCACCGAATAAGAGAACATGGGTATAGGTGAAAGGAGAGAAAGGTTAGATAATGTAAATGTATGTTTTTTTGCAGTTTTATTTCAAATATTCCATTTAAAAACAACAACTAACCTCCTTTGATATCAGAATTACTATCCAATATCAGTTATCAGGAAGAATACTGTGCATCAGAATCATATGGGAACTGAAATAGGTGGATTCGTGCACCTCTGCAGTTAACAACAGCAGCACAAATCATGACACTGTAGCATAAGTTATGTCATACTGTGTGTAAAATTAAAAAGAATACCAGAATATAATTGTTTGTGTTCATTTTTCTGCCCGGCAGCCTCCCTCTGTCTTTGTTTTTGCTTTGTCTGTTAATGGAGCTGAGTGGCATGTGATTTTGTTCTGAGCCCTTCTCATGTTTACTCTCAGAGTAATTCTTGATCATCTGTGTATGAGCCTTTCAGCAGCAGTGTGGTTTCATGAAGAGCACTACACACGCAGCGTTTAGAGAACATTGATGGAGAAGTGCGGTGAAGGTGAGACGGAGTCACGCTGCTTCTTTACAGAGTGGCGGGAAAGTGGAACAAGGCTTGCATGAGAGTAGCATGACAGCGATGAGGTGTGCAGTAGGAGTAACAGAGGAGTGTCAGGTGAAACTGCATCAGTGATCAGCCCCGAGACCCCTTCTTGTTTGCCGTGGTGATGCATAGGTTGACATATGTGGTCAGACAGGTGTCTCCATGGACTATAATCTTTGCAGTGGACACGGCAGTGGACATAGAGACACAAACTAGAAAGAAAAGGAATGAAGGATATCACAGTGAGACTGAATACAAGTCTGTAAATGAAAGGAAAACAGGTGGGACGGAAAAGATTCAGGGAATTTGGGCAAAGAAGGTCCAAAACTCTAAGTAGTTGGGCTCAACTGTGGCGAGTAAAAGAGGTTAAAAAGAGGTTACACACAGGGTGGAGTGGGTGGAGAAGAGTGTCTGGAGTTGATAGTGGAGTAGCAGTGAGAGTAAAGTAAAAACTTCACTAGACAAAACCAAAAGAAAGAGCTCTTATATGACACTGTAAAGAACCGTATGCTACTGTTTATCATATCCATGTGATCCAGTGTTAATATAAGAATACTGTATATGTTCCAGCTGCTTACAAAATACAGGTCCAAAGACCACAGGTTCATGCTCTTGCTTGTGAGATCTCTTGTTTTGAGACCGGAGGAAGTACAAGAACAACACATTCTGCACATAGCTGCTATGAAATTGGTCAGATTCTTGCAATGTCCTGAATTGGCCAGTCATGTTTATTTATTAGTAAGACGTTTTGCATGGCTGAAGTCCCTGCAGCTGAGCAAGAGCATCAAAAATCAAAGAGAGAGTTCATAAATATGTGAGATAGCACATAAGAGCACAAACAATAGAGAAGCACTGAATTATAAACCTGCCATGCATGCCTGTGATGTAAATGAGCTCTCAAGCAGGCTCTCAGATGTGGCTTAGCAGCTAATATCAGCTCAAGTGCCCCTGGCAATGCTGTGAGGACTCTTATGCTGATGACTTGGACGCTGCTCATCAGACGCTCAGGATGATCACTTGTATCTTTCCACTGCTCTGTTCCAGAGGAGCTGTTTCATCCTCTGCCAAAATGAAAGAGTTGCTATGACAACCTCAAGAGCAAATCTGTGGGCTTTTGACAAACATTAAAAAAATAACAGCATAAAGGTAAAGAAAAACACTGCATTTGTGCTCCTTCCATTAACTGTAGTTTGGTTTGTTTCATAATCCTCTAATGGCACTTAGGCTGGTTATTTTTTTCCCGCTTACAGTCAGCACAAACTGATGAGTGGGCGCTTCTGTTTACATCACATCCATACTGCCGTCACGGCTCCGAAGTGCAATTTTCCAAAGTTTGTTCGGGTTCGAGTATAAGAATGAAAATAAACTGGAAGATTGAGTCTGAGAAGGTTAAAGGTCACACAAATCAACATGTTGACAAAAATGCTTGTGATATAATATTCTCGTACCACAGACAAGCTAAAAACAGAAAAAAAAAGTTTTAATCTAAAAGAATAATGAAGTCTCGTAACATTATTGTTGATTAACACAGACAAAACATTTTATTGTTAAATCGTTCCAGATTAGATAAACTATAATATACAACACTGTCTAGTCTCTAAAATAAGTTAAGCACATGTTCAGCTGTGTAGCTTCTTGTAATGCTCTGTACATGTTCACTGCTCCTACTTACATAATTATTGTGTACTGATGATAAAATTAGTCCAAGTTAAGCCTTTTTTATTTTTATTTGGTAATACCTGTATGCTTGTTTGTCTATGCAAATATTCAGACAGTTCATCACGTGGCAACAACACCATCCTCCATGCAGACACGGGTCAATTCAAGTGTTTATGATCACATCAAACACTTTGATTTATTATAATAAGTTTCTGAGTATTGTTGCTAATCTCTTTATGATTACGATTAGCCATGCCACAGGGCCACCAGGAGCACTGTTATGCAACAACTCAAACCTATTTTTTGAACATGGTGTTCAGCAGACATGAAAAAACTCCCATGTAACCACGCCTCAGATGTTCTTGGGATACGGCAGAACATGAAGTTTGCAACATCATTGCACAACCCACAACTTTACAGAAAATATTTGGTGCACATCAACATCAGTCGCACAAAGAGCTGATGCTCTTATTCAGAGCAACCTGTGACCCAACTCTTGCATTGGTATGCGGTTCCTTAAAAAGGGGTAAATGCCTGAACATACAATTAAATGAATAGATACACTCAATGATTTCTGAATGTAAATTTTTGGTGTATAAAAAAAAACTAACACTCAAAGTCAGACTCTAAAGAGACTCAAAGAGACAGAA
Source organism: Xenentodon cancila (assembly GCA_014839995.1). Classification (NCBI taxonomy): domain Eukaryota; kingdom Metazoa; phylum Chordata; class Actinopteri; order Beloniformes; family Belonidae; genus Xenentodon; species Xenentodon cancila. The sequence goes on from CM026206.1 coordinate 23,870,726, forward strand.
GTCATGCTGATTTGGCCATAAAAATTATATTGTATTGATGATATTATAATAATAACAACAACAATAATAATGTAGTACATTTTTTGTGGTTCTTTCTAGTAGTATAGAGAATAGGCAAATGCACACCATAAAAAAGTCTTAAAACATTAAAAAAATACACTGAAATGCAGAAAATATCCAGATAAAAGTGAATGAACATCACCACAACACCTAAGAGGGTTCATGTTATTTAACTTCGGGGAGCACAGGTCAGGTAACCATTTATTAAAATTAACATTTCAAAAGTGAGGGGAATAAAATCATACTTA